>OY747714.1:42170540-42553040 GCA_963556495.2 Valencia hispanica | reverse complement strand
TACATTTTAATAACCAATTCATTACTCAAGGAGGTTATGTTTTTACCAGGGTTTGTTTGTCTGTCTGTTAGCAACATAACACAAAAAGTTGTTGGTGGATTTTGATTACATTTTCAGGAAATGTCCACAGTGGGTCCGGGAACAAGTGATTAGAATTTGGGGGTGATCCGGAAACCGCCATTACTGAAAAAGTGATTTTCATGAATAACTATTCAACTAATAATGATATCAGTGTGATATATGCTAAAGGTACGTTTTCATGGTCAAGGAATCTAAAAAAGTTAGAATTAGATCACAACATTGAGCTGCCTTAGAGTCTGCGCTTTCCGCTTGCTTTTATAGTTTAATATTTTTTAACACTGTGTTTCCGCTGTGAATAAATGTACTCAAATTATAATGTGTTATATTCTACATTTTGCAATATAGAGGATGATATTTTAAGAGATTTTATTTATTTAATTTTCTTTTTTAAACGTGTCCTGTTTGGCAGTGTGGAGCTCAGAATTGGTGTCTGAGTACCAAGTAGAAGTCCAACAGATTTACTTTCACAAGGGGAGCAGTACAGCTTTTGCTATAGTACTCCACTTGATATATGTGTGAAAAATCTTTATTTTGAATTGCTGGGGTTTTTATTTCCTGATGTTATGGACACGGAGACGGAAAATTAAGGGGAAGAAAGAAAGAAGATTACCGGGGCTGCAATTAATTTCTAAGGGCTTGTAATACTAGTGTATTACTCCAAATACTGGCTTATTTATCAATCTCAGTTTTTTTTAATATAACATCTAGATCATATAGATATTAATGAAAAGCAGCCCAAGAACAGAGCCTTGTGGAACTCCACAGGGGATCTTTGTTCATTCAGATTGTCTAAATGACACATAGTAGTGTCTGTCTGTCACATAAGATCTGAACCAGGTTCTCTTTAGGTTGTGTTGATCAGGTTTTTGTCTGTTGTTTCTTCAACTGTTTTTTATGTGAGAAACAAGCAGCTGTTTTCACACACTGGGGATGGAAAAGGCGTTGAATTCAGAGGGTTAGGGTTCATAATAATGCAATAACTCTTCCAAGTGGTCAAATAAAACTCCACATTCTTTTTTACTGAAGCTGAAAGAAACTCTTAACTAAATTCCTAAATCATTGAACTTAAAAGGCTTGAAATAGGACAAAAAAGACTTTGGGAAATTATGTTTAACCGTGTGTTTAATCTCTGGTCTTTGGGATGGCATGTGGCCGTCTGACTGACACAGACACTCAAACACAGGGCGGGTTTCAGGATTAAACATCATCGTCTCATCTCAGATTACTCCCCTGCTCCCCCCCAATCTCTGTCTGAAACAGAAACACAAACACTGGTACTTCTGTCTTTGTGAGGACGGCCACTGACCCGATACATTCCTGAACTCTCATCTCGAATCAGATTCAAACCCTAAAACTATGCAGGATGATCGTGTTTCAGGGTCTGAAACTCCGTTTGGTCCCAACCTGCAAAAACACACCAAAAATAAATGCATTCGTACACGAGACACTTTTAAATCACATTAGTAGTTTGCAGATCTAAAAGAAACTCGGGATGTCTTTATATTTTCAGTCAGTGAGTTTTTGTCGAAAGACACAACCCTTTATATTAGTGGTAATTTCAGACTTAAACGTCCGCAGCCATGTCAGCCTGCACGAATTCAGTCAGGCCGGTTTGTGAGGTTTGTGAGACCAGACAATTTGCTGCATATTTTCTAAGATCCAATGTTTTTTATGTAATCAAGCCAAAAGACAAGTATTTTGAGCTGTCATTGGGAATAGGAACTACGCTTTTTAAGGCTGATTTCTGTGCCAGACTTTGCGCAAAACATTGCAAATTGCTTTCCAGTATAAAAATGACGAACGCTGAAGAGATTCATTTAATTGCTGTTTAATTATCTCATCTAAAATGCGACGAGCTTAGAGAATATGTTCACACATCCGAGGTCACAAACAGACAGAAACGTGCACACACTAACACACACATCCCACAATGACCAAACAGGAAATAGGAGCAAAATCCAACAGTTTATCCACACAGATTAGTGGCCCAGATGGTGCAGGATGAATTAGTTTGTGATTGTTTTACTCTTGTTGTGGGGACATTTATGTGTTAAACACATAAGTCTCACCATGTGTAGACAACCCAGATCTGAAGACAAAATGCCTCTCTGGGAAGGTTTCAGTTCAGGTTTTGTTGCTGTTTGCTCTAAGCTTTAATAGATATGGTTCATTTGCTGCAGGATAAATGGCATCAGGTTGGCTTCTCAGGGTCTTCCCAGCGGCTGAACAGAGGTAGGAACGCTGGGTGCTGAGATATCTTCGAGTCCTCTATGGGTATTCCTGGAATTTCCCCGGAACGCCCAGGGTGGGACTCAGACACGCTGTCACTTTTTCCTGTTTGTATGTTGCCGCTGACGACCTGGGCTTCCTGTTTCAGATATGTGAAAACGCTAAAGAAACAATCAAAGCCACACGAAAAGACGTTCATGCTTTATACCCGAGGAAAACAGAAAAGAGAACACTGGACAAATTTAGCTTGATGCTGTTTTTATGATATCATCAAAGTTGTTTATCATTTGATTGCAAATCCTTGCTGTCCTTGAGTCGTTCTCTCAGCAGAGCTAAAAATAAATTTCATTGTGGTGGATTACAGTCCCGCAGTCTCAAATCTCTGCAAGCTGATTTGAAAAAAAATAGAGGACTGAATTAAACCAGAAGCTCTCTGATGGGAAGGAAATCTTTATAAACAGAGTAGGAAATGTGGACAATACAAGGACAAACTTTATTTGTTCACACTGACCCCACATGCATGAGTTGCGTTCATGCAGGCGGGTCACAAAGCTAACTTTTAGTGTCTTTCTTGCTTTTTAAGTTGATCAAAACTATGTTATTTACTAGCTAAGTATTATGACTTTGTAAAGCTTTCCTCAAAGCAGGTAAAGCTATTGTTGTAAATAATGACACAAGCAGGGGAGCTCAAAGATCTTTAGGTCTTGTTGATCAGGAATGGTGTGGTGGAGCAGGAGATGAATGGACGGTTTAGGGTCTGTGGTAATCTGAACACTGCTCCGATCTGTCATGGTGAAGAAATAACTGGGCCAAACAGGAGAGCTTTAATGGTCCGTCTTGTTCCAACCCGTACCTGTGGTCATGAGATATGAATCATCATGACCAGAAGAATGGGATCCTGGATACAAGCAGCTGTAATGAGGTTTAGCCTTAAAGACAAGGACGAAGAGCTCCTTCATCCAGGAGAAGCTTGGAGTACAGTCTTTGTTCCGCTGCATCAAAAGAGTCAGTTGACATATTTAGGGAATTTGTGTCAGGATGCCTCCGTTTGTTTACTTAAGGTTTTCCAGTTAAGACTCCAGAACCTGCTGGAAGGACAATGTATTCTTTCTAGAGGACTTGACATGACCTGATGTTGGATAGGCTGAAGACGATGGATGGATAGATGTAGTGATAGATGAGTGGATAAAAATAATTATTGGTTGATGAACCAAAAATATTATACTGCGTAGTACTCTGTTGCACCTTTCTCTCAACTCGAATTTTTTTGAGGCATGAAGTTCACTAAAACAACAACAAAGTGATCTCCTGGTATTTTTGAAGTAATAACTGCCTATTTTAATAGTTCAAACACCAAATATGCATTAACATGCATTAATACACACAGTAGGAACAGTCGTAGCACTACAACAGAAGCTAACATAAAGTCTTCCTAATCTCTGCTGTTGGTACAGCCAATAAGGAACACACTGAAAGAGTCTTCTTTATCAATCAGTTTCAACATTGTCGCATGGCAGCTGACTAATTAGCTTTGCACAATGGAGTCTTGTCATGCACCCTCTTTTTAAAATTTCCAGTTGAGGATCTAGGAAGCTTGCTAATATATTCAATTAAGTTGATCTGCTTTTTCTGAAAAAAAAGAAGCTTAAACTCTGTTTGAACACGGTCAACAATGACTGTAGAAATGGGATGGTTTTCTTCTTCCTACTGTCATGTTGAGATGGCACCACGCAAATGTTCCAGCCTCGTCGCTTAGGCTCATGTAGATTCAGAATATTTGCCTGAATCCCACCGTCATCCAATCATCAGCAGTCTCCTGGCTCTTCTCTTTGGAACCACTGTGTTAATGATACATTTGTACATCGTACATGGCATTGTACATTTTCTATTACCAGGAATACCTCTTTGAGTTTTCTGCTGCCATGTTTTGGTGTCTTCATTGGTCTACCTGGATATTTTCCCCTTTTCCAACCTTTCCAGTTTGTTTGGACTTGCTGTAAATGTAGAGATCCAGCTGATTGGGAGCATGCAACATTCTTTTAAACATTGTCTCATATTTCCTGTCTACGAGTTAGGGTCGGTAGCTCATTAAGGTCTGCAAGCTTTCATTTCCAACTGCACTTTTTGGAGGCTCTAGATCAAAAAACACATGTAATATGACAGGTTTGTGTCCCTTCTGATAGCTTGTTTATGCTTCAGAGTAAAATAGCTGACTAAACTCTGTATATCCAGGGGTGTAGAATATTTTTCGCATAGGAGATTTAGGAGGTAAGGGAAGCAAATTTTCCATATATATACAATGGAGAAGAGTTGTTTCCTTCATCATTACATGCATTGCTATTAGTTTTTGTTTGACATCCAGCCTTTCACACAGTTTTTCCTGCACTCGGGTAATATATTCTCATAGTAAAAGCGTATTTTAAATAGTTGTTGATGATCCAGTACGCTGTGTGTCAATCAACTTTGTATTTCCAGAAACTTCCGCTGCAGGCCAGCAGCAGCAGCTCACTGAGGCCGGGCACAGAGGCTGACTCTGCATCGACGGAGCCGGGTGATGCCTCCAGGTTCTCCCATCAGAAGCAAACATCCTCCTCACACTGAACCGGAAGATGGTATAGCGGCCTGACAGCCAGGCAAAATGATGGCCTCAGTGGTTGTTGGGGGAAACCGGAAGAAGTCCCTCACATTGAGAGGGGTGGACCCGGAGACCTGTATGATTGTGTTTAAGAACCACTGGATGCAGGTAATAAACTCATCAGCTCATATTTCTGCTGTTCATCAACTCAATCAGTAGTTTTTAATGCCTGTTTACCACTGCTGCCTCTTTACTCTCAGCTAGTCCTGTTTTCCCCATAATAGCTAGTCGACAGTGTATGAATAAGTGTACGTGTGATTGTTGGTGTTGGTTTGCTGTTGTGTGTTTCTGACCCAGACTTTGGCCCTTAAAACACTGAATCCTTTTACAACAGATCTCTGTCTGCTGCTGCCAAGAAAGCCCCAAACACACTCAGTATCTGTGTGGACAAGCGTATGCGTGTGTCTAGCCTACGTCTGAAGATTTTAAAGTCAAAGGTTAACAGACTGTCCAGGCAACATGTCATAAGCTTGTTTCTTTTCTCCGTAAATGTATTCATTTATTATTTTCCCATTAAAAAAAATCTTTAAATATATCAAATTAATTTTGTTGTTTTTGCTCAAAAGTAAAAACAATAGGTAAAAACGTACAAATATGCCTAGAATTTCAAGTCGTTCTCCTTGCACCAGCACTAGATGAACATTGTGAATCCATTAATGTTGATGTAACTTATGCCTCGTTTCCACAGAGCGGTACGGCACTATGGGGTGCCGTTTAGAAAGTTACACAGTCAAACATTAACAGGGTTAATATTTAAGTTATTTAGCCTGTCATAAGAGACACAAGTCATATATTCACCATGTTAATTATTAATTTATAAATGTCACAGTTTATAACAAAAATTATTAATTAGTAAGCTGGCAAGATGCTAACTAATGATTAGAGTTCACATTAAATATTTAGCTTGCTAGCCTAATGTTTATTTTGTTGCTAAACATTAAGCTAGCAAGTTTCTAACTAATAATTAGGCTTCAAACTAAATGTTTGGCTTGATTACTAAACATTTAGCTTGGAGCTAAATATTTAATTAGCATGTTTCTAACTAATTATTAGGTTTCAAACTAAATGCGTGGCTTGATAACTAAACATTTAGCTTGGAGCTAAATATTTAATTAGCATGTTTCTAACTAATTATTAGGTTTCAAACTAAATGCGTGGCTTGATAACTAAACATTTAGCTTGGAGCTAAATATTTAATTAGCATGTTTCTAACTAATTATTAGGTTTCAAACTAAATGCGTGGCTTGATAACTAAACATTTAGCTTGGAGCTAAATATTTAATTAGCATGTTTCTAACTAATAATTAGGTTTCAAACTAAATGCTTGGCTTGATAACTAAACATTTAGCTTGGAGCTAAATATTTAATTAGCATGTTTCTAACTAATAATTAGGTTTCAAACTAAATGCGTGGCTTGATAACTAAACATTTAGCTTGGAGCTAAATATTTAATTAGCATGTTTCTAACTAATAATTAGGTTTCAAACTAAATGCGTGGCTTGATAACTAAACATTTAGCTTGGAGCTAAATATTTAATTAGCATGTTTCTAACTAATAATTAGGTTTCAAACTAAATGCTTGGCTTGATAACTAAACATTTAGCTTGGAGCTAAATATTTAATTAGCATGTTTCTAACTAATAATTAGGTTTCAAACTAAATGCTTGGCTTGATAACTAAACATTTAGCTTGGAGCTAAATATTTAGTTAGCGAGATTATAACCAATGATTAGGTTTCAAACTAATTGTGTAGCTGGATAACAAAATATTTGGTTAGGAGCTAAACATTTAGCTTGCTAATTAGTTTTAAACTGTGACATATGTTTTGAGTTTCTTTATTATCGACAGATCAAGGTTTTGTTTACCTTTTCATGTTTCGACAGCATCTGCTGCCTTCCTCAGAAGTGTCACTCGGCGTTGATGTGACGTGTCTGTCAGCTGTTTTATGCAGACAGTGGAGGATGGCTACGCCCTGCGCTGTCTGTTGCCTTCCTAAGGACTATGTCACATGTGTGGATCAAGGTGTAGGTTCTCTCATCTCTGTTCATGGTCCTTGGGTCCTGTTTCCTAATTTTGATGGCCCCCTTTATCTGCTGTCTGCATAAAACAGCTGACAGACACGTCACATCAACGCTGAGTGACACTTCTGAGGAAGGCAGCAGATGCTGTCGAAACATGAAAAGGTAAACAAAACCTTGATCTGTCGATAATAAAGAAACTCAAAACATATGTTACAAATAAGACAGAATGAACATCGCAGCGCTATAAACGGTGACATTTATACATGAATAAATAAAAAATGTTTCTCTTATGACAGGCTAAATCAAGTAAATTTTTGACTGTTATTTTATGGTGATGCGTATTCAGGAAATGATTCCGTGTTTCCACCTCCAGTTGGACTCACTGGGCAGGAGGGGTTAAACTCAAATGATTTAAAATCGGGTCATACTAGTGCAACGACAAACATGATGTACAAATATATATCATGCTTATCGCGAGCAGTGACGTTTTTCTGTCCCCCAATCAATGGACTGTGTTGTGTGATGTCAGTAGCTACGTCTTAAACATACCGTACCATTGTCCTATGGACCTACAACTGAAGGAGGCCCAGGAATAGTGCGGTACGGGTCGGTTGTATGGGTCGCTTTACCAATGGAAACAAACAAAATAGCAAACTGAACCGCACCAACCTGTGCCATGTCGCTCAGTGGGAACAAGGCATTAATGATTAAACTGTGTATTCTTTGGGTTCTCAGACGCGAATTAATCTCACCCTTCCTTTCTATTATATATACCCAAAGTAGTTGATTGAAAAGAAACAAATTGTTTAATTTAATCACATTTATTCAATCTTATCATTATTTATTCGCCACACGTGTCGGTAACCCTAACAAACTATGGTACTCAACTGCCTTTTGTGGTATTTGAAATTCTGGTAATTCTTCAGTAATACAAACAACTTGGCTACTTCTGCAGCATCCTGTTAATGTTTTAAGTTGAAGCTTTATTTGGGAATGACATCAAACCAATGTTCCAGTTTGAAGTTCAGGAGGCAGTATGATTTCCCATTTGAAATGCTCAGGGACCAGGCCATCCACTACTGCCAGTAGAAGCAATCAAAAATGTATTTCTCAGCATTTTGTCCTTTCAAATGCTGCAGCATTATGTTCACTAAAGCAAACTGTACAGTGGGTTCAGAGTGAAAGATTGAACGGCTAAAAAATCGTCAAACGTTTCAGTGCAAGTATCTTCAAGGCTTATTGGATTTTCTTGGGTGGATTAGACGTTTACAGATGACATTCTGATTAAATTTTTCCAATAACAAACTTGGAAGTTTCAACCTCTATGTAAAATATTATTTGCATAAATATTCTGACCTCATTTCATTCACCAGGCTTTACCTGTTATGTTTATCTATCTATAAACATATTCATATTTTGCTCATTTTACTTTACAAGTGAGATGAAAAAGCAACGTTTGGGCAAATTTCCTTACACTGTCATGTCTGTCCTCATTCTGTGAAGGTGGTAAAGATCCTGGAAAAACACGAGCCGAGTCGCAGCACCTCCAGAGCGCTTAGCTTTCTCTCAGGTCACCATGGCAACAGCAGCAGCTCCAGGACGCTCCACCTGGGTCCGATCCCCGCCGACGAGGCCAGCGCCGTTCAGAACTATGTGGAGCACATGCTGTTTCTGCTGATGGAGGAAGAGGCGGGTCGAGGTACGAGGAAATACGACACGCTAAAATCACAGTGCTGTGCTTTTGGTCTCCTGAATGGTAACGATGTGCTGGGTACCAGGAGGAGCCATGGGTCCCATCCTGGAGTTTGTGGTTCTGGAGGGCGTGATGGAGAGGCTGTTTCTGTGGAGCCTGAGGAGGCAGTTCACTGAGGACATGAAGCTGGAGCAGCTCAGGATGTACCAGATGCTGTTATCTCAGGCCAAACAGCCTCTGCTGCACCACAAACCGGTTCTACGGCCACTCATGATGCTGCTCACCTCCTGTGCAGGAGCCGCAACTGGTCAGTTGGCAGTCAGTTTGTTCATCACATATTAAACTATGCTTCACTTGGATCTACAGCTAATAAACTGTATCTTTAGATGAAATATTAAGCTCAGCCTGACCCCACAGCACCTTCAGAGATGCTTTAGCAGCTTAATACCAGTTACAGAGTTCATATCACAGGCTGGATGTGAGATGTTAAGTGTGTTACCTGGATGCCTCGTCCTGCAGACACCGGCGGGGTGGTGGAGGCTGAGCTGGTCCAGCTGCTGAACCAGCTTTGTGTAGCTCTGGTCAAAGATCCATCCGTGTTGGAACTGTTTTTCCACACCAGTCAGGACCAGGGAGCTGCCAACTTCCTGCTCTTCTCCTTGCTCATACCATATACACACAGGTAGGTACCAAAAATGTCCCGATCAGGATTTTCTTTCTCCTCAGTACTGATCCGAGTCATTTGTTGATCCCGAGGGGATAAAATATCCTAAAATCCTAGTCAGATGGATGGAATATTTTCAGATACTTTGTGTCTCTAACATGTTGCTAGAAGATTAAGTTCTCTTCAGATTGAACAGGCATGAGCTTTGAATATCAAGATCTCTCTACTTTAAAATATTGTTACATCTGTAGATTATTAGAGGGGTCCTCTTGTCATTTCAATTGGAGGATTCACATTAGTGGACTGTCTCTGTTAAAGGATGGATGATCCTTTGTAATCTGTTTGACTCACTTATGTTGAAACATATTGAAATGTTATTGTTTTTTAAGCTAGTGCAAGCAAAGTAAAGGCATTGTATTTATTTTTAAGGAGAGAGTCCACTGGAGCTCTTTTCAATCAAGTGTGGTTGATTGAGTTTAGTTAGGGGCTAAGATACTGATTGTTTAAAATGCCTTGATCAGATCCCAGTCTGATACATGTGGTCAGATCAGGACATCCCTGTTATAACTTTATCATCTGAGTTAGGGAGGGTTTTTATCCCTGATTGTCTGATAGATCCACTGAAAATGGTCCGGTGCTGGACTGAAATTAAGTGAAAACAGCCAAAGTCCAAAACAAAACACTGACAATCTTTACATAACTAGAAAAACTTGTTACCAAGGTCACTTGAAAAGATAACACAAACTTGTGGCGGGGGAATGAAAATATATTCAGTCTGTTTCTTTTTGTCTTTCAGACAGGGTCTGGTGGGCCAACAGGCCCGAGACGCTCTGCTGCTCATCATGTCTCTGTCGGCCTCGGAGCCTCGGGTTGCTCACCACATCGCGGAGAACACCTACTTCTGTCCCGTGAGTGCTCAGAGCACACAAACACGCGCATGAATATAGCTGTATAAAAATCCTCCAGCACTGATAATGCGAGTGCTTGATGGTTCGTGTCAAGGCGACCGAGGAGACAGCAGGTTGTCTCATGGTCAGTTCTTTCAAAATAATCTTAGGCATTTATTCCCGACTGGAGATACTAGTTTATCCTTCATGCATAAAACAGATAAACTAGTTTATTCTTCATATATTTTGCTGTGAGCAGAAAAGAAATGAAAGGATTTAATAGAGCTGGATCCCAGAGATTTGGGAAAAACTGAAAATAAATATTTTTTTCTTGAGTTTTCAGATAAAAACATTCAATAGCAGAATCTGATCAGTGATTATTTAACCGATTTTCATGAATCAGATGGCTGTTCAAATGAATGGAGAGTGTTGCATGAGCTTTTCTCCCATTCATCTCCCCTCTGCATTGTAATCTCATTATCACGAGTTATGTAATAAACTAATGAGCTCATAATGTCTTCTCAGGGGACTGAATGTGTACGGAGGAGGAGGAAGAGAAACACTGAGGGGGCTAATGAGGGAAAAGCCAGAATGAATGACAATGGAATGAGGGAAAGATGGGGTGAGACATTAATGCAGAAAGGCTTAATATGAATATGAATCGTTGGGATGAATTTATTTCACCTGGTGATCATAAAACAAAAGGAGACGTTTCAGAAAAGTGAACAAACCTACAGAAAAGAAGCAGGAGTTAACTGTGTCGGCCATGCTGGCTCTGTTGTCGCCAGTTTCCGCTTTGATACCTTGTGAGAGGAGAAAACGGAGACGTCTGGATGTGGGTTAAAAATAAAACCCAGAGACGGTTCGAGCAGCTCTGCACGTGCCACCTGTGAGCATGTCTGTGTTGGAGTTCTCAAG
The DNA here is from genome assembly GCA_963556495.2 of Valencia hispanica. Classification (NCBI taxonomy): domain Eukaryota; kingdom Metazoa; phylum Chordata; class Actinopteri; order Cyprinodontiformes; family Valenciidae; genus Valencia; species Valencia hispanica. The sequence continues at coordinate 42,541,912 of OY747714.1, read as the reverse complement.
CTTTAAGACCATGTGACCACACTCTGACCTCAATCTGTTTGAAGAGAGCAGATTAGTAAATCAGCCAGGGATTGGGCCGTCCACATAGAGGGGGATTATCAAGGCCGCACATGATTGGACGGCTGCCCGATTTTTAACAAGACTCCAGACTGCAGCTGTTGACCACTGAGGATGATGATGCTCTTGTTTAGACTCATCTGGAGGATGATTCTCTCGTTTCTCGCTCCACCAACCTCTTCTTTATATGAGATCTTAATTTGGTAGAACATGTTTTTGCGTATTAAAAAAATCATAGCAATAAGATTTTAGATAATCCTTTGTTCTTCTTATGTCCCATAGGCAGAACACAGCAACATTATGCTATGTTTTGTGACACCCTTTATATGTACATATACATATTAAACATCAATTGTAAGATAAGATTCTTGAGATTCCAATGATGTATGCCAATCAATGATACAATCAGAACTGTAGACACAGTGAAACACTTTTGTCAAACCACTCAGAAATGCAAAACAATGTCCAACTCACCGTTCGAAGCCTCATATCATTGACAGAACAGAGCCATCTCAAACAAAAACGGTCTTTTTACATCTAAAAGGGCCCAATTAATGTACTCCAAAGCTAAAGTTGGTCCCCAGCAAGTCTTACGTCCACAATCCAACATTATCAGCTACTGCAAAACTTTCAAATTTTCCTTCTCACAAAGCTTTCATCTTAACTTCTGTTAGCATGCAAATCTTTTCAGCATTTTTGGTAAAAATTGCTGGAAATTTAAGGGGTTAAAAAATTAGCAGGCTAAGTATCAACACTAGGCAGAAACAGCTTTAGTGGTTCTGTTTAGAGGCAATAAAATCAGTGAATCAACATGTCTTAGACTCACTACTGTAAGTGTTTGCAATTGTAATAGAGAAGAACAGGAACAGAGCTAGGGCGTCAACAAAAATGAAGATTAAAACACCATAAAATTTAAATGTTATTACATTTTGCCAGAATTTCTATTTTATTCATTTAGCTATTTATTAAAATGCACATTATTTATTGGACAGACATATAAAGATGAGAATGCCTTCAGGCTAAATGAGGCATGAATGTGGCTGAAATGTGAAGCATAAAACTCTCTCCACACACAAGAACAACTTTTAAAATTGGAATAATTGATAATATCATTGTATCATCAATTAATTTTATTAAGTTGAACTGTGAAAAACATCAATATTCGTTGTGACCCAAATACTTTGTTACCTTACTTAAGCAGAAATTTTGGTTATTTGTTCTTAACTGGAGTTCTTTTACTCTACTTTTTAATTCCACTCCTTACATTTTCACACAGTTTTCTGTACTTTCTACTTCTTAAGTTTTAAAAACAGCCTCGTTACTCCTATTTCATTGTGGCCTGTTAATGTGTTAAAAAAGCACAAAGACAACAAAACCTTTCCAGATAAATCGCGCCAACCGGATAGAGTGAATCTGACTGAAAACTATTTCAAACATCTACCACTTCGACACCGTATTGGTTTGTACGCGATCCATCGCATGACGTACACCACTTCACAGTCCAGTCAGGACAAAGCAGACGTATGTTGGCCAGTTCAAAAATGGCCGTTGCAGAGACTCAAGCAATGGCAGAATTGCAATACTTATAGGCAACTCGTCATCATATCTTCCACTCCATGAAACACGTATTATGCTCAGTAGTCCACATACATGTATGGTTTTTTAATGTATTTGCAATGCACTAAAATGCATTCATTTATTATTTATTTATTATTTGCAGCTGAAACAGGTAGCCTAGTGTATCGTAAATTCTTTAATATTAATTTTTTTAATAAACATATTCATTATGGCCTTCAGTAAAAAAAAAATTTGGGGGGAGATGTTATAGTGCTGTGGCACGGCTTAAGCTTCCGTCCTTAATGGTAGTTTCTTTTTCTTACATTACTTTTACTTTCATACTTTAAGTAGTTTTGAAACCAGAACTTTTTTACTTTAACTTCTACAGAAGTCTTTTAAAATCCTAGTATTCATATATTAATAATAATTTGAGTCTTCATGAATCATTTCCCCTTAAAAGTCAAATGTATTCTTGTAATTCTGTCAAATTACACAAACCCATCTCTTCCAGGCCATCAGTTTTTTCCCTCCTATCTGCCCTAAATCTCTGCTAATCTTCTCAGGAATTTAAATCGTGTAAAAGCCTGTGAGTGTTGTCTGGGTCTCTGAGTTTTACCTGAGACTAACAGGTCACATTAAACAGAAACACTAACATAAGGTAGAGTTTTATTAAGGTGATGGATCTGGATCAGCTTCAGTGCATCTTTCCTATAGAGGCATAAATATTGTTTAAAAACAACAAAGAACAGATGTTTCAGCTTTTTGTTTTGGTGGTGGACCGGGAAAACACCCTTGCAGATCTCAACACCTTACTAAGTCGTGACCAGCTGACTGTCTGATAGGGGGCGCTGCTATCCCTGAAGACGTGGAGGATGCTTTTAATGATGCCTAAATGATCTACCTGCTTTTGAAGCAAGGTGCGGGTCTGGTGGAGAGGAGACTTTGTGTTGTGGGCTGATCTGTAGCTGCTGAACCTGACCACAAGGTTTCAGGCTCTTCATTCAGTTTCCGGCCTGTCTGTTTGCATGAATGATCTGATTAAGTCATTAACCTGCCTGTTTCTGTGGGTCTGCAGGTCCTGGCCACAGGTCTGTCCGGTCTGTACTCGTCTCTTCCAGCCAGGCTGCAGGTTTACAGTGAAGACTGGCACTGCCTGGAGGCTGCAGACTGGCAGCAGGTGAGGATGGTCATCATCAGCTAATGTTAATGACGATCTGCTAATACCAACATCTATGCTTCAAGTTTTTAAGGAATATATCAATACAGAAGTTACTGAAATAATTCAATAGTAATTGAACAATACCAACATAAGGCTTATAATGAAAAATTTGGGGACACTGAAGACAATCCATTTAATAGTTGGAGTCTTTTTGAATTCTGGAGCAAAGTAGTGGGTAGTAGTAATTGTTTGGGTTAAAATACCATACAAAATATCATATATTGAAATGATTTAGCTATAAGAAGATGTGTGAATATCAGAATCCATGATTCTTATCCTATCCTGTAAACAGGTTCCAGCTCTTGTTCATTTCCTGCACTCACTGGACTTCTGCAGTGCCGTTACCAAGGTACAAACCAGTACTCAAACACACAAACGTGCAGATAAACACTCATCAGTAGTCTAAAGGGCCCTGTTTCCACTAGTACCGTCTCAGCACAGATCAGCTAGGCTCCAGCCAACTCTACACGTTTGTGCTTGGGTACCGGCTCCATGTGGGTGGGGTCGTCCCAGCAGGGAGGCCCCAGAGACATGATCTGTATACCACAGAAACACAAAGCAACTAGGGGTGTTTCATCTTGGGTGCCTCATGATTTCGATTCAATTACGATTTGGGTGCTACGATTTGATTATAAAACGGTTATTTTTGTTGTATATTTTGTTCCCTATTTAGGGTTTTTTCTTCATTCCTTCCATGGCTACTTTCTACTCTTAAATCCATTCAGTTTCCATTAATTGAAGTATCCAAACCAATTGATGTCCTGTCTGTTGTTCTTGTCAAACCCAAAATAAACCAATACATGACCAAAATATGTTTCATAATCATATCAAGGTCATATTTTCAAGAAAGCTTAAGGAAATATGTGTTGGCAATTTAAATATAATATAGGGTGACCCTATTTTGACTACAATAAAAGAGGAAACTTGGTCCAATCCCTAAACACATCAATCATAATCTGCTTACTTAAAGAAGACTTTTGATTTTAAAATAAAAATTAAACTTCAAATCACCTTTTACAAGTCAACCAATACAGAAAGGACTTTAAAATCTAAATAGAAATAATTAATCTTCAATATTAGAAAATAAACCAAAAATAACAATAACTCCCTTTTTATACAGGACAAAAGTTACGCAAAAATCTGAAATTATATTCTGAGAAAATAAGTATAATTTTCTATTCAAAGTAATACAAAATAAAAAGCAGCATTCTTCCATAGACACTTAAAGTTTATACTCCCGTCTTTGTATTTTTTTCCGCTGTCGATTTAATACAGAACTCTGACTTTGCAGCATTTTCACAGTTTCTGTGTCAGTTTGACCGATGGGATGTTTGCCACCTGTCATACACAGAAACTAATCTGCCAGCTATGAGTACGCTGCTCTCCTCCACACATTAGTCGCCACCGGGATGGAATGAAGGACACTTCCTTCCTGTTTCATACTTAAAGCTACACTTGGGCTGATGTCTGGTAAACATGGGCTGCAGCTCGGGAAGGACGCCCCGGACAGCACCGAAAAAGTGGACATACTATATTCAGCCATGATGTGTCTGCCGGTCCGTCCCCTAAAAATGTTAAGTTTTTCTCATTTAATTATTATGATATGAATAATACATTTTTGAACACTTTTGAATCGATATTGATTTTGCATGTTTCTCATCCCAATTTATCGATTTATGGTGAATCGGCACACCCCTAAAAGCAACAAGGGCAAAAAAGTGTGCACCTCATCATTTTCAGTGTTGACCTTTCCTTAAAGCTCCAAATACGCTCAGAGTTTTTAAAAATGGCGGGTCTGATTATTGTAAGAGAGTCATTCTTGTGATGCAACCAGTGACTTCAACTCCTAGCCAATCGATGACCGGCAGTCTTCTGATGTCGTGTTGGCAGTCCGATTCGGCATGCTTGGAACAGCAAAGTAGGCATTGAAACCGGCTGGTACCATGTAACTCTTTGAACCAAATTGCCAAGATGCCAATAACTAAGATGCAGATGGAAAAGGATCATTACCTTCAACTTAACTGCTGAAACTGAATACATAAACCAAATCTTAATCAGAAATCTAACTCACCTCATTTCAAAGAGGCTCACAGTTTGAGCCCTATATTTTCTGTGTCTCCGGAGGTTTGGGTTTCCTCTGTCCCCATTATGGTATAAAACCACGTCACACTCAGTGTGTTTTACGTGCAGGAAGAGAAAGCCGAAATATTGGCTTAGTCCTGTATGTGTATACCTTAGTCTGTCTGGAGTCGAATTGAACTGGATTTCTCTTAATCAGACTAATGCATCCAGAAAATCCGATTAGAAAATCAAATTTCTCTGCATGTAACTCCAAGCCCGCAACAGCCGAGCCTTTAACAGGAAGTGACGAGACCGCAGAAGCAGGAATAACAACACCGGTACAGAACAAGACAGCAGCAACAACGAGTGTAACGCAGTCAAACAGTTCAGTACTTACAAAATGTTCGGTGCTGCAGCGTTGTTTGTTGTCCATTTTTGCTCATTGTGCATATCCTGCTTTTACTCCATCTGCTTCACTGCTCTCCGCATTTGTTTACCGTCTGTGTGACGCTCTAGGCCAACCGGAAGAACGGCAGCACAAAAGTGCGCATGTCGCCGCCCAGCGTCGCGAAGTCGAACGTACTTCGTTCAATAATTCGATTTTCTGAGTGACATGTAAACTGGGATAAAGGCTCCCATCCTGGTTAAGCTATTGGTTCCATTTTTGCCGAAAGTCAAATTTAGATGTGCATGTAAACGTACTGACTGTCTTTGTCCGTCTGTCTCAGGAAGCCCATCCCTCCATCCGCTCCCAGTTGTTGAGTTACATCTACAACGGCTTCCTCGTTCCTGTTCTCGCTCCTGCTCTACACAAGGTAACAAGTCTTCAGATACTGTAAGTCATTCATAATTAAAGGGTCTCTCACTACCTAGCCTCTGAAGTATTCATTACTGTTATTGCTTTGGCAAGGTATCAATCAGAAGTTTTGCTGCCAAAAATACATAAATGTATTCACTAAATAATACAATCACATAACATTTCTGCTGCATAAACTGAGTTTTACTTTTAATGAACAGCTATGATGAAGTCAGACTGAAGCCTCCATTACATCATCCTAAAAATGGCACACTTTGCACATTTAACTTGTAAGTGTTGGGGAGGTATTTGCTTGGCTCACTAAGTGTATGCTAAAAGAGCAGAACTAGAAAGTTTTAGAAATGAGAGAGAGAGAGTGGTTCTCAGAGGTTTGGGGTGGAGTTTTGTTGCAGATACTTTCTTCTTTTTGTCTTTCATCTGCATCTTGGCAGAATAAAACGTCTTAGTTCATCAAAGTCTGCAGAGTTTATTTCTGTTGCCTTTTGAGCTCAAATGCCTTCTGTTTTGATATCTGCCTTGTGTACTGCACTTCTTTTCAACCACTTTAAGTTCTCATGACTCTAAATCTTTAAGAGTAAAACAGCATAAAATTAAATATATATCTATATATGTATTAACATTTTAGTTTCTAACTTAACAACAGCGTGCGGCTCGATGCCCCCCCTGCCCGGTTTATTGCCATGACGTTATCGGCAGCACGGCTGCCTTCTCGTTATATTTAGCAACTTAATAGACTTTTGGACTCTTATGTGAAGCACAAATGCTTTTACTCTTCACAGCGAGTAGCGGTGCTGCTGTTGGCTCCTCTCCCGTCTCAGAGCGCTCACAGCAAGCAGCCAGTGTTGCAAACCCACCGTCCAGAACCGGCTGCTTGTCAGAGCAGATATTTATCCCTGATTTTGGAGAACATTAATCGGACCCTCGTGGATGTAAAAAGACTATGTATGTTCGAGATGGTTCAGTTTTGTCACCTACTGTATAGGAGGCTATGAATGGTGGGTGAGTCCGATATCACATTTCTTTCTGGGGTGTTTTGACAAAAGTGCTAGCTGTGTCTAGTTATTGTTGTATCCTTGATTGGCAAACACAGTTAGAATCACAAGACTCTTAGCTTTCCAATGATGCAGAAAATGTATATGTATATAGAAGTTGGTCAAGAAGATCGGTGGATTTAAACCAGGTAGTGGGTAATGTTCTGCCGCGGGACATAGGAACGCTAAGGGGTAATAAATCTAGAAAAAAAATCACTATTTATCAGCTATTGTTTTATTCTGTATTGATCTAGAATGTCATTATTCTCAAATAAGACTTAGTGATTGATTTACAGTAGATCTAGATGACATCTAATCTATAGTATACAATAGATCTATATTTTTTGCATTTATTATTATATTATCATTGTGATTATATAATGTTCACGTGACAAATATTGATGGTAATTTGCTTTACTTAAGCTTACCTCAAAGTGTGTCGAGCACAGCCTCGATGTATCCGTTGGGGTCAACTTGTCTCTTGTTTGACTCTGCTTTTTTTTGCCCAATCTTCTTGAATGACCAGATCTTTTGGAAACCCAAACAGGTTTAAATCTGCTTCCCTGGTGATGGAACAATATCCGATGTGGCATTGCTTCAAAAATTAAGATGGAATTCGGAAAAAAGATCGACCGACAAACATCCCGAAAAGTTAGTTTTCCCTCTAACAGCGTTTTTGAAACACGTCACTTCCGCCTCCATCCCCAGGGTCGGATCAGAAACGATCCAGTTTTCTATGATGCGCTGTTCAAATTGTTAGCCAGTCTCCGTACACATCCACACTTCTGCGAGAAGTTTATCTTATTTCGGTTGTATCGTATGTGATGATTTTAATTAACTATCCATGAAAAATGGTGTCATAAGCGTTTTAAACAACTGGCTGCAGGAAAGGTTTATGGCTTTACTTTTACTGCTACCACAGCTCTGACATGTGTTCACCACTAGAGGGCGCAAAGTAGAAGGAGGTACTAAATGCATCTTATATCTAAAACATTTAAGTTTTTTGTGTGATTTCTGAAGGTATTTGAGAGGTAAGTTTATGTACTTCAGGGTTCTCACAATCGGTTCCAATCCAATCTGTTCCAATTTAATATTTATATGGATCAGTGCTATTAAAAACGTTTTTTTTGCTGTTACCTGTATATGCCTGTAATTCGATGATGCAAAACTGGATGGGGATAAAGTTCACCAGGAGAAACAGTAGTAACCTTTTCAGACCTAAGCATTAAAATGCCCGTTTGGACCTTTCCCTCCTATTCTAGCCGTAAAAAGGGCAAACAATGTTAAACGATTAAATCGATTCTTGGACGTCTGAATCGATTTTTAGGGGAAAGCTTATAAAAATCGATTCAGAATCGATTTTTAGATATTGTTTTTGAAACAGCACTACTCACATCTAACAAGTTGTGTGTGTTTGTGTGTTTAGCTGACTGTGGAGGAGGTGATGACCACCACTGCGTACCTGGATCTGTTCCTGCGCTCCATCTCTGAGCCCGCCCTCCTGCAGACCTTCCTGTCCTTCATCCTGCTGCATCGTCACGACAACGTTCACATCCTGGACACGCTGGTCAGCAGGGTCAACACGCCTTTCCAGGTACCACACCCCCAGTTTCCTCTCCACCTCACCTGTTTCTCATGTTCTGTACCTTCTAACCTCTCTCTCTGCTTGCCTTCAGTTAGGCACTGTGTCTCTGGCTCTGTTCAGAACTCTTATTGGTCTCTTCTGCGAAGACGTTATGCTGCAGCTGGTGTTCAGGTCGGTCATTGCTAAGTTTTTGTTTCTTTTAAGATGTTAAAATGAGAGAGGTTTTCATCTAGTTGTTGAGCAGATGTTTTCTGAGCAGGAGGGTTGTTCTCTCCTCAGGTATCTGATTCCCTGTAGCCACCTGAGCAGGAAGCAGCTCTGCTCCTTGAAGCAGAGAGACTGCTACTCCTCCAGCGCCGCCTCCTTCCTGCTCCTCATGCCCTCCTGGTGCCCGGTGTACCTCAATAACACACATTCCCTCTCAGAGCACATCCACTGGCCTAAAGGAGCAGGTCAGTGTGGATTTACAGCATGAAACATGAAGAAACACCTTATAGGTGACAGATATATTGACCATTATTCTGTGTGTCTGTGTCAGATATGTCCGTCTCAGACAGCGTTGGTTACTGGAGAGGGTCAGACTTCCTGATGGACGTTAACTACATCCATTACCTCTGGGACGCCCGCCACGCGATCTCCATCTCCTACAGGTTAGCTGGTCTGATGTTCAACCGGCTTCTTAACTGAAAACATAATTTGCAACCGGTGTTTTATACAAATAAAAAAATTTAAATGTATGAAATTACATTTTTCCTCTGTGGTTGAAGCAGAAAAGTAGATTCCCTTCGATTTTGAACGGAAATAAAACACTAGTTATTTCTAGGAATGTGAATAAATATTGTGTTAACTTCGCGTTGCAACACAAGTCAACCGGTCATGGTGCAAAACTGGGGGAACAGGTCGAAAATGAATTCAAAATGCCACCTGGTGGAAAGATGTTGCTATTATATATACAACAAACTAATATGAAGCAGGAAACAAAGATGTAATGTTTTTATTTTTTTATTTTTTCTTACCTAACATTCATTTGCTGCGATATTATAACAACATGTCTAAATAATAATGCTCAAAAACCTTTAAGTATTATTAGAAAGTTAAATTTTGCCATAATTAAACCAGTTCTTCTCCTCTTTGACAATGTAATCAATAATAAACAACAAAAATGAATCCAATGAGAAGGCTAAACAGTGATTAAAATTATACTACAGATAGCAAAATATTTTATTATAAGTTTGACTCAAATGTCGCTGCAAATTCCCAGCACTAAGGTTCAAGTTAATAAAGGTCTATTGGATGAAAACATAACTGTTTCACCAGTTCGATCCCTTTTCATTAAATTCTTGGTTCAGAGTTTTAACAAATGAATAAAAAACATTACATTTAATGATCATATGTGAAATACTGTTAAACATGTAAGAGGTAACTTAGTCTGTTAGGATATTTGACTTCTGTATAGCAGATGGCTTTAGATAGCTCTAAAGGGTTTCTGTTCCTCTGTATCTGCCACTTTATTAGCTACATCCTTACAGTGTATAGATAAAAGATGAAACTGTTTAAATACTTGAGGCATCCGCTGTCTGTTTCGTCTCTAGAGCCTGTAGGTTTTGGTCGGCGGCATATGACGGCTTCGACCCCCCACCTCAGGAGTACCTCTCCGACACGCCAGGAGACGATATAGAGGACGAGGAGGAGTTCATACAACGATTAAAGAGCGACTCCATCTGCTCATTGGTCGTCCTTCATCCCCCCTCGGCCCTCTCCCCAACCCTGTCTTCCTCAGATACTGTCTCCACCAGCAATCAGGCAGGCAGGGTCAGCTCTGCCATGGAGCTCGAGTGGGACGACATCTTTGCAGAGGAGGATCCCGCTTCCTCGTCAGCCGTCTTTAGCTTTGCGAATGGATGTGTGGAGTCGAACGGATGTAGATTTTCACCCGTACCTCTGCCACCGCTACCTCCCCGGCACATCCAGGAAATGAGGCTCACCGCCACCAAGCTCGTTCGTGGCGCGTACGTAGAGGAGTCAGAGTTTCAGGACGACGTTATCGTCTATGATCTCGTTGCTCAAAAGGATACAAAGACAGCTCTGTTTGAGCAGATCATGACAGCGAACAGACCGGCACGTGAAAAATTCTCAAAAACCCAGCGGGTGTCCACAGCAGCAACAACAACAACACTATTAACGACAGGGAGGACGGTGATGGAGGCGGTTAACAGCATCATGTCAACACGGAGGAAGAGCGAGGATGGAGGGAAGGGGGAAAGAAGGAAAAGTGAAGATAATGACAGATTAGCAAGGAGGAAAAGCGAGGGATTTGGGAATGGAACGAAAGAAAAAGAAAATGGAGAGCTGTATGTTGTCTTCAATGGTTTTGATGTAAGGAATCACATCATCAGTGAAATCGATGATTCTGATCAAGAGACTGAGTCTTTTAAACAAAACCGCCCCTGGAAAGACACCCCAACTTTTAACGATTCCAGCCACACAACACATGAGGAGCAGATACGTGCCAAAACAGGCCTCACTCCATTATTAGAGACAAATAATTTAATAAACAGCCATTTAGAATCAAAACCACTTTGTCTTTACAAAACAAACACCCAAAAGTCAATTCCTCCCGATAATAAGCGAATCACCAAGAACGACTTCCTGTCCCAATACTACGAGCTCATGCTCTCTTTAGGGGTGGAGCCTGACAGCAGTGACATCACAGATGACGTCGGTACATTCAGGAGGCGTGTCCGAGCCCTGAGGCAAAAACTCGGAGAGGAGGAGGAGCAGCTTATCTCTGGGTTCAGCTCTTCGTGGGATGATGCGGAGCAGGAAGAAGAGTCGGAAGCCATGGAAGAGGAGGAGGAGGAGAGCAGCAAGAGACAAGGAGTTCCATTTACAGGTTTGTGTTTTCATGATAGGAGTTAAATGCTAAAGTAATTTAAAAAAAGAATAAAACTTGCCAAAAATCTGCTAGCTACACACTTAGATCCCACTTAACACCTGCTCTCCAACTCGCCTCTTTGAAAACCACCCTCGGAAGTTTAGAGCATCAACTTTAATCCCACTTTTACATAAATCATACCTAGGCAGGAGTAACGGTGCGTTCACACCAAAGCGTCAAAAACGTGCCGCAAGCCAAAGTTTCACGCTTGTACATTCGCACCTCGACGCGCGTCCAAAGCGAATTGGACACGCGTCAAAATTGTATATTTTGACTGATTTTGATGCGCGTCAAGCCGGAAATATACAACTTGTGGGAGGAAGTAGTGTCCGTCTGTTTGCAAGATGACAGCTTTAAATGTAGCCTTTGAAGAGAGAATCTCCCTTCTCTATTTACTGTACATCAGCGGGACAGTAGGCGGGCTTGCTGGCTTCTGCACGGGTTTGCAGGGTCAGTCAAAAGTGAAATGAACTTAACAGGTTGCCCTATCTCCTCACTTATATTCCTCCAAGCGAGGTCCTTTTTATTCCTGTCTCTGTAGAGAAAGCAGCTGGTGTTGTATAGCTTGGGGTGATTAGCCACGGCCGTTATCAGTATTTCCTCCATGTTTTACGAATGAATTTTGGCGGACCTGACCCCGTGAACTGGGTCACAGCATCACGTGACACACGATACCAGGCTGACGCACGTCAGCGCGTTTCTGCATTGACTTTACATGTAAACCTGACACCATTGACGCTTCAAACGGGTTCGGTGTGAACACACCGTAAGGCTTCTAAGGTGCTGCTCTGACGGATTTCATGACAGAAGGTAATGTCAATGAGCAAATCACCCCCCAAAATAGAGTCTTACTCTACCCACATTTCCTGTTTGAAAATGCACCAAATGAAGGTGTTGCCTGGCAGACCAGCGAACGCACGAGGGGAGAGGGCTGGGGGTGGTCTGGGCTGTGAATGACATGTTGACTGCATCGCTGCTGCAGTGGCACAGACACAGACAGCAAGAAAGATGGAGAGCAATAGCGATGCGAGCTCCTTTGCCTTAGAGCGATCTTTTGAGGTGGAGGATTTTTCTCCACCTCCTTCACCAGAGGAAAGGGAGACTCGGTTTCTTTTATACCCCGCAGTGACAGGATGGCTGACCCATACTTTCCACTAGACGTGTAAGCGGCGCGTAACATCTGCAAAGCATAATACGGAGCTGATAGCCGCCGTCATAGTCGGTCTGTGGGACTAATTTGTTGATTTTTATCATGGACGATAATAATTTAATCCTTGAATTGAAGAATCACCCAATTTATATGATGCCAGTGATCATTTTTACAAGGACAACATGAAAAAAGAGAAGACATGGACAGAAATATCTGCAGTTTTGGGAGTAGATGGTGAGTTTATGATACTTAATAATATAGAAAAAAATGTTTTTCCCCTTGCATACTATCCTTTAAGTTATACAATTGCAATTCTCTTATGATTTCTTGATCTCCTGGGACCAGCTCTTTCGCAAGTGATGCGCGAATAAAATGCAAGCAAGGGTAACGTCAGCCCTCACTGCAGAGCGAATAGCAATGCCCGATTCAAATTCAAGTACAGTATAGAGTTTTAACCTGAAGAGGGCACCAGACTGAAGGTTTTAGGCAGAAAATTTATATTTTTACTAAGATGCACTAAAATACCAAAATAATGACCAGAAATGTAGACAGCATTATTAGACATTCTGTTATACAGTTTATCAGCAAAAACAAAGTTAATTTGGGAGTGAGTTGCTCTTTAAAGTTGGAATAATCACAACCAGGGATACAAAATATTATTGACTACAATTAAACTCTAAAGGGGCTTAAACTAACTGTAGAAAAGCTTCAGTCCAGTGGTAATGTGTGGGGGTTAGGAGCCTATGGAAACTTGATTTACATAGCTTTTTTTGACATGAAAATGCTAAAAGCCACTTTTTCATATATTTTAAAAGTATTTAAACATTAATTGTGAGGTCTGCTTGGAAGAAACCACTAATAAGTAAGTAAGTAAATAACATTTTATTTATAAAATTATTTTATAATATTACTGTAAACAAACAAGTTATACAATAAAATAAACCCTAAACAGCCGAGTGTCAAAAGATAAATAAGTCAAAAAAAGATTTAATATGACGTAAGAACTACAGCAAACAACTTGTTGAAATATGTTAAGCAGAAATAAAAAACAATTTCTGATGAAAGCTAAAGTTCAGTTTTTATTTTCAGCTTCAGATTCACTTTGATGTCAAGAAATTAAAATGTGTTTCAGGCGTTGGAAGCCAGTGTCCTGAGTGTTTTAAATGTGTCCTTCTTCCAACACAGCTTAATTCAAACTTCTGAAGAGGTCTTCAGATAACTTATATACTTGAATCGAGCTTGTTGAACCCGGGAAATATCTAAAACAGGCAGAACATCGGCTCCTGGGGACTGGAGTAGGACACGGCTGTTTATAGCATACCTGGGTTCAGAAAAGATTTTATTTAGTCCTTTTTTTTTTTTTTTTTTACAAGGTCTTTGCTCTAAAAGGGTTCAATGAGAACTCAAGCTGAAAATTGTTATTTGGAGTTTTACTATTACTCTCTAGCAAAGACAGTCTGTTTTCTCTTTCCTGCTCAGTCCTTATACCAACCTGTAATCTCCAACAATGCCCCAGGTCCCTTCATCAGCGTCCTGTTGTCCCGACTGGAGAACCTTCTGGAAAACTCCATCGCCGTCAACCTGCTGGTGACAGGTATCCTGGCCCAGCTCGCGTCGTACCCCCAGCCTCTGCTGAGATCCTTCCTGCTCGGCACGGAAGCACACGACCAGCACAGCGTGCGGGCGTTATACCAGGTAGCACCAACGCACGGGTCGCATGTTTCTAAACCTGTTTCACACATGATAACACTGATTGAACTGTATCTGCAGGTGTTGGTGTTGGTGCACGCTCAGATCGAGCGCTACATGGAGGACAGACCTGAATTTCCCGCTCTGGTCACTCAGGCCTGGAGGTTCTTGTTGGCTAAAGACCAGGATGGCAAATTTAGAGGTTAATGAACACAATCAAACATCAAGACACGCAAAAACTGAAGTTACACGAAGTTACATTTGCCACTACACATGAATTTAAATGGCATCCCATTATGACACGAAGGTTTTAATATGGCCTTGACCCATCCAAACGGCAGCCAAAAGCAGGTAAAGTAGCACTGGGCTTTGTATTTCAACTTCTTGCATTTTCTGAATGTTAGATTTGCTCTAGGAATAAAATCTGCGAACAGGCTGATTTTCAGCAAATATTTCTGAGTTATATTCCACAGAAGAAATTCGCAAATATTTCAAGGATTGAGTTTAATGCCTTTATTAGTGACAGAAGTCAGGGATATCAGATTACAGAGTATAGACGTAAAAACATATTTTATTTAGGAGACAGTAGACTGACCATGAATTTCACTCCTAGTAGCTTTCTGACCGGTTTGACCCAGTCCTCTGCAGCTCAGACAGGGTAGGGTTAGGGTCAGCTTGACACACGATTGCTTTGGTCTTCGCTGAAACTCTTTGTTACAGGCTGTAATAAACTCTCAACCGCCTATAAAGGAATCTGCTCTCATCCTTTATTTAAATACCTCCACAAGTTGAATCCGCGAATACTGACGTACGAAAAGCCGGGGGTCTACTCATTTTTCAGGTATTGTAGTTGCTTGTTGAGAAAATCTTTTACTAGGTTTAGGCAGTAGGAGAACCGCCACACTGGTCTTTATAAGCTAACGAAAGATGTCTTCTCTGTCAAACTAAAAGCCAAAAATGATACAGAATACACAATTGTTTGAAGCTCAAACCAAACCAGTTGGTTCCTCACAATGAAGTTTGAGGTATTTCAGTTTATGGTGTTAATAGACGTTAATATATCAAATATTTTTTCTCGTCCCCTGTCTCTCAGAGGCGCTCCAGTCACAGGGCGGGGATATCATCCTGGATCCGTCTTTACCTAACGGCTCGGTGAGGAACGCCCTGCCTTTGCCACCCCTCAGTGTCTTACCCCCCTGCCCCCCCATTCCCCCTCAGGCCAAGAGCCGAGTGTTCGCCATCGTCCTGTACGCCGAGTTCCTGAAGGAGCTGGCAGCCATCGCCCAGGAGCACAGCATCGCGCAGGACTGTTGTTCAGAGGAGTAATGACGTCATCTCCTGGGAAAAAGTGCCGATCCGGTTGTGAAAATCTGCACGGAGAAGGAGCTGATCCGTAATATTTAGACTTGACCTTTAAACATTTATCACAAATAATCAACCTGTGGATTTATGCAACTTATCTTGACAATTTAAAAAGACTTTACTGTAAATTATTCTTTTTTTGAGAATCTTTATGTAAACTGTATGTGTTTTTTTCTGCCTGAAAGCACTTGAAAATGTTTCCCCATGTGAAGACAAATTATATTTATAAAATGTTTGGAAGGAGATTATTTTGAAGATAATTGACATTAAATTTTTATTTTATCAATTTGTGGAATATTTGAAAATCACTTTCTATGTTTTCTTGAATATTGCAAGAATTTGCTGTAAAACTTGTTTAAAAAATTGATTTTAAATGCAGACGACTGCATCCCTGAAGTTGGAAATTATCTTGGAAAATATACAGATAAAAGCAAAAAATAAATAACATGATACAAATCAACTTAAATACACTGAAGTGACTTTAATTAAATATTAATTGGATTTATAACATATTAGAGTAAGTTAGCTTCAGCTAAATTTCAGTAGATTTAGCTTTTATTAGAGAAAGAATTGAACTCTCCGTCCATTGTCTCCCTGCTTGTCACTGCAGAGTCACAAGGGGCTGGTACCTATCTGCAGTGGTCATTTGGAGACACCCCTTAGACCTCGACCCTATGCTAGAGGAACCAGTTAACCTAACAGTCATGTTTTTGGACAGTAGCAGGAAGCGGGAGTACCTGGAGGGAACCCAAGCATGCACAGGAAGAACAGGGAAACTCCGTGCTGAAAACCCCCAGGCTGGATTCAAACTCTTCTTGCTGCAAGGCAACAGTGCTACCAACTGCCCTAGAATTGATTCAGATTTGCAAAACTGCAAAATAAACCAAACAATGTGTGAAAAATGTCCTTTAAACCTTAAATATACATAAAGATCTGCAGCAGCTCTCCCATTTCCAGCTTGTTTTAAACCCATCGAAGAAAGGTTGAACTTCGAGTGGCAGGTTCGCATCGATCCTTTTTACTTACCTTCCTGTTTTAAGTTCATGCATGAACTTCAGAGTGAGAAATCCTAACCTAAAGGCTTCATCTCACAACTGCAGGAGTCTTATGCGGACAAATGCAGTGAGATAATTGAGAAAGCTAATATGATTAAAGTATGTAATCATAAACCTGATCATCTTCTTCAACTTGATCTGAACTTAAAATAGTTCTTGTTTAACTTGAGTTGCACGACATTGAGTGTTGCTGGAGCAGGGAGAATGTGATATTACTTCATTGATAATCCTATAATCGTTTCGGTACGCTGTAATGATGCTGCAGAAAGCATTGCTTCCTATTTCGTGAAATTTCTTCCAGTTTAGGTAAAAGCTTAACTGAGAGAATCACTGAGGAAAAAGTTGCTCGCTACGAAGCAAACAAGAAAAACTCCTTCTGCCTCTGAGTCACGAGGTGTGAAAAACACGGTAAGAAGTTTTTTTCTGACAGACGGAACAAGTCACATACCTGTCACTCAGAAACATCAAACCAAATAGAGAAGCAAGATCACCTAAACGATTTCACTTTGAAAGAAACCCCTTCATCAACAAGGCGACCTGGAGTGCTGCGTCCTCCTCAAGACCATTTCCTCAGGTTGTTTAACTTTCAATTCAGATTAAATGATCAAACAGTTAAACAAGCTGCAGACCTTAAAAAGCTTTGCCTTTATTTGGATTTCATGAAACTGTAAATTCAGGGTGTAAACGTAACTGTTTCACAAGCACATTGTAGACACCACCTCACAAATGTCACACCCCTTGAACTTTTTCACACTTTGTCGCATAAAAACCACACAAAAAAAGACCAACACAGATTCATGTATAAAATTATGAGGTGGCAGGAGAATTGTTTATTTCTTTCCTTTTTTTACCCTCCAAAGATCTGAAAATTGTGATAAGCATTTGAGTTTAGCCTCCTTTAATCTGATACAAATGAAATAGAGAGCAAACATATTGACCTTCAGAAGCCACCTAATTAGTAAATAGGTGAAGAGGTGTGTGTAATTTTTAACTCACTGTAAACCCAGCTATTCTCGGAAGACCTTGGAAGATTATTAGGCAACACTAGAGACCAAACAGCATCATGAATACCAAGGAACACAGCAGACATGTCTGAGATGTAGTTGTGGTGTTCAAATTCTAATTCAAAAATACTTTATTGATCCCAGAGGGAAATTAAGTGTGGTTGTAGCTCTAACTATTCACTATACCCCGACGGATGACGGCAGAAGAGATTACTCACCACAACAGACTCATAGAAGATTTACAGCACCTCACTGCAAACCTTGAAGGACCTAAGGTTCCTCAAGAAGTAAATTCTGTTCTGTTCTTTCCTGTAGATGCTTCGCTGTTCGGTCTCCAGTGAATTCTGAGGTATTTGTTCTTTTCAAGCGTCTCCATTTCTTTTCCATGACGCAAACTGTTTGACTTAAACCTCTTTATTCTGAAATCTACAATAATCTCCTGTGACAGTCCACTGTAGGAACCTGTCTAGTCACTAACAAACATTAAGTGTATAAAAGACATTTTTACAAGCCTGTTAAAATTATTCATAAAAATTAACAATGAGTGTAGCACCCTGAAATCAGGAGGTGATACCAATATCAGTATCAGTCTCAAGCGTCTCCATCTGCATGGATATAAAGGCGGTTTTCAGCCTGAGCTTCCATTGACTAATGCTTAAAAAGTTCAACAGCATTAAAGTCAGATCAATGACAAAACGTCCAAATTTTGAACCTAATGAACTCTACCACCAACTAACTAACAGGATACAGTTGCTATGAATGTCATCATGTAAGTGAGTGTTGGTAGGTGTGAAACAGAAACCGCAGCATCAACACCCAAAAAGCTGGATTTCCCAAATGATACAATCTAGTCAGTCTGATCTCATAACACAATGGCAGCTTTGACTAAAAATCAAGAAATGAGTTACAGGAGGGTGGATCTGGAGGACCACATGTGCATGTGAGACAACATGGTCTGCACCGAGGGCCGGATTTTGGAGGACAAGGGGCCCCCGGGCTGGAGCCCTATTCAAAACATACAAGGCACCAAAAAAAAAAACCCATTCTAAATCTGAACCTGAACGCACAGTCTCACAACTTCCTCCTGGTCTGCATGGATCTGAAATGAGCGGGTGGTTGTGCTTAATCAAATGTCTCAAGTGGGACTGGTGCAGAGGTTTTTGTCATGAAGTTTTGGACTTTTGCCTCGACTGATGACTTCTCTTTAGATGTTGTTCTGGAGGCTGAATCCGCGCTTCGCTGCCACACTGGAGACTGGAGTTAAGAGCCACTTTAGCCAAAGTTTTGAAATCAGGAAACATTTCTTCAGCTGAAGTGATCAGAAGTCAGAAAGATTTTCTTTAGGAGCCGTCTGCTGGCTGCACGCTATCGCTTCAGCGGGGTTAAAATCCCAGCATGCACCACTTCTGCACCGGTAGCTGGCACGAAACCGGGTTAAAAATATCAGCGTGTCTGCATCAAGTGGACAGGGGTGTGAATTGTAATCTGTTAATATGGCGGACTGCCCTCAGATTTTTCCATCACTGTTCTAAAGAAACACAGTTGTTGTGCCGCAGATAGGTAGGTTTTGGCTATGAATAATTATGAATAATTGCTTAGGGCAATTATTAATCAGATTAACAATTTTATGTAGAAATTACCACGTTTAGGGGCACCACCTGGTTGATTCCAGGAATACAATAGCAAAATTGTTCAGTCTCAGTTTATGTTTATGATTACCTGCCTGATAAGGCTGAGGTAATTAAACAATATATGAAGGAATAAGTTCTTGGGGTTCTTGAACAGCAAGTTACTACACATGCAGGTGAAATAACGGTTTTCCAAAATACAAGAGTTTATTACAAAAAGAATTAAACTTTCAGTTAACATACTTTAATCAACAAACTCACCAAACTAGTAAAAACACAACTAAACTACTAAGACAAGAATAAATAGTAAAACTAACACTAACAGCAAAAGTGATAAATATGCACAGAAAAAGAAACAACCAATAAGTTGATAATGATGTCACAGTTCAGAATGAATATGTTTGCTCAAAGACCAAGGCTTGTATTGAACAGTGTTGGGAATGAAGCCAAGATAGTTTTAACTAATTGCGATTAGTTTAAGACTAATCAGCAGATTCTGGTTTGTTTTCAAACCACCAATTCACAAAGCAAAGCAGAAGTGAAGGAAAACATTTGGAAGAAGAAATGTTTCAATAAACCATTTGCTGAATTAGAAATCAATAACCTTTAGATAATTGATTCTATTTTATGGATCGGTCACCGCAGTGATTGATCTAAATTAATTTTTAGACTTTATGTTGATGTTAACGGCCGCGGGGGCACCAATCATGTCGGTCTAATTTAGTATTTTGACTTACCAAGAAGGCGGTTTCAAAAGTGACTAAAAGATTAGTTTTAGTGTTTAAACTGTCTGCTTTAAAGTCGATCTCTATTTTGAATAGCATTAACGGCAGTCTTTATTGTTCATGAATAAAAAGCCGTCAATGGCGGGCGCACGTGGTTCGCTAGAGAATGTAGCTTACAGCTAACTCATGTGGCGCTGCTTAAAGTCGCTCTGGATCATTTATTAAACATCAAACAAAGGAAAACTGTCGGATTGAGTAAATCAGGTTGCAGGATATAAAAGGACTTTCCATCGGAAACCTCGAAAATCACAGTTTAAACCTCCAGGCCGACCGGTCTGTTTGTACCCGAACAATAAATGAAATCTTACACAAAGTAACAAATCACAGTGAAAATAAACAATAGGGGTGGTTAATCTGTCTGATTTCCCGATCCGATTACCAGCCGAGTTTTGATTATTAACGATTCCCGATTAGCGATTATTGATTTTCCATTTGACAACAGTAACTGAAAATAATCTACAAAGTTATTGCAGGATTTAAAAAAAACAGTGAGCTGCTGAATTACTTAACTCTTTCATTGAGTAACAACTCAAAGCATTTCCTGTGTAGTGTAGTAACTTCCGAATTATTTGTATTTATAACTTGGCAAAACTTATTGTAGCTTTACTAGCTTTTATACAGAAATGAATACATGACATTGTGTTGTGACTGATCAAGTTGTACTAAACAACAACAAATAAATGAAAGGCTTATTTCCTTTGGGAGGTAGAACCAACTTACTGTAGCTTCAGCCTATATACTGTAGAACACAGTGACAAAATGCAACACACTAACATGTGAGTAGCAAACATTTACTGCTCTGGAATGACCAGATTCTTATGGAGGAAGACCAGCTGGTCCACATGTTGTGGAGTGGGTGTGCTCCGTTGTGCTGACACGATGTCCCCCGCAGTGGAGAACACTCGCTATGCAGCAACGCTCGTACCTGGGATACATAAATATCGTTTGGCCAGCTTGGCTAGGAGAGCATACACATGATCGTTGGTGCTCCACCACTCAAGGGGATCATCGGTGAGGGAAACTGAAGGGGCCTCCAGATACATGCAAACCTCTTCCTCAGTCCTGGTTTGTGCCGACTTGGGCTCCACTGTGGTGCCAGCAACATTAAATGTTTGGCCCAGAGAAGATAGTCTTGAGGTGGAGGGTGTGGAGGGGCCATCTTCAACCAGCTTCAGGGCTTCATCACGAACCTTCTGATCTGCATCCTCCTCCTCACCGTCATCATTCCCCTCAGCCATGTCATCACCTTCCCCCTCAGGGACTTCAGCCTCTTGCCTCACCACCTCACACAGGGAAGCAGTGAAATAAGACACAAAGCACACAACTGATACAAAGCATTCTATCAATCAGATAATTAATTAATCATTCTCTAAAAAAGTTGAATTATTAACATAGAAAGAGAGAGCACCTCGAGGAATGATGCAGCCTCTGTAGTCACTCTGCTGTATGTCTCTACTTTTTCATCCTCTGAGAGGAATGGGAGAGCTTTAAAGCGAGGATCCAGGCAAGATGCTGTATGGAGTGTGTGCCTCTCTTTTGTAGATGTGTGTTTCTTCCTCAAATCTTCTCGGATGGCATGCTTGATTTCACAGGTCATCGGTTCATCCTCTGGTGCAGGGGTGAAGTTGGCAAGGAGCTGTGCATGTAGAGGGGCGATAATGGAAAGAGTAGGCATGCTTTCCTCAGACATTGTGGTGGTGGCCAATTTCATGGGCTTGAGGGTCTTCACAAGGTGTTCAGCGCCGGACACATCTGCCTCACTCAGTGTGCGGATGTCATGTGCACCTTTCCGCACCTGTAAGGATGATGGGAATTGAGGACAGGAAAAGTTAAAATAAAGGATACAACACTATATGCTTTAAGGTTTATCCATTTACGCCAACAAAACAACTGTCATTTAGACCAAGTCTAAATAAACACATGCACCTTAGGCTTGCTGTGTGTCAAATTGACAAAACTAGAAAGTGTCTGTATATTTTTATTTTATTTTAGTTAGTTTTGTGTGTACACATAATATTGGCTTGCTACTAGGTCTAATAAAATCTTAAATCCCATACTTACTTGAGGAGAGAGGAGCGCAGCGCAGATGGCGGGCTGCTGTTCAAGGAACCGATCAACCATGTCAAAGCCACTATTCCACCTTGTTGGAGCATCTGTCTTCAGTTTGTGTTTAGGCAGTTCTGGTTAAAAAAATAAAGCTAATTACTAGTAGCCTATATAAGGAATCATATTTTTAAATAGCCAACTGGTAATTTAAAAACTAATAAAAAGCTTGCTTTGAATGCTAACAGTAAAAATAGATTAGCTTCTATTACAAAAGTAAATATTTCATTTTTTTATTAATTTTAAGCCTTTTGCTACCGAGTAGGGTCTGCTTTTGTTCCAGCACATGACTGGCTGTGGTGCTGCGGTGGAAGAAGGTGGTGATCCATCTGACTCGACCCAACAGGCGGGCTACAGCGGGCAACTTCAGCGCTCATTGGCAGGCGAGGTTTAGGGTGTGAGCGTAACACCGGACATGTAGAAAGTTGCCAAGCTCTGCAGCCATGTTCATATTTGAAGCATTGTCGGTGATGAGAACCAGGTCGTTTGTCTCTATCCCCCACTCGTCCGCCATAGCTTTTTATTGCTACCCTGAGAGCAGACTTGAGGGATACTTGCACTAAAAACTTTGTCTCCTTGTAAAGACTTGGAATCGACTTCTGTGTAAAAAAGCTCTGCGATAGTATCACATACCTTGGCTCCATACTGTGGACCATGTAAGGCAAGGCAAGTTTATTTGTATAGCACAATTCATGTTACAGGACAAAGTGCTTTACAAAAAACATCAAAAGCATTACAGCAGGGGGCAGAAAAAGCAAAAGTACAGGAATAAAAACCATGATTTAAAATTAGAAAAATACAAATAAAAAAAATCTTTAAAGAAGCCGTGCAGATTTAAAACTTAGAATAAAAATCTAATCAAAAGCAGCTGAGAACAGGTGGGTCTTTAACCTGGATTTAAATAAACTGAGTGTTTCAGGTGATCTGAGGCTTTCTGGGAGTTTGCTCCAGACATGTGGAGCATAGAAGCTGAAAGCAGCTTCTCCATGTCTGGTTCTGACTCTGGGAACTGATAAAAGAGCGGATCCAGATGACCTGAGGGGTCGGGTAGGTTAATCCTGGGTCAGGAGATCACCGATGTATTTTGGTCCTAAACCATTCAGAGCTTTATAGACCAGCAGCAGAACTTTGAAGTCTATCCTCTGACAGACAGACATGTAGCGGAAGCCTTGGTTTTCCACCACACTGTATGACCTCATATCTCTAGCAATAAAATAAGATATCGACGTTGTGATTTTCTTAGCTCTCTCCGAGCCCGGGGCTAATTTTGTCATATCGTGGAGAGTGCGCTGCATGATTCGGTGGAATGACGGGCTTCAGGCGGTCGTCTTTAACCCACCCTGCCTCCTCCAGATGGAAGCGGGAAATGTGGGCCCTCAAGTTGCTGGTATTGCCGCAGTACTTCAGTTTAGTGTGGCAATGTTGACAGACGGCATGCGTTCTATCAATAGGTTTTGAGCTCCTGCCATGAAAACCAAAATGAATCCACACGCTCGCTTTGAGCCCAGATGGAGCTGGGTGGATTGGTTGGTTGCTCGCTCCTGATTGTTCCTCCTTCATTTTACACACCTGCTCTCACTCACTCGTTCTGACCGTTATGTTACACGCACTTGCGAACAGGAACTAGGTGAGTTCATGACGTTCAACTTCCGTTGACCACTGGATACATTTTTTTCAAAATAAAATGCAAAAATAAATAAATAAATGATTTTGGATAATGCAATAATCGATTCATACTCCTTCATAACATACTCGCGATTAATTAATAATCGATTTTTTCACCACCCCTAATAAACAACCCTTAAATCTTGTTTAAACTAAACTAAACTAACCTCTGCCCAGGCGGACCTTATTGAATGGTTAAAGTTCTCCAAGTTTATCTCAAAACAAGCTGGGTTTGCGATTCACCTGATCGATCACAGTCTTGTCGTCCTTCCTGTGAGTTTCTCCCAGAAACTCGTGTCCTTCCCTGGCCCGCGAAAGAAAGATTGGATCTCTCCTAGCGCTGTTTGGCTGAAAGCCCGAACGGAAGAGAGCTAGCTCCAATGATTCAAGCCTTTATAAAACCTCTGGTCCTCTTCTTCTCCTGTTGGAGCTAGAATGTTGGTTAGCGCCACCCACTGGCTGTGTGTCCCCCAACACAGTAAAATCGGGAAAATATTCGATTAACATGACACCAGACCACTCAGGTCCTCTAATTCCAGTCTACTCAACATCCCTACAATCAGAACCAAACATGGAGAAGCAGCTTTCAGTTTCCATGCTCCTCTAATCTGGAACAAACTTCCAGAAAACTGCAAATCTGCTGAAACACTGAGTTCTTTTAAAGGAGCTATATGCAATTTTCTGAAATTCAAACTCGCGACTGACACCTGTGGCCAAAAACGGAACTGCTCTTCCTTTCTGCTCGCTCTCGCAGCGCGTGCTCCTACACCGGTTGCTCTCAATTTTCGATCTTTTTCGGGCTCTTGTCAGGGGTTTAACTTTTTTAGTCTTATGTGGAGTTACTGTTGGTGTCAAAGTTGTCCTTGGTCTCTTCTGTGTATTCGCACAATCCATTGAACTGCTTGCGAGTGCTGACTAGCGGTAGTGGTAGAGTGATCTGAAACATTTAACATGAACGTGCTTGACGTCACATCCGCAGACAGCGCGGGAAAGTTGGACCCGACAGAAAATAGAAAAAATTGGATACAGGCTTATAGGTGCACCCAGTGTGAGCTGGCAAGGTGTCAGTGTGCTCACCAGGAGATGTTTGAGTCATAAATGGTCAAATAAAAAGGCTATCGTTACGTTTATTTTGGGGAAAAAGTTGCATATAGCCTCTTTAAATCACAACTAAAAATGTATCTGTTTAGAGCTACCTTTGAGTAATGCTTTGATGCATCATGTTTTGTGTATGCTTCTTGCAGTTTTTACATTACATGCTTTGTAATACCTTGATATATCTGTGTTAGCTTCTTGCTTTATTGTGCTTTTTACACTGCTATTATTATTTTACCTAATCATGTAAAGCACCTTGAATCACCTTGTTGTTGAAAGTGTGCTCTAAAAATAAAATTGCCCTACCTTGCCTTGCCCTGCTGTGTGCCATCCTTTTCTCTGCTGGAAGAAATGTGATTTTTTTTTCCACTCAAACTATATTTAAATACAAATATGATATTTTCCTGTGAGTGTAGTTCCTGTCCCTGCTCTCACTTTGTCATTTCAGTGTTTAGTTCGAAGTTGTACCACATGAGCTGAAAGGAGAAGATCGGAGAAGAAATAAGGGGTGATTAGGACCCACAAAGATCTGATTAGTAAGTACGGTGGTTTAAACACGAATTACTTGGAGTCATGTTCCACATGATCATATCACTACTTACCTAAACATGCTGATATACAACTAGAAGTCACCACATTCAGTTCTCCAGGATCACTGCAGAAAGAAGGGTGGCAGCAGGAAAAATACTTTGTTGAAATAAAGTCATGTGACGTTTTCCTTGAGGTTGTCTCACAACACCCTGAACTCACCATGGTGAAACATGGTAGTGGTAGTATCATGCTGTGGGGGTGCTTTCCTGCAGCATTGACAGCAAAGCTGGTCAGAGTTGATGCGCAGACAGAAGGAGCTAAAATCTGGAAGAAACTACTGGGAGCTTGGAAGGAATATTTGTTGTCCATATTATGTAAGAGCCCTATAGATTAAATTAAAGTTTGTGGTTATAAAGTGAAAAAAGTTTGTCTCCGATCATTACTTTTGCAAGGTTCTGTGTTTGCAATGAATGTGTTGGATATCTGTGGACCTTTTTTTTTATTTTTTGGATCTACAGGAGGTACACTGCTGCTGATGTGTTCACATTGTGGTTAGCTAGTTCCTGTGCTGCCGTTTCACTTAAACTCCTCGCTCTGAAGCGCTCGATCACACTTCATAAAAACCAAGAAGCGAGCGCTCCACCAGCTGTCGGCTGGAGACGTCAAGGAGGAGAACAGGAAGAGAGGATGGAAGTGCTGAAGGTTTACCTACTGATCTCAGCTCTCGGTGAGTCGGCACCAGGTCCTGGTACCTCGTGTTTCACTCTTGCAGTATGGGGGAGGCGGCTGAAAGGTGGCAGCTACCTCTACAGTTACTGTTGATTCGGTGTTTCATAAGTAGCATCGGTCAGCAAAAGTGAAGTACTTCGTTACCTTACTTAGGTAGAAATTTTGGGTATTTATACTTCACTGGAGTAATTATCTATTGGCTTACTTTTTACTTCTACTCCTTACATTTTCACACAATTATCTGTACTTTCTACTCCTTACATTTTAAAAACACCCTCGTTACTCCTGTTTCATTTAGTCTTTTATTAAAAACAAATACTCATAAAAACCTATCCAAAAGATGTGCCAACTGAATAGAATTTGACTGCGGTTTGATAATAGTTTTCAATATCTACCATTCTGAAACCCTCCATGTATGCCATCCACTGCATAGTGTGCACACAGGGGTCGAGATAACCGAATATTTTCCACATTGGTCCGGTTCTTTAGAACGGTGATGGACAATCTGAAGGCAACTTGTTATTTCGACAGATTACAATTCACACCCTTGACCATTTGGTGCAGACAATAAATTAATAAAAAGATTCCCATGAAGCCATCTGAGCATCATCTCAGACAAGCAGTGGCGGATCTAGAATAGATCTATATACCATATACCAGAATGTAATATTTATATTGGTTTTATTGATCGGTCAAACACATGCTTATCCTCTTCCCTCTCCAGTATCTACATATATGACAGATACTGCTCCAGGTTATTTAAGCACCTTAAAGCTGCATTATGTAATATTTTTGTTAAAATAAAACAGTTTTTTAAATCTCCGGACGATACAAATGAATCAAGTACTTTTTGCCCTGGTTGCATGTAGAGGCAGCAATTCCATTTATTTTGAGGTGGTTCGTGTCAGTACCACCTTAGGGTGCGCTTTGTGAGAGCGCGTACCGTGACGTAATGATGCACGTACGTACCCATGTATGCGTGTTCACAAGGAGGCGGTCTAAGCTAGCTTAAACTCCCCCGTAAGTCAAAGAAGACAAGAATTTTATCCAGCACCACAAAAAGAGCAAAAATGGCCTCTAACCGTCGTTAAACTAATGATTGCAGTTCGCCTAACGGAAAATTTTGCAGAGGAGCTTTAAAGGTTCATCAAAGAGAAAATAATGCAACGATTTTCATGTGCCATGAAAAAGGAGCTTCAAATTCCTAATATCCAATTTTACGTAACTATTTCTTGAATTCATAGCTGCCGGCTGGGGTGGCAGCAGGGGTGGCAAGGCTTTCTGTTAGGGTGGCAAATGCCACCCTATGCCACCCCCTTATGGTAGCTAATGTTATTGGTTGCTATAATCTTGCCTAGTGGGAGCATGTAGACCCTAGTATCTATACTTCTACTTGAGTGTTGAATGTGAAAGACTTTTGACACTTCTGTCAAAAACTCTTTCACATATTTGTATTCACAGCTTATAAGTTCAGTTATGCAGTTATGCGGGCGCTCTACCGGTCTGTCGTGGTGAAGAGAGAGCCGAGCCAAAAGGCGAAGCTCTCGATTTACCGGTCGATCTACGTTCCTACCCTCATCTATGGTCACGAACTCTGGGTGGTGACCGAAAGAACGAGATCACGGATACAAGCGGCTGAAATGAGTTTCCTCCGCAGAGTGTCTGGGCTCTCCCTTAGAGATAGGGTGAGAAGCTCGGTCATCCGGAGGGGGCTCAGAGTAGAGCCGCTGCTTCTCCACATCGAGAGGAGTCAGTTGAGGTGGCTCGGGCATCTGGTCAGGATGCCTCCTGGACGCCTCCCTGGTGAGGTGTTTCAGGCACGTCTCACCGGGAGGAGGCCCAGGGGAAGGCCCAGGACACGCTGGAGGGACTATGTTTCTCGGCTGGCCTGGGAGCGCCTTGGGGTTCCTCCCAAGGAGCTGGAACAAGTGGCTGGGGAGAGGGAAGTCTGGGTCTCTTTGCTTAGGCTGCTGCCCCCGCGACCCGACCCCGGATAAGCGGAAGAAAATGGTTGGATGGATGGATGGAGCTTATAAGTTAACTGACATGCAATGCGGTGAAAATGTCTATTTCCTCTTGCAAAGTTCTGCTTTTATGTCACACTTATGTCATCAAAAAAAACCTTAAAGTCAGTCTCAGATAACCTGAGGACACACGAAAAGCAGTTTTCAAATGCTGATTTGTTTTATTAATATAGAGGAGCTGCACCGATCTGACCCTGTGGGGGAAAAGTAATTGCTCCCTAAACCAACATAACTGGTTGTGCAACAACTTCAGTCAAGTGTTTACAATAACGTCCAATGAGGTTTATATCGATGTAGATATATGTACTGTATGTATGTACAATAATGGCCCACTGAGCTTTACGACTTTTAATTCAGCCACATAGGAAGTGTTTCAAGTGTGAATGGTCTGTTTAGAGTCACACCACTGCAGACTTTCCAGACTTTGACTAGGCCACTTCAAAAACTTATTTTATTGGAGTATTTCAGAGCTGTACTTGCTGGTGTGCTCTGAATCATTGTCTGGATTTTCAGGTAGAGAGCAGAAGATCAATTATGAGAAGTTGTCCAGGTCCTGAAGCAACAAAGCGGGCCCAGACCATCACACGGCCACCACCGTGAAATTTCTTTTTCTGACATGAAAGTGTTAGCTTTATGCCAGATGCATTTGTGCATCGCTATTTGTTTTAGACGTTTGTTGGCAAATGTGAGACGGACCTTTGGGTCAGCCGTGCTTCTGGCCTTGAAATTCCCCCATAGATGCCGTGTATGCTCAATCTCATCCTTTTTGTTGATGAATGCTAATATTTACAGAAGCTAAGGAGGCCTTGAGTTCTTTAGATGTCGTTTTGAATTATTTTGTGACCTTCTGGATGAGTCGTTGAACTCTAGGAGTAATTCTGGTCGGCCGTCGACTCCTGGGAAAGGTTTTCCACTGCTCCATGTTTTCTCCATATATAAATAAGGGTTCTGGATATGGTTCACTGGAGTCTCAAGGCCTTAGAACTGGCTTCCAAAGCCCTCAACAGAATGATACGTGTTAAGTACTTTTATTCCTCATCTGGTTCTATATTTCTTCAGATTGCAGCATGATGTGTTGCTTTCTGAAATCTTCAAATGCTATCAGACAGGTTACTTTTTTAAATATCTTTTTTGATATTAATGTTTTAATAGCAATCGGGTGTGACTAATGAAACAGAGTTGAAAATGTTATCCATCAAAGTCAACTGGTGGTTTATTTAGAGTTTCAATTATATATTCATATAGGGACAGATTGGTTTCGATAGCTTGTTTCCACTGATAAATAAAATCATCAAATAAAACAGCATTTTTTACTTACTCAGGTAATTTTTCGCTAATATAAACATTTTTGTTGATCTGAAAAATCTAAGTGTGACAAAAAAATAAAAAAAGAAGAAAAGTATAAGAAGGGGAAAAAACTGTTTGAGATTCTGGTCAGAGACCCCCGTTATGGTGGGTTAGCTTCCATTCAAGCTTTTGCTCTAAAAATAGATGCCTAACATGTAGAGTTTGTGGGTTGTGTGGGCGGGGAATAAATGCTAGACACGCAATGTCACTCTTATTGGAATATGTGATCTGTTGTGACAAAGAAGTAGGTGAAGTCCATTGAGCTGAGTGTACCCTGCACTAAACCCCATAAAGTGTTCATCGTTAAGACCTTTAGAGGGGCAGGTGCTCAAAGTTACAAAGGTACACTTAAAATGTACGATTAAAACTTTCCTTTTTGATAAAGCTTACAGTAAGAGTTGCTTATGTTTCTCAGTAGTTATGCTGCTATAAGTTTAGACTGCTGGAGGACAGACTGACCACTTTACTTCACTCTGCTACTTTTCTCTCCTACTACTCTCCAGTTGCATTATTTGCTGTTATTTAGACTGTTAACTTTGTTTTCTCTCAGTGATTTTCTCTCCATAGAAGATATACCTGGTCTGGTATCCTGCTTAGCTACAATGCCCTGTTGGACGGGGGGCATCCCAGTAACTGAACATCCCCCGTGTCCTGTTATCAACTTTTTACTTTCTTTAAATAGAAAGGACTCTTATATCAGATCTTCTGTTCTTTCTGTGTCTCTGCTCTGTCTTCTCGAACCACCAGACGGTCGTGGCAGATGGCCGCTCCTACTGAGCCTGGTTCTGCTGGAGGTTTCTTCCTGTTAAAGGGGAGTTTTTCCTCTCCACCGTCGCTACATGCTTGCTCAGTATGAGGGATTGCTGTGGTTGGAGTCTGCATCAACGGGGCGCAACTGCCAGTCAATGACGCCAGTCAATCTGCTGGGATTACTTAAATAGAACAGACCAGAGGAGAGCTTGTAGCTGATTAAACAAGAGTTATAAAGTACATTATGGAATATTTTAACTCGCTGCTGTGTCTCATTGAATAAACGCTAATATCTGACAGGGTAACCTCCACAGCATCTTAGCTGCAGAAGCTTTAAAGATCAAAACAGCTCAGAAGGGCTAGCTCTACTTTTCTATAGTGGTGTTAACACCTCTGAGAGATGGATACTTTTAAAGTGGAGAGATATAATAAGAATAGATTAATTTATTTGACAAATGCATTTCAAGTTTTATCAAGATTTTCTCATGTATAACTAGAAAAGCACTCGGAGAGTGCAGACCAAGGCAGCTCAGTCACGCTGCTAAAAAAATCTAACTTTTTTAGATTACTTGAGGATAAAAACATACATTTAGAAGCTGGATGCACACTGGTATTATTAGTTGAGTAGTTATTCATGAAAATCTTTAATTTTTGGCTTTCCGATCATCCCCTAATTCTTATCACTTCTTCCTGGTCTCATTGCAGACATTTCCTGAACATTTAATAGAAATTCACCAACAACTTTTCTAGTTATGTTGCTGACAGACAGACAGATAGACCCTGGCGATAACATAACCTCATTAGCGGAGGTAAATATCAGTTTTAGGAGATTTTGATTTATCAAATTGTGGCACGTCTGACTTTCGATTCCAGCTGCGGTCCAAATTGTTGAAGCAGAATTTTTAAGCCCCCAAGATAATGTTATGTGGCACAGTTGCACAGTTCACACACAGCATGCTCATTTCACTTCACTGGTTGCCACAAGACAACTTAATGTGTACACAGTAATCTAGTACTCCTGTATTATGGAGTGGTGGCAGAGGCACATTAAGGATGAGCATTGGTTAAAGGCCATCATGTAACTGATAGCAGCCAGATCATTTTATTTAGCTAAATCGTTATTAATAGTTAAATATTACTGTTGAGGGGCAAAGGGGCGTGGTATTGGGACCAAAATTAAGACTACTTTCCTGCCGCAGGAGGCTATATCCATTTTGAAGCCAGCAACTGATATGACTATTGATAGGCGGGCATCGATAACTGAGAGACTGGCGCTGGCAACTGAGAAGAAGACCACTCAGTTGTGTTAGCACTGGAGAGGCTAATGATTAGCAGGCCTTGGCTGGCCACTCACTGGACTGCCAACTCCCTCAGCTGTCCATTAGCATGGAGAGGCAGGTGACTAACCTTCCTAAGCTCCTCACCAGCTTTATTAGACAGTATTTTCTTCTTCTTGAGGTGCATTACCGCCACCTTCTGAAATGAATTGTGGACCAGAAAAGTTTTAATGCCTTTATTCCTGAGTAAGTACATGTGACTTGTAAATTATATGCCCCATATTCTTGTAAAATCTAATTAATCCTTAACTGAACACTATTTATGTAGCTCAGATTTTAGTATTTTTCTCTCCTGCCTATATTTATCACAGTCTAACATTACATGTTTAAATGTTTCCTCTTGAAAGAAAAAAAATCACAATTTCCTGTTCTTGGGCATGACAGGGTAATCTGGATTGAACAATATGATTGCCTGATTATTGAATTACATTTTGTTATGATTTATAAATCACACTTCTGTGGAAACGTCACCACCAGCAGTTGGACTTTGCTGGTGTTGAACCTAAATTATAAGAGTGGAGAAAGCATTCCATAAAAAAAACAAACGTATTTTATCCAAACTCCCCAGAGCTAACAGTTAGTAATCACACTGTAAAGACTACCTGGGACACTGTGACAAGGTGAAAACTTCATTATATCGTGCCACGTTCTCTGTTTTCTATTGAGCATTTCATGGCAGGCTGGTTAAGGTTTACTAAAGTACTGGACACTTTAATCAGTAGCTTGTTTCCTATTTAAACCAATACCCATGCACTGAAGTAGTAAAAATCTAAATTTCAAACCTCATTAAAAATGAAGAAATTCTTCAGTATCCATTGACTACATTATATTCATTAAAAAAAACGTGTCGAGCCTAGGAAGGCTAGTCACCAGCCTCTCCATGGTAATGGACAGCTGAGGGAGTAGGCAGTCCAGTGGGTGGCCAGCCAAGGCATGCTAGTCGTTAGCCTCTCCAGTGCTAACACAACTGAGTGGTCGATGCCGGCCTATCAATAGTCAGATCAGTTGCTGGCTTAGGCATGCATATAGCCTCCTGTGGCAGGGAAGTAGTCTTAATTTTGGCCCCAACACCATGCCATCAAGGCAGGCCTCCAAACACAAGCAGACTTTTAAAAAAAACTCAGAATTTTATTTTTTTTTAAGTTGCGACAAATCAGTTAAAAAGGGCACTTGGGGCATCATGGAGGAAAAGGAGGCAGGTGCCCAAATGAAATTTAATGCAAAAATATTTCTGTTTTTGCTCACTCAAATTAATCTTGTGAAAACTTGCAATGTAAAAAAAGAGAGATTAGCTGCAGACATTTGCATGATTTGTTTTAACTTGTTTAACTTTACTTTTACAGCTTCTGTAGGTCTTGCCGTCGCTCCATCACTGACAGATGATGAAGATGATTATTATCTGGGAAATTGTTTTTCTGGAGACGGTCTAACAGAACTTGAACCGACCACACATGAAAACTCCAGCTCCCTTTTCTCCTCAGGTAATCTCGACCTGTTAAAGCTTGCAGAACCTCGCTATAAATATTTTGATGCATTATTTCAGACTGACTGGAGGGGAAGGGAAGTCCAGGGTTGGTTAAATGTTACATGTAGTGGGAGTTTCAAAAGATGGAAAAGCTACAAGGCAATCACTGAAATATTTGGGGAGATATTTGATTCTATTGGCTATGCGTATAAACCCCTCTGGTTTTGATCACATTGCACATTTTTCGTTCCGATTTACTAATTAGTCCCAGACCAATTGATAGCTACAGTTCTTTTGAACATCTAACCCTTAATTTTCCTCATCCAAGTTGCAAAACATTAAGACCATTTTTGTTTGTGGTTTTGTATCGTCCACCAGGCCCTTACTCTCAATTCTTGGATCAGATCTCACATTTCTTATCTGATTTAGTATTAAATACTGATAGGGTTATTATAGTGGGGGACTTCAATATTCATGTGGATATTGAAAGTGATAGCCTAAATGCAGCCTTTAGTGCTATTTTAGACTCAATTGGCTTTACTCAAAAAGTACAGGGATCGACCCACTCGGGCAAACACACTTTGGACCTTGTACTGACATACGGTATTGAGTGTGAGGAAATAACAGTCCACCCACATAACCCTGTCCTGTCTGACCACTTCTTGATAACTTTTGAATTTACTTTAACTGACCATCTTAAATCTGAAAGAAAATTTCATTATAGTAGAGCTTTATCAGACAATGCTGTAACAATTTTTAAAGAATCTGTTCCATTCTTACTTTCCTCAGTGTCACAGAGTAACACAGTGGATGGCAGCAATTCTATCTCTAACCCTTCAGAAATTGATGGTCTGGTTCACAGCGTTACGTCCTCATTGCGTTTGGCATTAGATAGTGTAGCCCCCTTAAAAAAGAAAGTGGCTAGCCATAGGAGGGTGACTCCTTGGTTTAACGCAGAGTTGCGTACTTTAAAGCAGAATACTAGGAAGTTGGAGAGAAAATGGCGCTCTACACATCTAGAGGATTCCTATTTAACCTGGAATAACAGTCTACTGCTGTATAAAAAGACCCTTCGACAAGCTAGAACAGCATATTTTTCATCATTAATAGAGGCGAATAAAAACAATCCTATAGGTTTCTTTTTAGTACAGTTGCCAAACTTACACAGAGTCATAGCTCTGTTGAGCCAACTTTTCCCCCAGCTCTTAGCAGTGATGATTTTATGGGATTCTTCATAAATAAAATTAATTCTATTAAAAATAAAATCATTGGCATCCTCCCAAACATGATTACTTCTTTCTCAGTAAATGAGGCAGCATCGGAAAGAACTGTAGAACCTCATTTGTGCTTAGGCTGTTTTGATTCAGTCGAGTTTTTGGAATTATCAAAAATATTAGCCTCATCTAAACCTTCAACTTGTATGTTGGACCCAATCCCAACCAAATTATTTAAGGAAGTGTTCCAATTGTTTCCTGGCCCCATTTTGGATATGATGAATCTATCCTTAGTAAACGGATAGTACCACAGGAATTTAAAATAGCTGTAATAAACCTTTACTCAAGAAACCTTCCCTTGATCAAGATGACTTAGTGAATTACAGACCTATATCTAACCTTCCTTTCTTATCCAAAGTCCTTGAGAAAATAGTTGCTAATCAAGTCTGTGAGCATCTAAACAGTAACGAGCTGTTTGAAGAGTTTCAGTCAGGTTTTAGAGCTCATCATAGCACTGAAACAGCACTGGTGAAGGTTACTAATGACATTCTCATGTCCTCAGATAATGGACTGGTGTCTGTTCTGGTTTTGTTATATCTCAGTGCTGCTTTTGACACAGTCGATCACAATATTCTCTTAGAAAGGCTTGAACATGTTGCAGGGATCAAAGGAACAGCACTAGGCTGGATTAAATCATATTTGTCTGATAGATTCCAGTTTGTTCATCTAAATGATGAATCTTCTTCACTCTCAAGGGTTACTTGTGGAGTTCCACATGGTTCTGTGCTTGGACCAATTCTTTTCACCATATATATGCTCCCAATTGGTAGAATCATTAGACAGCATGGGATAAATTTCCACAGCTATGCCGATGATACACAACTATATTTATTCATAAATCCTGATGAACCCAGTCAGTTAGGTAGATTACAGACATGTCTGGAAGACATAAAAGCATGGATGACTCTTAACTTTTTGCTCTTAAATTCTGACAAAACAGAAGTTGCTGTCTTTGGACCAGAAGTTCTAAAAAAGAAACTGATTAGTCAATCACTTCATCTGGATGGTATTAAATTGGCCCCCAGTAACAACGTAAAGAACCTCGGCGTTATTTTTGACCGAGACTTGACATTTAAATCCCATATTAAACAGGTTTTTAGGATTTCTTTCTTTCACCTCAGGAATATTGCTAAAATTAGAAACATCCTGTCCAGGAGTGATGCTGAGAAACTAGTCCATGCATTTGTTACCTCAAGGCTGGACTACTGTAATTCTTTACTATCAGGAAGTCAACGAAATGCCATTAAAAGCCTTCAGTTGATCCCAAATGCGGCAGCAAGAGTTCTGATGAATATTAAAAAGAGAGATCACATTTCTCCTGTTTTAGCTTCCCTTCATTGGCTCCCTGTTAAATCCAGAATAGAATTTAAGATCCTTCTTCTTACATACAAAGCCCTTAATAATCAAGCTCCATCATACATCAGAGATCTAATTGTTTCATATGTTCCCAACAGAGCACTTCGCTCTCAGACTGCAGGTTTACTTGTAGTTCCTAGGATTTCTAAAAGTAGAATGGGAGGCAGATCTTTTAGTTATCAGGCTCCTCTCCTGTGGAACCAGCTCCCAGCTTTAATCCGTGAGGCAGACACTCTGTTTACTTTTAAGGCCAGGCTTAAAACTTTCCTTTTTGATAAAGCTTATAGTTAGAGTGGCTTAGGTCATCCTGAGCTATCTCTGTAGTTATGCTGCTATAGGCTTAGACTGCTGGAGGACAGACTGACCAATTTTATTCACTCTGCTACTTCCTTTTCTCCTACGACTCTCCAGTTGTATTACAGTACATTCTGCTATTTTGACTGTTAACTTTGTTTTCTCTCAGTGTTTTTCTCTCCATAGAAGATGGACTGGGGGCATCGACTGGGATGATGCTCCCAGTAACTGAACATCCACTGTGTCCTGTTATCAACTTTTTACTTTCTGTAACATAGAAAGTTCTCTTATATCAGATCTTCTGTTCCTTCTGTGTCTCTGCTCTGTCTTCTCAAACCCCCAGACGGTCGTGGCAGATGGCCGCTCCTACTGAGCCTGGTTCTGTTGG
Source organism: Valencia hispanica (assembly GCA_963556495.2). NCBI lineage: Eukaryota > Metazoa > Chordata > Actinopteri > Cyprinodontiformes > Valenciidae > Valencia > Valencia hispanica. The sequence goes on along the minus strand of OY747714.1, from coordinate 42,505,619 downwards.
AGGTTTCTTCCTGTTAAAGGGGAGTTTTTCCTCTCCACCGTCGCTACATCTTTGCTCAGTATGAGGGATTGCTGAAGGATTGCTGTGGTTGGAAAGTCTGCCCAACCTCACGCCAATGACTGACGCCATCTGCTGGGATTCCTTAAATAGGAAACTTTTTATCTGATTGGAATGTTTGTATAAATGTATTGAAATGACTTCTTGTTAAGTGCCTTGAGATGACATCTGTTGTGAATTGGCGCTATATAAATAAACTGAATTGAATTGATCAAGCAAAACTGAACTCCTGGTATTCTAAGAACCTTTAATCCAGGGTTTAGCTTTCATTAAGATGTTTACAACTGTTCACTTATTGTATTTAGTTGATTTTCTCACCTTTCTATTGTAATAAGCTTTTTAAGCTTTGGTAGCCATCTTTGTCTTCTTTGTCCATCTTTGTAGTTCTGGGTCACAATCCAACCTATAAAAGCAGGAGTTCTAGCAGTTTACTGTATGCTCTGGTCGGGGGAACATAGGTGGGTTTTAACACAATGCCACGAGATTTTAGGCCATCTCCGAACAGCCTGGAATATTCAAAGAAATGACAAAAAATACAAAAGGTTCCAGTTAAGATGTTACACGTAAAACAAGGTCAGAGAAGGCCTCCTGTCACTGTAAAGAACATGACAGGTCATGTTTTCTCTGTACCAGTTTTCTCTGTGACACATGACATTAAAGTAGAGATGTGTGGCCATGATGGACAGTACTATGTTAGAAACTAAACACACCATATAATGCATAAACCCCCCCCCACCCACTGCCATGCACGGTGGTGGAGGGCTGATGGTTTGGGCTTGTTCTGCAGCCAGAGGACCCCAAACGAAGCAGCAACTAGCTAAAAGAAGAACGAGTTATTCCTCCTAAATGGGGTTTACAAGATGTTTCATCAGGGGGTGTACTTACTTTTTCCTCTTACTTGTTTTTCATTTTTTGCTTCATATCGCACATAAGCTTAAATTGAAATGATGTTAGAGCAGACAGTTTTATCTACGGAAAATCCTGGGCCCTCATTTATCAACCGTACCTAGGCACAGACCTGTGAGTATTTCGTGCGTAGGAACTATTTTATTTGTGTGGTATTTACCATCTTGTACTTGGGCATAGAAATGTTTCTAAATATAGGAACAGCTCTGACCATGCGTACGCACGGCATCTAGTGGCAGAACGGGGGAACTGCAACAGTTTTATTTTTGCTGAATATTTATCTTATCAGTTTATCACCTCAGCCTAGGAGCTCGTGGGCGTCTGTCTTTCAGCAAAATAACTCAAAGTTAAGGACAGATTTGGATTAAACTTTCAGGAAATGTTAGAAATTTTCCAAGGAATAAATTATCACATTTTGGTGGCGATCATGCATGGAGATCATGTGAATCGCAATCTGGGAGTGGGAGTGGGTGCAAGGCGCTTTGCAGAGGTCTGCGCTCCCCATGTGCTTTTTCTTTCTTGTCACATCGTGCTTGCAGCTTAAAAGGATGTTACACAGATAAATAAAAGGTCTGCAAACTGTACTGTGGAAACTGGATGTTCCTGCTTATCGGTGATGCAGGTTGTCGCTGTCTCCATGCGTCTCCAACAACGCATGGCCACACGCGTGTCAAATGAGGTGATCTGTGTACCCCCGGTAGAAGATCTGGCCCACCTGTGTGCTAAAGGACGTTTTATTGTATTCATTTTGATATCCAACCATTTTTTCCTATATTTCCAACAGGAACATCACTTTCTCCCAGACAGTGTTATTTTTTTTTATTGGTTCCCTCTGAGCTGATAGAACCAGAAAACAATGCTGGGGACAAATTTAACTGATTTAATTTGTTCAAAGAATGAAGTATTTCCACAGAAGAGAATAACAAATTTTGCCAATTTTTTATAAAATGTCTGCAGCAGGAATATAACTGAATTAAAGCTGGAGGGGGGGAGACATGGAGCAGAGGAACCGCTGATAATAAAGGGCACATCAGTATAAAAGACTTCGGGGCTACTCAATAACAATTTTAATCTGTTTTTTGTACATATTTCTGGTTTTATTTTGATTTTATAGGGGTTTTGTTGGTTTGCCATATCTGTATGGCTATGACATGTCCAGCGCTTTGGGTGCCATTTGGCCACTGAACGCGCTATACAAATAAAGGATGATGTTGATGATGAAAAACTATCTGTGTTAAAATGAATTTTCGGGAGGAATGCAAGGACTTCATGCATGTGTCAGAGGATGTGGTGTTACCAAATATGGTTAATTGAGGGCGTTTATGTATGCAAATGACCGTGAACAGGCACAAACACATGATGTTTACACATGTGATTTATCAACAGATGATTGCGGAGTAACATGCGTACGACTGGCCACTATTTATTAAATACATCCAACTTTTGACTCGAACATTCTAAATTGAATTTGTAGGACAGAACAGTGGCTTGATAAGTTAGGTGGGGCACAGCAACTCAACACCTAATAGCAGTAACTAATTATTCTGTGATGCATACAATCTGACTTTGATCAATAACATTGATTGCTATTTTATGTGATTCATTTAATATTGATTCAATATTAAATGAACCACATAAAATAGCACACATCTACACACTACAAACGCTATTTTATGTAAATGTAATTGAAGAATGAACCCTTCTTTATAGCCTACTTGAAATTACAAATAAAGGGTCACTCACCAGTGTTGTTGTTCTTGAAACAAAAATGCTGATATTTCATCTGGGCAAATTTTTAAATAACTGTATAATGTTTGAAATAATCCTCTTTAAATCTATGATAATCTCTTAAAGTCATTGAACGATGTTAAAATCCACTGGCTGGTGACATGTGCCATTCCTCTGTCCTTTTTATTGCTGGTCTTAAGTGTGTGCGTGCATGAAGGTTGGGTCTGGGGGAATAACTGTGATCATGCTTTTAATTATGTGGGGGAGGGATGGGAATGTGGTCTTTGTGGGACCATTTCAATTCTGTAAAGCACTTTGAGTTGCAATTTTTGTATGAAAAACGCTTTATAAATAAAATTTGATTGATTGATTCCGATATTTCAATACAAATTATGCTGCAAAACCAACTTTCGCATTTGGCAAAACATGGCGCATCACTTCCTGCTGTGGTTTGACACTGGGATCTCTTCTTCTTCTTCTAATAAATTTCCAGCTGACTGTACGCCAGATGCCGCATTGCTGTCTTTCTCTGTCGAGGAAGGTAGCAGATTCTCAGTTTGGGGCAGTGGAATTTGTGCCGCTTGGCTGTCTACTGCATGCACACTGTGATTTCAGATCTTCATCATTTAAACAAACGTTAAAGGGCCGGCCCCAAATCGCTGCTTCAAGAGGATTTAGCCTACTGAGCTTGTCAGTAGCAAAGACTTAGATAGTTATATACAAATGTTTATAACAGAATCGGTCTTTATATAATATTACTCTGTAAAGAACGATCCTTGTCTACTGATTCATTTAAGCATGCCGTGCATAGAGCTCCACAGCGACATCTGGTGGGGGCAAGCCCCACTGACCCCACATGCGGAGACGCCACAGTTATAGAATATAGGAGAGTTTCTATCAACCTTTTGATAAATGAGGGCCCTTGATTTAAAATAGGGTGTACTTTATTTCTGTTCATCCAAACTGTAGTTTTAATGCTGTTCTAATAATTCTAATAAATACATTGTGGGTTATGAATATTCACACTGAAAACTGAAATATGAAACCCTGTTTCTCAGCTGAGAGCCAACAGGCAACAGGAAGTAGTTTCCTAACCTTTAATGGTTTTCTTCTTCTCTCCTTTCAGCTCTCAAACACTCACCACAGAGAGGAGCTGTTGCCAAGATGTACAACCTCTGCCTCCCTGTAATCCTAATTTTGTGCATGAAAGCCTGAAAAAAAACAATGAATAAAGAAAAACTGAGAATATTATTTCCCGCGCTTTGTCTGGCGACGTTATTGAGCTGTAACCTTGCTGATAAGGGGTTAAATTAGACAATTAAACTGTTATAAAACACTTCAAATAATGTACCCATGGTTAATTCTGTTGGGAAAACCAACTATAAGAAATGTTATGCTTTAGCTTTCTTGAAAGTTGATAAAAAAAATGGGTTACTGAGTGAATATTTAGTTTCTCTGCAACATTTTTAGTAATTTTTTCCTATTTCTGCTACTTTGTGCCAACATTTCAGAGAAAATGTCCCAAGTAACAGCTTTAATCCTCCTGGGTCCTTTGACATTTTTTATGTATTCAACTTTTTTTCTTGTTGTTCATTTTGCAGAACTTTGACTGAATTGATGTAAACCACATAAATGTGTTCTGTATTTTGTGGGAAACTTTACTTTAAAAATATATATATTTTCTTCACGCTTTCAATACTTCTTTTGAATTAATTAGATCAATTTGTCCCTTCTGCATTTTTGTGCCATTTACTCTATTTTGAAAAGCAAAAAGTCAAGGTAACTTTATTGACCCTGAGGGGCAATTATTTGCACAGCCAGCAGACAGACATAAAAACAAGACACACCAAAATACATAAAAAATAAAAACATAAAAATACCCACACTGTCTAAAACACAGTAATACTGTAAATAATAAATATAGCTAAATCAGTTTGGCAAACTGTCTAAAATGGAAATGGAAATCGGGATAAAAGAGTTTCTGAGTCTATTGGTCCTGCATCTGGGCATGGAGTTCCTACGGCCTGAGGGGAGTAGCTTAAACTGGCAGGACATGGGATGGTTAGGGTCAACTGCAAGAGACTGGGCCTTGTTTACCACTCTGTTGGAGTAGGTGTGAGCGAGGGTGGGGAAGTTGATGCCTGCAATCTTGCTACATGTCCTGACGATACTCTCCAGTCGATTTTGATTTTTTATGGACAGAGAACCAAAACAGGAATTAAACATTCTCATAAAAGCGGGGTTGATGTTCAAATTCCTCAGTTTGCGATAAAAGTGCATGCGCTGATGGGCTTTGGCACAAACGACGTCAGTGTGTGAATCAAAACATAGCTTGCTATCAAGAATTGTGCCAGGGTACTTATACTCTTTAACTTTCTCAGCTGGTTGACCATCAATGATAGTGGGGGGGAAACGGAGGCGCTTCTTCCTAAAATCAATAATTAGTTTCTTGGTCTTTGATACATTTATGTTTAAGAGGTGACTCTTACACCAATCATTAAAATCCTTCACTAATGGTCCATGGTCAATCACGGTTTCATTGAGAAGAGACACAATTAGCCCTGGGTTGATGTTGTGTGTCTTGAAAAGTCTGTCTGCTAAAATGTGGGGTTGAATACAATTAAAAGGTGATGAAAAATCAATAAATAGTAGTCATACAAAATTCTTTGCTCCTTCCAGGTGGTTAGAAACTGTGTTGAGCAGGCTGCCCGTCGCATCCTCCATCCCCCTTAATGCCCTGTAGGCAAATTGTAAGGGGTCGAGTTGTGTTGTTGCTAAAATCTTCAGTTTAATAATTTTTTCAAAAGCTTTCATAAAGAGGGAAGTGAGGGCCACTGGTCTATAATCATTAAGTGTTTTAGGTCCTTTGGTCTTAGGTACAGGCACAATCACTGAGTCTTTCCAGACATGAGGGAAATTGCAATTTGATTTCATTTTTCTCTCTTTCGCTAGCTGGTGTTTGAAGTCCTTCAGAATTATATGCATTTCATAATGTCACTGATACAGTAAGTCAATTCATTAAAAAAAACACCAATTTGCAGATGAGATATAAAATAATTAGTCATCTTTTTGATAATTTTACAACTTTGTGAAAAACAAACAACCTTTGAAATAGGGCTGCATTGTGTTAATTTGCTATAGTTGCAATGACATATATGATCTATGAACCCTCCAGACCACTCAGGTCCTCTAATTCCAGTCTACTCAGCATCCCTGGAATCAGAACCAAACATGGAGAAGCAGCTTTCAGTTTCTATGCTCCTCTAATCTTGAACAAACTTCCAGAAAACTGAAAAGCTGCTGAAACACTGAGTTCTTTTAAATCATGGCTAAAAACAATTTGTTTAGAGCTGCCTTTGAGTAACGTTTTCATGTATCATATGTTTCGTGTGTGTTTCATGCTTTATTGCTGTTTTTACTTTATCCCCTAATCATGTAAAGCACCTTGAATTACCTTGTTGTTGAAAGTCTGCTATACAAATAAAATTGCCTTGCCTTGCCTATCATCTTTTTTATGAGTTGTAGCATCTCAGGCACTAAAGATAAACATCCGAGTACATCCAACTGGCGAAAGATATTTTTGATACCACACAAACCGATACCACAATGACGAGGGTGAAACATTATGCTGTGCAGCTCTCCTTTGAAAAAAGCCTGGAGAGCTACAGATGAAGATACATTTAATAGTTTACAAGAAAGTCCGGCTATTTGGTAGGAAAAAAAAAACAGAAACGAAGGAAAAGTTGTGACTTTTGCACTGCATTAAAGCTTCAAGCCCAAATGAATAAAAATGTAAAGTACACACCAGACAGTCTGAGCATTATAACAGGATCCTGTCTGTACTATCCTGCGTTTTCATGTCATTTTTAGTAAGTAACAGTGGTACCATCGGAGGAGGAGGAAGAGCCTATAAATCATTGAGAGGAGATGCAGATGATCAGATACAACCTATAGGTGTGAGGTATCACTGACACGTTTTCTCAAATAAGGACACTAAATATATCTGAAATTCTACACCATGGAAATGATTTTCCTCACCCTTTGAGAGCTCGATAGCCCCTTTACACTCTGACCAGTAGAAGCAGATTATGTGTTTTTGTTAGTTCTGTTTGTGCCTCATGTGTCTAGTCAGTAAATACTTTTAAATATAAATTATTTGGATTATTAACACATTATTACTTTGATCAAAGCAGTAGCTTCATCTCTGACAGAGAAAAATGGAAGACCTGAGGAAAACATTGATTCCTGGGGTTTTAAATTGTTTAATAAAGGATCTTTTAACGGGGGAACAAGGAGCTCATGTCATATTGACATGACTTTGGCAAAGACATGTCTAATCTGAACAACTCGCGGTGCAGAGGCAGGAATTGAGATAAAAGATCAGCAATCAGACGTAGTATGTTTAGAGGAGCAATTCTGCTTACATTTTGGTGAGTTCAACATGAATGAAATAAATAGATTTTGGGGGAATCTAAACATTTCACCAAGACTTATGAAAACCAAATCAACACTTTTTTTAATCTATATTATTTTTAAAATTAATGCATGGAGGCTGTTTAACGCTATGATGAGGATATAAACATAGACATAAAAATGATTCATATTCAGCGTTTAGATTCAGTCTTTTTAAAATATCACAGGAAACTTATGATTTGACAAATGCTCAGTTCATCAAACGTTTAATTCTGTTTTGATTAGACCTTCTCTTCAGGTGCTAAAAGTGATTATATTTATGCATTAAAACAAAGTAAAAGGATTGTACTGATTTTAAATTCACAAACATTCCCATTAGTGTATATCCCAGCCTAGAACTGATGCAACACATCTAATGGTATTTTGTTATTAAATTACTTACAGCTTGGGCTGTACTGGAGGTTTCCAATTACGGAAGATGGGTCCCCTGAAGGCCCTCAACTGACACATAAAGGGGGAGCTCTAAAAATAGTCCAGTTCAATTAATTAATTTATTTTTTACAAGAATGCTAATGTGTTTTAGATTAAAATAAAATCCTACTTTGTCCACTTTGTGAGTTTTTGTCATGTCTGCAGCAGGAATATAACTGAAGAGTGCTGGAGGGGGGGAGACATGAAGCAGAGGAACCGCTGATAATAGAGGGCAAAAACTATCTGTGTAAAAACTATTTTCCGGAGGAATGCAAGAACTTCATGCATGTGTCAGAGGATGTGGTGTTACCAAATATGGTTAATTGAGGGCGTTTATGTATGCAAATGACTGTGATCAGGCACAAGAACATAGGTACAAACATGTGTGATTTATCAACAGATGATTGCGGAGTAACACGCATATGACTGGCCACCATTTATTTAATAAATCCGACTTTTGAATGTTAGTACAAATGTTCTAAATTTAATTTGTAGGATAGAACAGAAGCGTCTCTGGCATGTTAGGTGGGACACAGCAACTCAACACCTAATAGCAGCAACTAATTCTTCTGTGATGCATAAAATCTGACTTTGATCAATAATATTGATTGCTATTTTATGTGATTCATTTAAGATTGATTCAAGTTGTGAAATTCCTCAAACTAAATTTTCAAAAAACTGACTTAGACTGGCAGCGCTGTTTTGATTGACATATAGGCTACATCAAGCATGCTAATGCTAATCTGTGTTTGGTTCTTGCTAATCAAGCACGTTTGGAACGTCGTGAACACTGTCTGGGATTAGTTAGGGCAAAGTTTCACTCAAGTTTTTGACATCATGTCTAAACATAAACTGGAGCATTTCTGTTTTATACTCCAAAAAAAGAGAGCAGTGAAAAGGACGAGTGTGCCCTGGACTGGCAGGTAATACAGGTGAAACTCAAGTTGAATATTGTGCAAAAGTTCATTTTAAATAAATGTAAATTAATTTGAAATATCTTGCTTTGAATGTAATGATTCTATCTCATATATTAGTTGAATTACTGAAATAACTTAACTTTTGCACGATATTCGAACTTTTCGAGTTTCATCTGTAAGTCTTGCTCATGAGCAGCGGATGCAGAACAGCGGGATCAGCTGTAACTTTGCCGTCAGTGGGTACCTGCAGTGCACTGAGGCCTCAATCAGGTCATGCAGCCTTTCCTTTTTAACTGGACACAAAAGCAGTGGAGGGAGTGGAAACGTAGGAATACTTGGCTCTATACTAGAAATCACAAGTTAGGGTGTACAGTATGTATCAATGCAAAAAGTTTTCTGCTTGCCAAAATGAAAACTGGGGTGCATCTATCCGAAGAATGGATTAACGGAGAAGTCAGCAGTGAATCACAGAATAAGCTAAGAAAAAAAACATTTGGCTCACAAAAGAGCAGGTGAAATTTTAGAGAGAAGAGAAAATGAATGCTCATGCTCAAACTAATAAGTTTTTCAGAACAGTTTATATGGTGGCGAAAGAAAAAATGGCTTTAAGAAAGCCTTCAGCCATAATGAACTAAACTACGAACTTCATAGCGCTAAACGCTTGTGCTGAAATAAAAGGGCACATTGCCAATCAAATGCCAGGTTTGTTAAAAATATTGAAGATATGAATCAGTCTTGTGACATCTGTGGTCCCTGCTGATCTACGGTAATATCGCATACTGGACTGATATTAGTTCTTGGTTTAGCAATTATTTTGGTTTTGATGTTAGATGATGGTGTTTGTGATCTAAGTTGCGCCGTGATTTGTTGTTCTTAAATGGCTATGATAAGGCAGAAAATGTTGGCCTGCATGTGGATCCCCTGTTGCTTTTTGTTTGTTCAGAACCTAACCTGTTAAACTACCAAAATTGTTTGTTATGTTATTGACCGTTGTGCCATAAAATATGTACGCGTGTGCAGATGAATTTGGAAATCGCAGTGCAGGATGAAAAATATGGCTCCCCCAAAAGCTTTGGTCTAATTCGTACCCTGGTTAGTACCGCTGTGTTTCAGGATCCCAGCTACACCCTGCATACAACCCAGGATGGATCTGGGCTTTTTATGTTGTCTAAAATAAGTCCTGGCCCTACCGTCTGAATTTGAGAGCTAAAATCCAGACTTCTCAGACCATGCCAAATTTTTTCCTAATAGTAATTGTAATAGTGAATCATAGCCACAGAGATGTTATTCTTCACTCATTATCTTGATCATCTCTGCCCATTGTTCCTTTTAATCCACCGACTGTTTTCTCTATTTCAGACCCTTTTCTACAGCCCACAGAGATGGCATCAACGGTGAAAACCCAAATAGATCATCAGTTACTTTATTACTCAGACCAACCACCTAACCACCTTTCTTTCCCGTTCTGATGCTCCGTTTAACCATCAGCAGGTCGTCTTTATAAGTCTAGTTGCCTAAATGCAGAGCCGCTGCCATGTGATTGGCTGATTTACTATTTGTGTAAACACGCATTTTGAAGAAGTGAATCTGCTAAAGAACTTGGAGACTGCTGAAAATCAGAAGAACATTTACTATGAACTGTTTTTCCCTGCAAGTTGTAGCTCGAAAGCATGAAAAAGTCAGGACACCTGTGTCGGTGAGGTAAAAGCAGCGAGAGAGCAGAGCTACTGCTGCATCCTGTTTGGACGTGGAGCTCGCTGTGTGGCTGATGACTCAGTTCCTGAACACTGAGCGATACCGAGAGTGATTTACAAAAAGACACCCAACCCAAGTGTGGCAGACAGGAGGAGGAGAAGACTGGCAGCGATGGGTTTTTAAGAAACATGGGTGGAGGAGAAGGGGGGAAGGGGGAAGGAAAATATTAAGATGAAAAGATTGATGGTAGGTGTGGGAGACAAACTAAAGGGGAATGAAAGAGTGATGAGAAGAAGATAAAGTCCAAATGACCAATATGCACATAAAGTTGGTGTTTTGAGCAGATTTTCCTCACTATTGGGCAGATATTTGCTGCATTTCTGACACAAGATAATAACAGAGGCCAAAAACATCAACATTTCATCCATAGAAGCTTGCTGAGATCTGGCCTCAGAGCCGGTGGGTCAAGTTTGAATTCTTTAAACCACAAAGCCTAAAGGCTGAGAGGCTGAAGAGAGCGGCACTGATCAAAACTGGTGAGATGAGAGGATGGGGGAGGGCGGGAGATACAGAGAGAGAAAGGAAGAGACAGAGATTCTAAGTCTAAAAGCCAAGGACTGAGAAGCGCTGCAGAGGAAAAGCCTTACAAGAAAAAGGAACAAAAATAAGGCGAATAAAAGGGAAACTGCTGCCTCCTCACTAATGATCACACCTCATTGTTATAATAAAAAACAAAACTGCGGGAGACAGCTTGAACCATAACGATGAAGCTGTTGTTTCAGCTCTGCTTCCTGGGTGAGTTTACCTCAACTACTAACCGACTTTTCACCTCTCAGCTTTTTCAGCTTTAAAGCTTCAAAGTTTTAAGGAAAAAAAACCAGAAAGGTGCTAACTCTGATGTCTAATTTTAGACATCTTTCACTTCTCAAATTCAGTCGAGCCAAACGCTACAGGAAGGTTGCTTCACAGTGACCAAGTTTACGTAAATGAGCTATCATAGCCAGTGATTTACTCACCTGGAAAACCTTCATTTAAGCACCTTGAATCAACTTGTTGTTGAAAGTGTGCTATACAAATAAAATTGCCTTGCCTTCATTTAGTCATAAATCTGCATTTGCATGATTTCCACTGATTGTAAGAGTAATTTGTATGATGCCTTCCATGCAGGAAGTAATACAGAGATGGCATATTTTGCAGCGGGCTTAGGTTTCCGCCAAAATGTACTTTACTTCGTTTTTTTGAATGCATAATCATGTTAGTGCTAAAGTGTAACATTTGTATATTTTCTATTGAGGAAGTTACAAAATCACATTAATTGGGCAGCGCTAAATAGAGCAGAGATGGGTGTGTCCAGAGATCCTAAAAGTTCATTTTAATCAGAGATAAAACACAAAACAATCAGGAATCAGGAATCAAACAAGACAACAAAGACCATATAAGCATTGTTAGGGTCCTGCTCAATAGGCTCCAACATTAAACGTAGGTTTAATGCATCAATTTGTAGTTTATGATTTTAAGCTATAATAAAAAGCTTTCTTTTGGTGGTAATGATGATAAACTAGAGCTGGCGCCAGAGGAATTTAGATGGGGGGGTAGTAAACAGTCTTTTTGTCCCATTGGCAGTACGTTACTTCCAAATCTGCCTTTTTTGCGACACCCTTTCAATATTCTTATACATATTAGACATCTTTGGAAAAGCTGAGATTCTTGTTATTCCAATGATGTATGCCAATCAAGGATACAACCATAAATGTAGACACAGTAAACGCTTTTGTCAAACCACTAAGAAAGAAAAATAATGTGCAACTCAGCGATCAAAGCCACATATCATTGACAAAGCAGAGCCATCTTGAACAAATGGGTGTTCTTACATCCACATGGGTCCAGCTAAAGTCCTTCAAAAATATAGTCTACAACAAACCTTCGTAATTGCCCTTTGTGTGTGTTTCTCACAAAGTTTTCCTCATAACTACTGTCAGCATGCTCATATTAGCCTAAAAATAACGGCGCCTTTTTTCTTCTTCTTTGTGATGTCTATTGGTGGCTGGCAAACAACAAATTGGTGCATTACTGCCACCGACTGGTATGGAGTGAAGAGCAGAATGAAGATTGAACTTGCCTCTCTAAGACTGGTGATGTGTTAGCATCGTCCCTGCTTGTGTTAGCTTTGCTCTTGTTATTATCAAGCCAAACCCTGATGTCCATTTTGTCCATACAACCGTATCAAAGTATCTTCCTTACTGCCTCCAAAAGTCCTGATTAGAAGCTTACAGCACTCTTTGCTGGGTGTCTTGGGTTAATACATTGCATGGTTGCAACTTAAGTTACACAGCGTTGTAATCTGTCTTGGGCTGCCCGATAATTAAATAGGCGGGCACTCCAATTGGCGCCGGGCCTGTGGACAACCCAAATCCCTGTTTGGATGAAGAAAATGAATCCATGCTCTTTGGATTTGACTGAACTATTTCCACATGAATTTCTACAATTGTACCGATCAAAATGCTGACACCACCCATAATTCAGGAAGAGTGATTAGAATTTAACATCATGGAAAAGCTGCAAAAAAGATAAGAGTAGGGATGAGGAAGTTATCGGAGAATGGATGAAGTATATGGAGGATTTCAGAGACCATAGAGAAGGTTTAAGGGTTGGTGTGACGGAGCAGGATGTTGAGGGATGACGACACGAAGGAGGATATGAGGGATCTACCTTGTTGACCTCTAAAGGGGGCAGTGGAAAGACGATGGTATTTTACATAATAAAGCCACAGTCTGCCAATATTTCAGTAATACATGTAATAGCATGTTTATAAAAATAAAAATAAAAACAGTAAATTCCGAAAGCTGAGAAACAGTGAACAAAGAGCAGCAGCAGCTAGCATCACTGAGTTTAGTAAGCATTTTCCAGATTATCTTTGGGTTTCTTGTCTCATTAACTCTTTAAATAACCACTGAGACCTTTTAAGTTTGAAAAATTATTAGACCTAAGTGACGGATACTAAAATCTCATGAAGTATTCGTATTTATCTTTTTTTTATAGCTAAATAGATTCATGTCTCCAATGTTTGTGATACTACAAAATCTGAAAAAAGGATTAAGCTACAAAAATGATTACTTGAAGAATGCAGGATCTTTTATCTTAACTTCACTATGTAAATAATTCAAAAAAGCTAAACATAATGCTGGGTTGTAGTTTAGTAGAGTGTAAGTCACTTAATGGATGCACCATGTGTGCTCTGGTAATCTGTGGGAGGAGTGCAATATTATTTTCTTGCTTGTTTTTTAAAAGTTTGGACTTAAACACAGAGCGGGCCACCACTACAAGTCGTCACTGACCTCCCACCCTGAATGATGTTTATGTCAACTATACTTTAAATGTGTGATAAGCTGTAGAATAATTGTCATAAACAGGAAACTATAACTGTACTTCTGGATCACTTTGAGTTTAAGATTTTAAAGCTATCTTATTCTTGTATGTCAAACTGGCAAATGTGCAATGCAAAGGAGAGGTTTTCTATGATCTTAAACCAGTTAAACATTAAGGTTTGCAGGAGATAAAATAGCATAAGGATGTGTTCAGAGAATAGTTTTAACTTTTAACACCTCTTTGCTCACATTGTACACCAACATTTGTTTTTGTTCACACTTCTGAAAAGCAGCTGCAGCAACAAGAAGACCGTCAGTCAATTGATACCAGTAAATTTATATCCATGCCTACATACAGGGCAAATAAGTATTTAGTCAGCCACCAATTGTACAAGTTCTCCCACTTAAAAAGTTGAGAGAGGCCTGTTATTTTCATCATAGCTTGAACTCAACTATGAGAGACAAAATGAAAAAAAAAAATCCAGAAAATCACATGGTGTGATTTTTAAAGAGTTTATTTTCAAATTATGGTGGAAGATAAGTATTTAGTCAATAACAAAAGTTTATCTCAATACTTTGTTATGTACCCTTTGTTGGCAATGACAGAGGTCAAAGGTCACATGTAGGTCTTCACCAGGTTTTCACACACTGTTGCTGGTATTTTGGCCCATTCCTCCATCCAGATCTCCCCTAGAGCAGTGATGTTTTGGGGCTGTTGCTGGGCAACACGGACTCCCTCCAAAGGTTTTCTATGGGGTTGAGATCTGGAGACTGGCTAGGCCTCTCCAGGACCTTGAAATGCTTCTTATGAAGCCACTTTTATACTGATAATGAGTTTAAACAGGTGTCATTAATACAGGTAATGAGTGGAGGACAGAGGAGCCTCTCACAGAAGACGTTACAGGTCTGTGGGAGCCAGAAATCTTGCTTATTTGTAGGTGACCAAATACTTATTTTCCACCATAATTTGCAAATAAATTCTTTAAAAATCAGACCATGTGATTTTCTGGATATTTTTTCTCTTTTTGTCTCTCATAGTTGAGGTATACCTCTGATACAAATTACAGGCCTCTCTCATCTCTTTAAGTTGGAGAACTTGCTCAATTGGCGGCTGACTAAATACCTTTTTTACCCCACTGTAGTTTACCCTCTGATTTGAAGAACAAACTATGACATTACTTGAAAACAATCTTTGTGTGCCTTGGTGTCTTCAACGATCACATTAAATTCATCATAACATATTGTTTTACATAACATTTCTTGTTATTTTGCAGCAGTTCTAGCAATTTTGTGTGTGTCACAAGGACAGAGTCCAACGCCGGCTCCTCTAGCTTCTGATGGGGTGCAACAAGGTAGAAACAAACCTACTAAACATATGATTTACAGTGGAATACATTTTGACCATATTCTGTAAGCACAAAAAAATTGTAATCTGCAAATTATATAACTAAATATTACAAATGTTTAAGTATTACATTTATTTTGGTACACCTTTGGTATGCAACGCTTGATGTCATCTCCAGGCAGTTGGTCTTGAGTGGTCAATCTAGTACTTGCCAAGAATTTACAGTCTAAAATATTCTTAAAGGACTTAATTCAAAATCTACAATTCTGTGTTAGTTTGGAAAAACCACTACCATTTCCACTACCTGAACCACCGTGATCTGCCACTTTGGTTTTCAGTTTTCCACTACTTGATTGTTTTCTGTTTCTGATTTACTTCTAGAAATTTCGACTCCACAACAACCAAATGAAACATCACAGGACGTGGATGTTGATCAAAAAGGTAAAAACAGTTTTACTTAAGTAAGTCAATCTGGATCATGATGCTTTGTATCATCCATCCATCCATGGAGCAATCTTTGTTGTCATCACAATAACGGTTTCCTATAATGGCTGACTAGCTTTTTGTATGTTTCCTCTGGTACATTGGTGATTTATATTTCATGATGAGCTTCAAGCCTTTGAAGTTGGAAGTCCTCTTTACCATGACCCTAATCTTCAGCTTCCTCCACAGAGTCCGGTTGAATCAAGTCAGTAGATCCTCGAACCATCGAGACATGCCTTAAAACCTCCATAGGGTAGTACCTAGGCACCC
This sequence comes from Valencia hispanica, assembly GCA_963556495.2. Taxonomy (NCBI): domain Eukaryota; kingdom Metazoa; phylum Chordata; class Actinopteri; order Cyprinodontiformes; family Valenciidae; genus Valencia; species Valencia hispanica. The sequence goes on along the minus strand of OY747714.1, from coordinate 42,489,969 downwards.
CTTTCACCTGTTTATTTCATTGGTCTGAATTGGAGACCCTGAGGGTTTCCAAACCAGACATCCAGCTTTCCTTAAGTTCCTTAGGATGGACACCACAAAGAGGGTCAAGAACTAGCCCTGGCAGAGCCCAACGCCAATTGGAAACAAGCTCGGCTTCGTGCTGAGAGGGCAGAAACAGCACTTCCTTTGAACGTTACAGGGACTGACTACAACTTTGAAGAATGTGGATTGAGGAAATTCTGGAAATGTTCCTTGCTCCGCTTGACAAGAGCCTCGGTCTGGTTCAGCAGTTCTCTCACAAGCATCCCGGGCCAGTCGTCACTTTCCATCTCTTTACCAGAGCTTTCTCGAGGATAACCAGAAGTCCTTTTCTAGAATCTCTTCAAAACCAAGTCTTCAGCTTGATGGCTTCCTCTGTATCCATCAGCTCTAAAGATGTGAGGAGTCTGCAGGTCACCAAGTTTGTATGTATGCGTGTGTGTGTGTGGGGGGGGGGATGATCTCCACAGATCTAATTGATCTAAAAGCAATTGCTTAAAGTGAATGTATGCCATAATTGACAAAGAAGATGAAAAATGATAATAAATTGGTTCAATTTGTATTTTGGTTGAGATGTGTTAAAGAGACTGCTGCTGTTTTCATACTGTGGTTCTCGGTACAGCAATTGGAAGGCCTCATGTGTTTGATCTGGGATGGCTCTTCAGAAAATATCTGGTTAATCATTTTGTCTCTTTTCTGTTTGCCACAGAAGATCTCAATGTCTCGACAACACCAGGGGATCGCAATGGAACCAAAGAGGAGACTACCAACACATCAGAGCCAACTATATTGACACCAACGTCACTGGCTCCAGTGCAACCACTATCAGTAAGCCTGGTAACAATTGCCTCTGAAGACTGGTTCACACGGCAGGATTTATATGACAATTTCTGCCCGATTCTCCCCTTCCAACAATCAAAAGGACTCTCCGATTATCAGGATGGCTCTTAAGATCCTCCTAACAGATGTTCCTGCTGGGAACATGTTGGATTGTATTTGGCCCGATATCGCAGCGTGTGTGGTGTGTTGCGAGGACAAACGAGCATGTGGCCTGTTGAATGTGACGCATGTAGCCAATCAGAAAGCGAGGTGAAAGGCAGCGATACACCTTGGAAGCGTCTATTATTATTTCCAAGTGTCGTCTTACTTGACCGCAGTCCACAAACGCATAGAAACAGAGATCAGAGCAAAGTGTGTAACGACGTCTCCGAGTGAAAACCCCCCTGATAACTCACCTCCATATGTTTGTATAGCAAGTAGAGCCCTGCTTGTCTCAGTTTCTTTATACAACGCCTTTTCTTTTTTAGTTTTTTTCTCCATTAAAACTAGTCGACAAACTATTGCCAATGCCTCCTCAACTGCCGTCATGTTTATTTACTCCGAAGTCACGTTTTATCTGATGAGGTTTTATGAGATTTCCAGTGAATGTTCGTGTCTTGTCATTACCGTGTGACTGTACATCACACACTGTTTAACCAAAACTGTAGTATCCATGTTTTTTTCATCAGCATGTGTGTGGTCTCTCAAGGTTTTGAAATTATACAATCATTATAAAATCTTGCTGTGTGAACTAGCCTTAACCTGTTTTTTTTTTTGGCCAATGGGTGTAGCTCAAACCAGAACATTGACTGAGGCTTAAAATCATAAAGTCAGAAATAATAACACAGTGGATCCCCGGTATTTGCAGGGGTTAAGGACCACAGCTCTTGTCTGACCAAAGACAAGCAGAAACATTACCTCCAGCTAAACAAAGGACCGATTATTTGTATTTACTGTGAACGATGTTAAATCCTAATAGTACAGGAGCATCCCTGACCTGTAAATGTTCTGGTTTTAATCCTGACTTTTTAGTAGAATTTATCTAGTTTATAGGGAGACTTTCTTCAGGCTCTTTGGCTTATTCCTACAGTATCTAAAACAAAAGTTAGTTTATTTTCCCACATGAGATGACTGTAGATATGAATTTACATGGTTTATTGTCCTATTTGCTGCCCTGTTGTTACTAAAAGTCCATTATTCCTGAGTGAGAAATTAACCATCTTGAACATATTGAGGGGCAAGTGTGCATGTGGGACAGGGTGTGTTCCTGTTAGTGATTGATTTAATAGTACAGTGTGTCAACAACAAAATGTCTTCAGTCAGAGGTGTCTTCAGGGCCGCTGTAAGACAGAGTGCTACAGGAGTTCCTTTTTCAATACAGACATAAACTGTATGAAGAAAATTTGAAACATTTAAAAAATAGAATTTCCCATTAAGGATTAATAAAGCACTTTTGAATTTGAATTGAATCAAATGCAATAAACGGGGTCCAACAACATGTTCCTTCTTCTGTGCTATATTGAGAACTTCAAAACAGTTTTGGGTTCCTAAAAGTGCAACTAATTGAGTATGTTAAATGATGTAACATTTAACATTTACAAGTTTTTTTATTTTTAAAATATACTGTTTGAGAGTGAGAAAGAAAGGACGACTTAGGGATTTAGCACAGGGTTAGGGCAAAAATATATGAAAAGGACAATTTTAGAGGTTATGGAACCTGATGTTCCTACTCTCACACTTTTACAGATTTGTTTCAGAAACTCGAGAATCTTTTCAGTAGGTAAAAATGACAAACCCAGAGATGCTCCTGAAAATATGAGTAAACTCTGAACCTCAACAAAAATGTAATCCGTTGTTCCTTCAGTTATTAAGTTATAACATTACATGCAAAAAAACAAAACAAAAAAAATAAAAAAACTGCATTATTCAACAAAATTCATGTCATTATTAACCTCACATCACCTATGCACCTAAAAGTCAGCTGTGGCCATTTAGAAAATGCTTGTGTAAAATTATTCAAGATTTTATTTTAAAAAGTTTTTTACGTGTAAGCTTAATCATCCACACCACCACTACCGCTCTAGAAAAACACCAAACAGACAGGAAATGAGCAATTGGGTTTTAGTGCAAAGCCCACCATAAACAAGAAAAGCCAGTACTCAGAACTTTAGGAGTAGTTACAAACATTTCAGACCTTCAGAAGCTTTCAGATGTGAGAAGATTGAAAAAAAGAGAGAATTTTTGATTTATTTGGCTTGAAGCTTGTGATAAACAAACCGATGTGTTTGTGTTTCCACTTAACAGCCAGAGGGAGAAAAAGGAGAAACTAGTAAAGGGCCCACCGGTGATCCAGGTTCTACATCGACTGCTTCGGATACGACCAAACCAGGTACCTCAGCAGCTTCATGCACGCTGCACATTTCAGCTCTGGCTCAGTGTGTCTTCCTGTGTGTCAAACCACAACCCCTCGCTAGCCTGCTTTCTCTCTAACTGCTCGCCAGAAGCCACACAAACACATTAAAATACATCAAGTTTAATACAGCAAACCAGCACACAGACAGTTAGAGGACAAAAACATCCACTGAGAGATCTTTACCATCGAGAAGCAAGATGTGTGACAACCTGCGTTCGTTTCACTAAATAAAAGACAAAGACATCTTTGTCCCATCTTCTTTCAGCTTATTCAGCCAGAGAAATTTTGCAAATATCAACATTTTTTAAATTCAATGTTTTTTTACTCATTTGCTGTTGTACTTTTCATGTTATGTATTGTCTCAGACATACTGGCACATACTGAGCATCACAATGTGCGCTTTTGTAATATTGACATATTTTAAGGATATACAAATACCAGACGGGTTCTGTGACTCTTTGGTTTGGTTGTTTGACATTAGTATTCAGGTTAGAAGATACAAGTGCTCTGATGAGAGCGACAGTATGAGCAGGAACTTCTTTTGTTGCTATAACTGTTTTTCATTGCTTTAACTCCCACAGACGCTTTACTTCCGTGCAACATGTTACCTGCTACATCATAACAAAGGAAGCAAAGGAAACTGTTTAAACTTCTGTCGTTCACTTCTCCCTGACTCGAAAATCTGGAAAAATAGCCAAGGGTTTTAGGTTGTTGTGGATTAAATGGAGCTTGAAGCACTTGCTTTGTTTGCTCTGTGAGTAATAATAATAATGATAATAATAATAATATAATTATATAATGATTCCTACTTTTCATGCTTCATTGAGGAACTACATGTTTACATTTATGAACTGTTTGAATGCGTTAAATAACTATGTAGTCAGAGCTCTGTCAACAATAGGGACACAAGGTAGTCCCCAAACTTTTTTAAACACTGGAACAACTCGTTGTATGCCTTGTGATGGATATGTTTGTATTTTTGTTTGTTATGGACGAGGGCTGAGGGATAAGGATTAAAAATAAAATCTTAGCTTTTTTCACGCCAAATTCGACTTTCAATATTTGTTTTTTTTTCTTCATTTCTATACCTAAAAAGAAATCACAGAAAATATGTTTCTTTTTTTTACTTGTTTTTATTTCAATCATCCAGCTGACCTGAATTAAGAGTCCAAATAAATACACTCTGTAAAACATTCTTGTAACCCAAGATGGTAGGCCTTGGCTGACATCATTTTGAACTATAGAAACCCAAGAGCTATATTGGTGATTTTTTCTTCTTCTAATTTTCTAGATTTTTCTGAAAATGTCATCTTCACAAACAGAAAATTTGACATACCGAAATCGATATATTGCCCCAGGCCTAATATGGACATATTTGCTCTGAAACAATGGCTTATTTATTTGTAATTATAGAGGTAACAGACTGCTACATCCTAGGTGCTCAAAGGAGTGCAAACACAGATCCTTCCTCCCAGCAGCTGTTACCCTTTATAACCGTCACTGCTCCCAACAAACTCAATAAGTGTTTACGTTCCTGCTGTTACTTGCAAAGTAAATAGTATTTTGTTTTTCAAGCACAAATATCCAAGCACATCTTATAATTTTTCCCTTTTCCTTTAAACAGAGTAACCTATTTTTATTAATTGGACTGTGTTATTTTTTTATGTTGTAAATTTGCGCTTACGCTAATCTCTTATTTTTATTTTTATGTTTTCAAATTCAATTTAAATTCAAAACTATTTTATTAATCCCAAAGGGAAATAAGGCAGCAGTTAGTAGCTTTCATTTTTTTAAACTTCTTATATAAAAGTTAATATATATATACATAATCTATATGCTTCCATTCACCTTTAACTTGCCGCTGGACAGCCTACATTTTCCAACTGTGGCACATTAAAGGATACTTCTATTCTATTCTATTCTATTCTATTCTATTCTATTCTATTCTATTCTATTCTATTCCTGTTGAGAAGGCTTTCTGGAAGAAAAACATATTTAACTGTTATTTAAAGAGAATATATTGCTGTGTTTGTTTTTCAAGTATTTGGTAGAATGACCGCCTGTTCTTTTAATAGCAAAGCCCTTTTAGTCAAGGATATAAATAAAGGGAACTTAATTTCTATCAGAGTTCTCCTCAGTGAATATCTGAAACTTTCTGTGTTTCTTTCAGCGGCTTCTTTTGGCAGTACAGCCTGGGGTAAGGTTGACTAATTTACTCTAGATTTTCTGCTGAGTACAGATTCACGCTTTTATAGCATTTTCTCTTTTATATTGGAGCCAAATTCATTTCGAGTGAGCCTCTATGAGATGCATTTTCACCTCAATCCCTGGTGAATATATTAACCAGTTACCATCATTCTGTTCGAGCTAAAATCATACTCAAATAGATGCTCCAGATCTGATCTATACATTTTTCTCTTATTGAATCTGAATGTTTTGTTTTGTGGGTTTTGGTTGGAGTCTTTGGGATATTACAAAAAATACAACATGTTGCTAATTTTCAACTGACCCCTAGTGGTTGTAGTGATAAGGGTCCAATGTCAACGTGTCGGACTGTCCAAACAGGATACTTATTCTTTCTGTCTGTGTTCAAATCTAAAATCATAATAATCAGCAGATGACCTCACTGCCTTTTTTTTCGTGACAGGTTATATAATCCTGGCGTTGATCCTCGTTTTGATCGTAGTTCTGTGTATTATCCTTTTCATGCTCAGGAGGGCATCCAGGGTAAGAAACCAGCAGAAAAAAATGTTTCCTTTAAGAAATAACTCCCAACTTTATAAAATCAAGATTTACTGCCTAAAACATCTTTTTTTTCTTTTGATCATTTCTCTTTCAGACGTACTCATTTGACCTCCAGCGCCCTGTACCCTCCAGCAATCTGTACGAGCCCACTGGCACCTTCGGACAGGTCTACCTGGATGACCTTGGTAATTAACGCCATCCACATATCCTAAAATGTCTAAATACACAACAACCTTAGTGAGAATGCTTTTGTTCTGCGTGTTTACTTCTCAGACCGACCTGTTCAGAAAGATGTGATCTCTGATGATCTCTCCACAACACCAGTTCCCAACGGTACAAGTTCACAGCTGGAGGAAAAGGCAGCCGAGGAGGAGAATGGTACCAATGTTTGGTTGATGTTTTCTAGTCGGGTGTTTAGAAATTTAAAGTAATTAAATTGCAAGAATCTTGGCAAATAGCTAAATATCAGGAAACTGTTGAGGTGGTCTCACAGCTTAGTTTGAAATTGGACCAAAACATGTCGGATATGCAGTCCAATTAAACATCCCCCAGGTGAGCCAGGTTGGTTAATGTTTACCTATAACTTTAATAAAAAGGTTTTTTTAGCAATAACCGTAGCTTGTATCCATCGTTAAGCCAATATTTAATAACCAAGTCCCAGAAACAGGACCAAACGTTGGTGAATTCAATTTCTCTTTCTTTCCCTTCCTGCAGCCCCTCAAGAACAGACAGAAGCAAACGATCAACAGAGCTCCTCTACCTCCTCCAGCAGCAGCAGCTCATCATCAGGAGACGAACAAGCCGAGAAGTCCAATCAGATGAGCAGCAACAACTTGTTCCTTGATACTGTCGAGGAGCCGCAGCAGACGCAGCAGAACGAAAACAACAACAATCCATGTAAGCTCCACGTGTAATCTACACATCTATCATCAACAGCTGCTATAAAAAGTTATTTTGGTGGAAAGAACCCCAACATTTCCTGATAACAATTTAGCTGTTGCCTCTTATTTCTAAGGACCAGAGCATCCCAGTAGTTTCAGCGGTGTGACTGCTAGAGCAGCTTTAAAGCTCTTTAAAACTGAATTTTTAGTGGCACATTTAGAAACAAAGGGGAAGGAGCTCAGTTTGCAAGAAAGCTCACAAGAGGTACAATCAAAACAATAAGGTGTAGTTTGAAGTTATTAAATTTAACAAATTCAATGTATTATAAATTTGTCTTATATATAGATAAAAAATATATATTTGTCTGTCATATTTAAATGTCACAATAAACCCAATTAATATGTAGTTTTTTATGTCAGTGTGTTTAATAAGATTTTCAAAATTTCTCCGTTCGCAAAAGGGAAATGGGATGTAAATCATATTTTTTTTATTTTTATGTATTGCCTCAAGAGAAAACAACACTGTAGCATTTAATCTGATGTATAAAATTAGAGAAAAAAAACACAGCTAAATCCAAAATGATTCATACTCCTGGTATTTTTTTCTTTTTCCACAACATGTTTCTTCTGACTGAAAATAATACTAACATTTTTAGTCCCGACTTAAATCTGACAGAGAATCCGTGGCGGGAGTTCAGGATTTAAGCAAGGGTCGGCAACCTTTACAGTCCAAAGAAGCATTTTTGGCTTCACAACTATTGCAAAAAAAATTGTCTTTGGCTGCAAAATCTGGATGCCAAACAGAGTCTGTCATGTTTTCGTTCAAGTTTATTTCTTTCTACGGTATAAAATCTGGTTTATGATTAAGATACTGCCATAATTTTTGTTTTTAGGTTTTAACGCAAAGATGTTTACAAAATGTTTACAAAAAGAGAATAAAAAAACCTGTTCTTTAATGTAACATTACGCTATGAAGAATCGCTACGGAAGACCTAAAGATGCAGACGGTGACCCCTGGATTAGGGTGATGGCAAAGAGACCTTTCAACCTTAAACATTTGCATGAATGGTGGAAAAACCAGTGGGAACATTCAAAAAGCTGCTCAACAGTTATAAGATGGGTTTGATTACTCCAATACATTTTTTTCCATCGAATATTGAGAAGGGTGTAAATAATTTTCAACATTCTTATTTTTTAATAAGATGTAAATAAAACAGGTAAATTGTTGTATTATCTTCTAAGAAAGGCCTGTCTTTAAAAATGAGTTGAAATCAAAATAGTTTAAAACCTTAATCTGCCCGGGGTATCAATCATTTTGGGCTTAACTGTTTATCAAATTCTAACCTATATAAATGTAATTGAGGTGAAATTATAATCAGTATACTTTAAATGTGTTTGAAGTTTTGTGTTTTCAAGTCTTTATGCATCTCTATACTAAAGAACATAATTTAGCTCCCAGACACATTGTAAAAACATTAAAGTAGATTCCTATTTCACCAGGATCCACTCAACATTGTTTCTGTTCTTCCTTAACAAGGATAACAAAGTATGCTATATGTGTCTACAGGAAATAATCATGATTGTGTTTAAGGATGCGGAAGGAAGGTCTCATTTAGTGAAACATTTGAACCACTTTCTGATTTTGGGGCTCATGGGAGTGAGAGCCGGTGCAGCAGGGGTTAGTGGTGACCCTGGGAAATAAAACTCAAACTGTCTAAACTGAAATAAATCCACCAACAGATGCAGATTGGTGTTTTCTTAACTTGAAGAGTGGATTTTGTAATGAGGAAGGTTTTACTCTGCTGAATGGAGATTTTAGTTGATTAAACTTTGACCATAACGTGGCCCACACACACACACACAGTCAGTGATGTGCAAAATTCCCAAACAAACTTTCACTTCTGTTATTACTCAGCCATTTATGGGCAACTTTTACAGAACCTTTAAATTGTTCTTAATTAATATAGTTCTCCAGGCTTTCTAAAACTTTCTTTAGACTTTAGCTGCATTTTCTCTCATTTTCTAGTCACTTTTCTGAAAAGAAATGTTCATGTCTGACCTATGAATCATTCAGACGTAAAAAGATCTTTAATCTCAGAGGCTAAACCTGTTTTAGGTTGACACCCAACAGAGAACCAAGCACACCCATTTTAAGACACATTTTGTTACGTTGAGCCTTTTATAAAGACACAACTTACTCTCAATTAGTTTAATTAATGATAGAAAAACAGATAAAAGAGTCTGACAAATAGGTTTAATTATCCATTTTTATTTCACTTTCTATATTTCTTAGCAAAAAAGTTATACTATATTAAGACTTTCCTGTTTTAAAATATATTTTTGCACAAAGAAAGTTACTAAAAGAAAGTTTGATGCATTTGGATGTATTAAAATTCGTAGAATTTAATCATTTCTATTTACATTTAGTAAAATATTTTTGATCTTGCGTCACAAACACACACAAAAATGTTGTTTATGTGACACCTTTTGAAATTAAAAAGTACCTCAGGGGGCACATGCAGTTGGGTTCAGAAGTTTGAAGTAGAAAATAAGATTTGGAAGACAGAAAGAAAGTCTGGGGAACTCTTGAGTTGGACCAGTTTAAAAAAGCAAACACAGTACATAAAAGTTTTTCTGAGTCATTTAATAAGGCACCGATGTAATGATGAGATCATCGTTTTGCTTTTCGAGCACATATCACTTCTCTTTTAACTTACATCATTGTTTCCTGTTCTTTAAATAGATTTGACAAAGAATGTGAGGATTTTTTTTTTTTTACTTGACAGGTGTAAATTAGTCCCTCCGGCTCAATGTGGCTCGTTTAAAGTGTTTACTCGGGTTAATTATTGAGCAATGTCCAATTTTAATAAATGAACCAAGATCAGGGAAATACTGCAAACATTGCAAAAACAATTCAGTTGTGCAAAAAAAAAAAAAATAACTTTTGGTAGGTCTTGCTGGATTGCAGGATGGTAAATTATGTGAGTAAAGCATCAGTGGGGGACTTCCCCATTGCTGGAGGCTTTATGGTTGAAAGATTTGTGATATAATTACATGTTGGAATAAACAGAGAGTGCAAGGATCCTTTAAGCTCTTTTACATTATGTATAGCCTTGCAACATCTGATAAGGTTCAGTTTCTGTTCTACAAATCTCTATCTTCTGGGCATGCTCAGAATGTTTTTCCTTTTTTTATTTAAATAAAATATAATTTTTTTTCACATATTTATTTCTTAAAAAAACAAAAAAAACATGGAATATAATAGAATAGAATAAAAAGTTATTGTTCACTGTGGTGGAAATTTTCCATCGGTTCTCCAGAACAAAAACATTCATGCGTATATACACACATTATGCCACTATGTATTAGATCTCATAGTTTACACTGGTTATAGATTGACGTGCCATTAAAAGTTGTCGCCATCTGTTGGTGGAGTTGAGGTATTTAAGAAATTTTTGGTACAGTTTTATTTGTCTCTGTACAGATATATATATATATATATATATATATATATATATATATATATATATATATATATATATATATAATTTTTTTTTACAAAAGGAAGAAGCTATCACTATCATCTGTTTCCAATGTATTACAGTTTGAAGATAAATAAACTTTATCCTTTAACTCTGTTAAGAGCTACTTGTTATATCTCCATCTTCAGTGTGAAAAAGTAAGTTAAACAGGACCCAAAACCTCTTTTATACAATATTCCACAGGTAGAAAAACCAGTAAATATAAACATCGTTGTCATCAGCGTAGATTAAAGTAATGCTAACTCTTTTATCATCTCTTCTTTTTTCATTTGTTTAGCTGTTTGCTCCAGCGACCCATTTGTGGAAATAAACCTCGAAGAGCCGGCCTGGTCTGATCAGCTCCTGACCTCTCCTCAGCAGACCTCTTCGGTCCTCCCCTTCTCCTTTTTCTCCACCTCCTCCTCCTCCTCCTCCTCTTCCATCAGTTCTTCATAGCAGCTAGAACATCAACATGGAATCAGAGACTAAATGTGTTTAGCACCAGAATGAGCAGAAGACCTGTAAAGACCCCCCCCCCCCCGTTTTATTTTTGATATTTATCAAAAAGCTTCCCTGCTTACTTGAAACGTTACCAAGTTAAACACAAAGCTAGCTCAAAGTTAGCTTGAACAGTTTCAATGATGAGGTTTTGAATCTGTTCCTTTTCTCAGGTGGTTTTTAACTGACTAAAAAAAATAATAATACTGAAACTACCTGCAACCCACAATATTTCAGCCAGTCAACACAAAGAACTTTCTAATTAAACTGTTTTAGTTTAGCTTTTATAATAGTCATTAGTTTTTTTGGCTTTTGGTTTACACAATATTGTTTTTTCAAACTATATAAACCGTATACATACGATGCTTGGAAGCTATTGTCTCTTATTTACCCTTTACATGTAACATTTTGTAAAAACATTCATTTAAAATCTGTATTTTGTGCCTCACAATATTGCCTCATTGGATTCCAGTTCTGAAAAATAGTTTTTGGTTTTGTTTATTACATTTTATGAATTATTTCTATATAATATAATACATGGAAATAAACAGCCACTGCTTTAATTAATGCTTTGGCCCAAACTAAGCTACTGTAAAAAGGTAGTTTTTTTTTTTTTACAAACTTTATTGGGTACAACACATCCAGCTGTACTGTAAAATTGTCGCTAATGACGATACGTCATTTTTTTTGTTACCTGAACTATAAGATGTATGAATCAAACTTACTGTCATGGCAGCACATTTTTTGTTGGTTTAAAAATAAAATTGTTTCTTCTCTTTATGTTTACCTTCATTTAGATTCTTTATTACATTAAATGAAAAGTGTCAAACTTGTAACAAAGTGGAAATTCAATTCTGGTCCGAACTGACAATTTCATGTAGATGTTAGAATAACATATGAATGATCCACAAAAAATATTCTGTACCAACATTGCACATTATGACTTTTTTAAAAAAATAAGCCCATTGATTTTCTTTATTTTGCCTAGAATTAAATATTGAAAATATGACTTCCTATATGTCTTCTCTGTCTACTGTTATGGATAAAATAAGCTTCTTCTTAAACAAAGATGAAACTGAGTCCTTCAGGCACCTTAGTATTAAATATAAGGGGGTAGGGATGTAAAAAAATATCGATACACAGATATATCGCAATATTTTATTTCCTGATAATGTATCGATATTCAAAACAAAAAAATCTCAGTTTTTTTAAGGATTTGAATGGAACCATTAATGATGACAGTAATTTTTGTAGTAAAATTAAAAGTATAACTGGTAGTTTGTGGCAGTTTTCACCTTCTTCGTTCCAGTGGATCAACTAGATCTGGTAATAAAACTGGATGTGTTAAAGTATGAAACAGGTTGGAGTGTTTAGAATGATGCGACAGTTTCCCTACTGTTAAATCCAGTTTTAAAAATCACAATATATATAGTCTTACTCATAGTATCGCGATATATCGAGATATATCGTATAGTCTCCCATGTATCGCGATACATATCGTATCGCCAGATTTTTGCCAATACACATCCCTGTAAGAGGGTCTCAGGGTCACCTGTTAGTCGGAAAAGCTTAGAGAAAAAAAAAAGAGCCGAGTCAGTTCTTTGCCTGCTATAACATTGTTTTGTACTATTAATTTTATTTCTATTCATTCTGATTTTCATAATGCTTTGTATGATAAGTTGACACCGTAAACAAAGTCTCTGTTTTTCTATTAAGATATATTTTTAAAAAGGACTCACTCTCACCGTAGTTGTGAGGGTTCCACATCCAGGCAAAGGGAAGGGTTCTTCAGGGGTGCTTCAGGGACCCTCTGGAATCAGCTACTGGAGTTTAGAGGCTGAAAAAAACATTTTCCAGGAAGCACGCTCTTACCTTGATCTCGTCTCTGCCAGCCTGCTCCGCTCGCTGAGGCCACGTTTGGCGCCATGCTGTTATGGCTAAAAAAAGCAGCTTCAGCTTAAATAAAGATGGAACAGTATTTATCTATAACATGTTGGCAAAGATGGAGGGACAGAGTGAACAAAAAAAAGCTCCATTCTCACAACCCCCCCCACCCTCACCCTTCTAATCCACACTTTTAAACAGTATTCAGCAATCAATGTTTATTTTCTAACAGCATGAGCTCAGTTTCAGTGCCAAGAGTGTCTTTCTTCTGCCAGCCTGGACCCCGTCGCCTCCGGGCATCAGTCTAACAAGGTCCGAACGTACCGTTGATATCTGCTGCTCGCTGATGTCTGCCCTGGCGGTCTGAAACATTACTTATCACAACATTACACACAGATGGCTTTTGTTTTCCCGACATGACCTACTCTCCAAAATGCACTTATTAAGACAGGGAATATAGATATATAGATTCATGGTGAAACTCCAGGTACATCGAGGAATTAAAAAGGCTAAACAACCTGATAAAGAAGGCTGGTTCTGTTCTTGGGACAACTGTGGAAAATCTGGAGATGATGATGCAAAGAAGGATTCTTCATAAAATCAAAAAAATTATGGACAACCCTGAGCATCCTCTTCATGAGACTGTCATGCAACAACAGAGCGTCTTCAGTCGGAGGCTTCTTCAGTTTCGCTGCAATACAGACCGCTACAGGAAATCCTTCCTGCCCACAGCCATCATCATCTACAACAACTCCTTAAAGAATTAATTATATGAGCTACACCAACACTTAATTTCCCTCTGGGATCAATAAAGTATATTTGAATTTAATTGAATTGCTCAGTGGGTTTGACTTCCCAGCGCAGCAACATCCAGCAGTTACGTCTGTTTCCTGTTTTAGATGACATAAAGCATAAAGCATGTGGAAAAACACCTTGAGAATGTATTGTGATTTTTACCGCTTCCCAGAAATCCTTACGAAACACTTGGAAGTAGATAATGTGTTTCTCTATTGGACATTAAGTTCCACTGAATTATAATCCTAAAAAACAAACTAGATATTAAAAAAAGTAGAATTGTTTATTTTCCCATAAATCTGAATGCTCTCCCCTGTAAAGATTATTGTTCAGAGTAAACCCCCTCAGACATGTTTTTGCTGTGCTGATATTTCTTTCCTCTGTTTTACACTGCAGTTACACATGTAGTCATAACCTCCTGCATGAATGACAACTTTTAGAGTTTTAGCAATCCAACCACGGCTTGAAGTTTCTTCTGGGCCTTTAAGGAAAACAGTTTCCGTAAAACTAACAAGTGTATGGACAGTAAGAGTCTCCTGCTCTGCAGTTTAAGCCATTTCTGTTTCACTTTTACTCCAAACACACCAGATGAGACATCCGTACCTCAGCAAACAGTGCAAACTGTATCCCACAACAGCGATCATGACCCTGAAGTGTTCTCCTGTAGCCACAAAGCGTCAATAGCTTCGCTTGTGGTTTCCTTAGTGTGCGAGAGCCAGCAAAGTGCAGGCTACTTGCCAAGGAATCTGGAAGGTGCTGGTCTTTTTGCCTCCAAATGTTACAATCCTAAAAGAAAAACTGATATTTAACAATTAAGAGACAAATAGCAGCTTATGCAAGTAGAGTAAGCCTGGTTTCTAGATTGTTTTCATTTGATGCAAAAGAAAAAGCTGAAGTAAAGTAATGGAAAGTTTGACTGTTTTCAAAGATTTGGCTCTTTTGGCTCGTCTCCCTGAAGAGCTTACACCTCCCTCCCTCCCAGCTCTGAGTTGGTCAATGTCGTTACATTTTAGCCTAAATTAGCAATTATAAACAGTTTGTGTGTCGATTAGCACATTTGTTGTTCAATGTTTCCATAAAGGCTTTATTTTAATTGGATTTTCTTGCTTCAGAAATATAGTTATTCGAATGTAATTGACCTTTAATTAAACAACTGAGCTCGGAAGTAAAGAAGCCACAGGAAACAAAACAGCATGTTTGCATCATTTAAATCTGGCTCCACGTATGTCCATGGCTGAGTACGTGGCTGTACCATTCAGGACAGTGTCAGTTCATCCTCCCTCTCCCTCTCTTATATATTTTTTCCACATAGTGGTATAAGTGTCTCTCTTTCCATCTGGTAAGCCACGTGGTGTGCCCATACAAAAGGTCCCACCCTGCCTGCATTTATCTGAGCAAAAATGACTGAAAATCTATGCCTCCTCACTAAAATAAACTCACAAATCTACTTATTTTTTATTTTTTTAAATATAATTGTAGCTTGAATTTTGACTTTCTCCAAGCTTTAAATAATAAAATTAACCAAATGTTTCATATAAAGTTGCAATGTTTTGGTCGTATGAATGTGATCAACTATCTGAGCCATCCATATATTAATATCTGCAAAACTTTAACTGACCAACCAGGGGACAACCAACTTTGTTTTTGTGGTAAGATGCCATGCTTATGTTAAACCTTTAGGTATTTTGTGTATTTGTCAGATTAACATGAAATCCAGCAGCAGAGATTCATCGCTGAAACCCTAAATGATGGTGGCAGTTCTTTTCGCCTTGGGCGAAGGTTTCTTTCTATCGCCACCCCAACAAACCAAAATAAAGGAAATGATCTTAATCCTGGGGGCAGGATAAAGTTCACTGTAGATTAGTCAAAAAGGTCACATATCTTTTCAATCTGATGCTTTTGCCCCCGGCTAAGAAGGTTAGAAAAACGTCTTGTTTGATCAGATCAGAGTTTTAGACACAAAGAGACTTCAAGTCTTGAAAACATTTTAAAGTTTATTACATTTGTCAAGTTTGAGAAACTGAGCTTTTTCTTGAAATATCAGGCATTTTACAATCATTAAAACATGTACATAGTAAAAAAAACCTCGAAAAAGAAGTTACAATAACCCTTCACATAGAAGGAAATAAATAGCAATATAGAGAAAATTATTATTTTTTTGCGTTAATTTAGAGTAAATAAATTGAACTTCATGTGCTGTAAAAATGTAATACTGAACTGTAGTGTGTTTAATATTACATCACCTCCTGGAGTCATTAAGTTATAAATCACTCACAAGATACAGTAATAAGAAACCCACGTATGGAGTTACTGAGCATCCATCACCTGGACTGAGCAAGGTCCAACTGTATGAACTTTCAGTATAAATATGTCCCTGCAGCCAAATAGTGTAAAAAATGATCATCTTTACTTGGAATTTGTTCTTTGGTCTTTAGATTTTCACCTTAATGCACTGTGTATGTTCCACAGAAGGTTCTGAGAGACATTCCCAAAGCTCCACAGAACCAAATCTATGGTTTAACATGTAAACACCACACTGGATGGAAAACAAGAGGACCAACACGACCAAGAAAGAAACCATGACAAATCACATCCAGATTAGTTAGCATAGATGTATGGATAAATACACACCATTTAAAGCTGATTCAAGTGGACTTATGTAAACACTCTATTAACGTAAAAAAAGAAAATTCTCCCAGCATCAGAACAACATCACACCGTGCTACTTTTATTAATTTAGCTGCTAAATGCTAAATTACAGCTCCACCAGCTAGCTTTTTCTTGGTGAGCAAATAAAAAAATTTTGATGCTGAAAAACAAAACAAACAGAAAAAACAGACAAACGTGTGAATTAAAACAGTAAATTAACGCTGACATCAATTTTTTTTAAACTCATAGCCATTTAGGTTACAAAAAGTATCAGCTTCACCACTGTAAATAGTTTGATTACAGCTAGCTAAACAAGCTGCTAAACATTAACCAAACATTAAACTCAACAGCACAGAGCAGAAAATTCCACAATCAGTGGAAGCTCTGCTAAAAATAAACAAAATAATTTTAAATCATTATTTTAACGTAGCAAAAAACTTAAAAAGTACCAAAAAATTGGCCCCAATAAAAATGATTTAATTTGGATTTTACCCTTTTATTAAAAGGCCTGGAGGTGGGGCACGTTGGCGAGCGCCTGGTGGCCGGGCCTTTACCCATGGGGCCCGGTCGGGCTTAGCCCGAAGAGGTAACATGGGCCCCCCTTCCCATGAGCTCACCACCTGTGGGAGGGGCCATAGGGGTCGGGTGCTGTGCAGGATGGGCGGCGGCCAAAGGCGGGGACCTTTGCGGTCCGATCCTCGGCTGCAGAAGCTGGCTCTCGGGACGTGGAACGTCACCTCTCTGGTGGGGAAGGAGCCGGAGCTGGTGTGCGAGGTTGAGAGGTTCCGACTGGACATCGTCGGACTCACCTCGGCGCACGGCTCTGGCTCTGGAACCCGTCTCCTCGAGAGAGGTTGGACTCTCTTCCACTCTGGGGTTGCCCCCGCTGAGAGGCGCCGAGCTGGGGTGGGCATACTTGTTGCCCCCCATCTCGGTGCCTGTACGTTGGGGTTTACCCCGGTGAACGAGAGGGTAGCCTCCCTCCGCCTTCGGGTGGGGGGACGGGTCCTGACTGTTGTTTGTGCTTACGCGCCAAACAGCAGATTAGATTACCCACCCTTCTTGGAGTCTTTGGAAGGGGTGCTGGAGAGTGCTCCTCCTGGGGACTCCCTTGTTCTGCTGGGGGACTTCAACGCTCACGTGGGGAATGACAGTGAGACCTGGAGGGGTGTGGTTGGGCGGAATGGCCCCCCCGATCTAAACCCGAGTGGTGTCTTGTTATTGGACTTCTGTGCTCGTCATGGATTGTCCATAACAAACACCATGTTCAAGCATAAAGGTGTCCATATGTGCACTTGGCACCAGGACACCTTAGGCCGCAGCTCAATGATCGACTTGGTTGTCGTCTCATCTGATCTGCGGCAGCATGTTTTGGACACTCGGGTGAAGAGAGGGGCAGAGCTCTCCACTGACCACTACCTGGTGGTGAGTCGGCTCCGATGGTGGGGGAGGACGCCGGACAGACCTGGAAGGCCTAAACGTGCTGTGAGGGTCTGCTGGGAACGTCTGGCAGAGTCTCCTGTCAGAAGGAGCTTTAACTCACACCTCCGGCAGAACTTTGAACACGTCCCGGGGGAGGCGAGGGACATCGAGTCCGAGTGGACCATGTTCCGCGCCTCCATTGCCGAGGCGGCTGACCGAAGCTGTGGCCGCAAGGTGGTCGGTGCCTGTCGCGGCGGCAACCCCCGAACCCGGTGGTGGACACCGGCGGTAAGGGATGCTGTCAGGCTGAAGAAGGAGTCCTACCGGGTCTTTTTGGCTTGTGGGACCCCTGAAGCAGCTGATAGGTACCGACAGGCCAAGCGGGATGCGGCTCGGATGGTTGCTGAGGCAAAAACTCGGGCGTGGGAGGAGTTTGGAGAGACCATGGAAAACGACTTCCGTACGGCTTCGAAGCGATTCTGGTCCACCATCCGGCGTCTCAGGGGGGGAAAGCGGTCTGCCACCAACACTGTTTACAGTGGGGATGGTGTGCTGCTGACCTCGACGCGGGACGTTTTGGGTCGGTGGATGGAATACTTCGAAGACCTCCTGAATCCCACCGGCACGCCTTCCAATCTGGAAGCAGGGTTTGGGGACTTGGGGTCGGGCTCTCCAATCTCTGGTGCCGAGGTCACCGAGGTCGTTAAAAAGCTCCTCGGTGGCAGGGCTCCGGGGGTGGATGAGATTCGACCGGAGTTCCTCAAGGCTCTGGATGTTGTGGGGCTGTGTTGGTTAACGCGGCTCTGCAATATTGCGTGGACATCGGGGGCAGTTCCCTTGGATTGGCAGACCGGGGTGGTGGTCCCCCTGTTTAAAAAGGGGGACCACAGGGTGTGTTCCAACTACAGGGGGATCACACTTCTGAGCCTCCCTGGTAAGGTCTATTCAGGGGTTCTGGAGAGGAGGGTCCGACGAATAGTCGAACCTCGGATCCAGGAGGAACAATGCGGTTTTCGTCCTGGCCGTGGAACACTGGACCAGCTCTACACCCTCAGCAGGGTCCTGGAGGGTGCGTGGGAGTTCGCCCAACCGGTCTACATGT
The DNA here is from genome assembly GCA_963556495.2 of Valencia hispanica. Lineage (NCBI taxonomy): Eukaryota > Metazoa > Chordata > Actinopteri > Cyprinodontiformes > Valenciidae > Valencia > Valencia hispanica. The sequence continues at coordinate 42,471,201 of OY747714.1, read as the reverse complement.
GTTTTGTGGACTTGGAGAAGGCGTTCGACCGTGTCCCTCGGGGGGCCCTGTGGGGGGTGCTCCGGGAGTATGGGGTACCGGGCCCCTTGATACGGGCTGTTAGGTCCCTGTACGAGCGGTGCCAGAGTTTGGTTCGCATTGCCGGCAGTAAGTCGGGCTTGTTTCCGGTGAGAGTTGGACTCCGCCAAGGTTGCCCTTTGTCACCGATCCTGTTCCTAACTTTTATGGACAGGATTTCTAGGCGCAGCCAAGGCGTTGCGGGGATCCGTTTTGGTGGCCTCAGGATCGGGTCTCTGCTTTTTGCAGATGATGTGGTCCTGTTGGCTTCATCGGAGCGCGATCTACAGCTTTCGCTGGAGCTGTTCGCAGCCGAGTGTGAAGCGGCTGGGATGAGAATCAGCACCTCCAAATCCGAGGCCATGGTCTTGAGCCGGAAAAGGGTGGGGTGCCTCCTCCGGGTCAGGGATGGGGTCCTTCCCCAAGTGGAGGAGTTTAAGTATCTGGGGGTCTTGTTCACGAATGAGGGAAAAATGGAGCGGGAGATCGATAGACGGATTGGTGGGGCATCTGCAGTTATGCGGGCGCTCTACCGGTCTGTCGTGGTGAAGAGAGAGCTGAGCCAAAAGGCGAAGCTCTCGATTTACCGGTCGATCTACGTTCCAACCCTCATCTATGGTCACGAACTCTGGGTGGTGACCGAAAGAACGAGATCACGGATACAAGCGGCTGAAATGAGTTTCCTCCGCAGAGTGTCTGGGCTCTCCCTTAGAGATAGGGTGAGAAGCTCAGTCATCCGGAGGGGGCTCAGAGTAGAGCCGCTGCTTCTCCACATCGAGAGGAGTCAGTCGAGCTGGCTCGGGCATCTGGTCAGGATGCCTCCTGGACGCCTCCCTGGTGAGGTGTTTCAGGCACGTCCCACCGGGAGGAGGCCCAGGGGAAGGCCCAGGACACGCTGGAGGGACTATGTTTCTCGGCTGGCCTGGGAGCACCTTGGGGTTCCTCCCGAGGAGCTGGAACAAGTGGCTGGGGAGAGGGAAGTCTGGGTCTCTTTGCTTAGGCTGCTGCCCCCGCGACCCGACCCCGGATAAGCGGAAGAAAATGGATGGATGGATGGATTAAGAGTGTCTACAGATTTCCAAGCGGTTGAATATGTCATGGCACAGAGGTCTATGTATTTCCCCTGGTCGCCATTCAGGAGGCCTAACCCAAATGTGTTTATCTTCATAAACCAACAGAAAATCCCTGACAGATTTAGATTCAAATTAATCTTTTAATTGGACCAACATGCTTCTTCTAACTGCAGGTAATGTTGACATTTTGAAGTGGTCCAGACAAAATCTGTGGGGGGGGGGGGGGGGGGGGGTAAAAATTAGGGTGATGACAAAGAGGCCTTCCAAGCTCAGTGACTTGGAGCTCATCACCTGTCAAATTAGTTAATGTTTTTTTTCTACTACAGATAACATACAGTATTGTTATTCAGTGTAAACAAGAGGCTTTTAGACAGAAGTGGGAAACTGTTCCCACCATATGACAGTCTAACATACATCATAAAACCCATTATCAAGAACTGTAGTATGTTTTGAACACAGACACAATGCATGCAGCTGGCTTGTAGGGGTGTAGAAGCACACATCACAGAAACACCCACTCCTCTGAACGTGGTCTGATGAAAAATGCACATGAGGCAGAAGTTTTCCAAATTTCAGCCTCATTCACTCACAATCAGAGCAGTTATCGATGATTTTCCACTACTGACCTAAATGTCAACTGTTTTGAGTATAAGGTTGATGCAGCTTCAATTCTTAGCAAAGAAGCAGAAACGTTAATCAGATTCAGATCAATAAACAAATGTAAACTCCTTTGTTCTGATTAAGGCAGAGTCACAGCAAGCAAACCTTTACGTACGGTAATTTGTGGACATATGTTGGTCGTCAGCTACCTTCGAGCTCGAACTATATAGTAAGAAATGTAAACCACAAGAGCCAAAAATACTCCACCCACCGATAAGGCTATTCCACATCTAATGCTTCTGTCCGGTCCTCTTGGAGGGCGTTCGGCATCTGGACGGAGAAAAAGCTTTAATGTCTCTGAAACATGCAAGCAGAATAAAAACCAAAAGTAAAAATAACTAAGCAGTTTTATCAGGTTATCCAAAAGGATTAAGGGATACTAGATAGAAACGCATTGATGCGATTTTAATAAAATAAAAAAGTATGTTAAGTAGGGAAATACCCCACCTCTCAACCCCATAACATTAACCTCTTCATCTCCACTGGATATTTTCTCTGCTGAAACTTGTTATTGTGGTTTATGGGGACGGCAATGTGGTCCAAAAACTTCAGAGCAGTTGTCACAAATGAGTAAGAGTCCAATTGAAGTAGCAATTTGTTCCCCAACAGTTCTCCTTACCGCCCACTCGTTACACATGTATATAATATTTCCCTCACTTCTAAAAGTGAAACCATTACATCACGCCCCAACTCCAGCGGTTGGTTTCCCCCACTTTGTAATGATCAGGTTTTTTTTTTTCTGTTAATGCGAGTTTAGCAATTTCTTTACAACAAACGGCCAGAGGTTTATTTCCCTTCATCACCTTTAAAATCATTATGAAACACACACTGGAAGTGATTTCCATTTTAAGAATTCACTAATATTTATGGTAGAGAAAACAAAAACATATTGATTCAGCTTTGATTACACCCAGATTACTGACATCACAGTTGTCAGAGTGACCAGAAAATTGTAAACAGGTTAAAATGTGGGTGTTCAGGTGATCAGCTGATGTCTCTGATTGGTTTGATGCATGGTTGGGATTTAAAGCGTTTATTTTATTCCACCCTGTCAGGAGATCTGATTCTTTTTAGCATCGACTGGAATGATACCGACGGTATAGGCCGGTGGTGTCCAAATTAAAAGCGCTCAAACCTACGTATTTTCTTATTCAAATTAAAGCGCTAAATAATTTTATTGTGAATTATTTTCTTTTGACCCGTTCTGCAATAAGTTATTTTACCTGTAATACTTTATGAAAACAAAATAAAATGGTTTTCAGTGGTGTGTTTCCGAACCTCCCGGGTAATTTTCCAGGACCTTCACGGTATGTGCGTTCTCCATTTTCACCGGGACTCGAGTCATGTGACTTGGACTCGAGTCATGAATTTGATGACTTCAGACTCGACTTGCAACTCGACTTGGACTTTAACATTAATGACTCGTGACTTTACTTGGACTTGCGCCTTTTGACTTGAGAAGACTTGCTACTTCCCATGAAAACTGGGGAAATTTTTTCACACACCATGGAGGCGTTCCAATTATATTATCAGGTTGGTCCAGTTTTTCAGAAGTGATCATTTTGAGGGGTGAGGATTCTATTGATGACATGTTTAAAAAAGTTAAGGTTAAAAGGAACCATGTCTATTAGAAACGTAAATTGTTTTGCAATATGAGGTCAATACAATACAGGACTGAAGCTGATGCACATTGTTCTAGTGCAGTATGCTGTTGAAATACAAGCATTTTTTACTATATTTGATTAATGTTATTGTATAAATAGAGGTTTAAATAAATACAAATCTTACAGACATACATGATTTGGATAAATTTATTTCTGTGGTAAGAGGACTTGAAATGACTCGAAACTAAAATGGTAGGACTTTTGACTCGACTTGAGACTTGCCTCATCTTTGACTCGGGACTCAAGGACAAAGACTTGAGACTTCAAGTTCAATTCAGTTCAGTTTATTTATATAGCGCCAATTCACAACAGATGTCATCTCAAGGCACTTAACAAGAAGTCATTTCAATACATTTATACAAACATTCCAATCAGTTAAAAAGTTTCCTATTTAAGGAATCCCAGCAGATTGCGTCAGTCATTGGCGTGAGGTTGGGCAGACTTTCCAACCCCAGCAATCCTTCAGCAATCCCTCATACTGAGCAAGCATGTAGCGACGGTGGAGAGGAAAAACTCCCCTTTAACAGGAAGAAACCTCCAGCAGAATCTGGCTCAGTAGGAGCGGCCATCTGCCACGACCGTCTGGGGGTTTGAGAAGACAGAGCAGAGACACAGAAGGAACAGAAGATCTGATATAAGAGAACTTTCTATGTTACAGAAAGTAAAAAGTTGATAACAGGACACAGTGGATGTTCAGCCACTGGGAGCATCATCCCAGTCGATGACTTACTTGTGACTTGCAAAACAATGACTTTGTCCCACTTCTGGTTGGAGGGACAAATTTGTACTATTCTTGAGCTGGAGTCGGGGGCCACAGAAAACTATTACAAGGGCTGTTCCAAGAGTAGCAACCAGGCCACACTTTGGACATCCCTAGTATCAGCTCTAGTGCAGGAACAGGCACATTATAAGCTTCCAAATTGGAAGCGAAAAGCACTAAACCGAGGGATGCACAGGGCGCAGTGCCACGCTGAACTTATATCCAGTGAGTTTGCAGTGGATCTCTTCCGATTTACGGTTCAGTATTCGCAAAATTTTTTTGTAGAGCTTGTCTAAAATATGCGAAAGAAAATACATTTTGGGAAGGTGAAATACTGTACCTAAGCCATTTGCAAAGCAGCCAATCCAGGAACGCCATTTATTTTACTTGCCGTAAACCGACCTGAATACCTTAAGCACTGATGGGATTCATAGTAGCTCTGCTGAGTGTTGTTTGAGAACATTGGGAGATGAATTTTAGGGCTAAGTGTTGCCTTTAAGTTTAAAATACACTGACTTACCTGGAGTAGTTTCGTAGCAAGGTGTGTTACTTGACAGATTGTCGTTTCCTCCGGTCGTAACATTCAGAACAAAATGTTCTTCAGAAAAAGACACACAAAAAAAAAAACAACAACACATGGGAATTTTATTTCTTGTTTGAAAGAAAACAGAAATTAGACTTTTTTTGTTTGTTTTTGTTTTTTTACCTGTCATTTGAAGTCTCCACTTCCCTTTAACTTTGTCAAAATTAGCATTTAGGAAGCAGCTGTAATTTCCAGAGTCTGCTGTTTGGACTCTGGACAGATGGAGTCTGATCTTTGCTTCTCTGGGAGCGTCCTTGTCAAAATGGACCCGCCCTGCAAATTGCTCATCCGGCAACAAACAGGTGCCTCTCATTGTTTCGTATGCAATCTTAATGGAGTTAGAGCGGAATTCACAAGTCATGTTGATGAGAGCGAAATCAGTTTTCATCTGAGTGCTCCATTCAATGGTGATGTTCTGGTTTTCTTTGGCTCTGTAGACCATCGGGCCCTTCATGACACACGCTCCTTTGAACACAGAAAACTTTAAATCAGTCACAGTTTTCATGTATTAATTCTAATCCGATTCAAATAACCATAGAATGAAAGAATAACGAATTATTGAGCAGAAAAACTGACCACAGAGACCAAAGATGAAGATGAGGATAATTATCCCACAGATCATGTTTTCCTGCAAAAACATTAACAAAAAGTTCAACAAGTTCAACATTAATGTTGTGAAAAATAACAAAAGTCAATCAATTTAAATAGCAATTGCTTTAAATCTTAAAAAAATTACTTTTTAAAGGATTTAAATCTCTTTTGCCACATTTGCAAGATGGCAGAGTACACCCTGTGTAAATGCTAATATCTTAATTTATTAATGATGAATAATATAGCGAATATCATTCAAATCTGGCCTAATGTGTGCAAAGCCACAAACCACAGATTAATCATGACTTTATTTACTAAAGAAAGATGATGCCAAACTAATGAGGGCGCACAAAATTATTCAGATTACCATAAATGTTCCCCAAGCCGAACACCCCTGATTTAATGAATTAAAGTGACGGATGCCCTAAAGATAAGGAAAGGTTAATAACAATAATCTGATGTTGCTCCCTTCTTGGGCTGTAAATGAATCAGTCCAGGGTTTTGCAGACAGGCAAAGCTGAGTTTTGCCTTTGCATCCTATGTTATCATCCAGATTTGTTGGAGCATAATCGCTTTCATCAAACTCTAGTTTGTTTGCCCAGAAAGTCCGGTTCGTTTGGGGAGGTGTCAATGCCCATTCGAACTCTGACGCGGACAAAAAAAAGCGAACTCTGGTCCGCCTAAAAACGTAGGTCTCGGCTCGATTGCATTTGTGAACGCTCCAAAGGCAGGAACCATAGCAAAGGGCAACTAAAACAACCGAACAACAACAACTCTGCCTCGTTCCCTGCTCATCCTGAGCCTTTTGCTGCAATGTTTTTGTCTGGCACATTTGCCAAGGACAACAAAGCGATCCTAAAACCGCTAAAATCTGATGCCACTCCATGTTTATTTGTATTTCACGGAACAGTGTCCTTGGGTTCATTCCTTCGTGGTGCAGCGCCCCCACAGGCGAGGGGGTAAACATGTTGCTCAAAAAGTTTGGTTTGTTTGACAAAGTGTGGTGTAAAAGCAAACCACACCAGCTAAAAAGAAAACCAACCATGTTGTAATTCTATTCCCAAAACGAACCGAGTCTACTGTACTATCAGGTCTGAAAACAACCTGAAAGTCATTTATGTTCGGGCCAGAGTTTTTCTGGACTGTCATTTGAAGATAAGCAGAAAGACAGTCTTGTGGACTTCATTTTTATTAAGTAACAAAAACTCTATACATGCATGCATGCATCAAATAGGCTGTGTGGTTTTATATCATGTGTGTGATTGTGGATGCTGATGGCTGTGGTGAAATGTTGTCTGGACGACTGCAGGTTGCTTTGTGGGTTGGTTTGAAGTCGCTGTTTATAACTGATATCATGCAGACAATCATGTAGATTAGTTAGGCCTGGGCGATATTGCCTCAAATCTATATAATGATATAATCTAATTGGTGCGGTAACGATATCTATTGTGATATATTCTTTTCTTTTCTTTATATATGTCAAAAAGACAGTTTATGAACATTCTCACTTTCTAGATACATTGCAGCAGAGAAGTTTAGAATGCCATTTAAAGAAAAAGCATTTAAAAAATAATTATAATATTTTTTCCAAACAATGCAACACAAAAATTCTCACAACATAAAGAAGAAGATATTTTAAATAAGTTAAAAGCTAAAATGTTATAAGAGAAACACAAGGTTTAAAAATGTAGGCTTTCCTGGTTACTTATCTATAAATGTAATATCACACAAAAATGTTAAATGGAAAACAACACATTTTAAACTTGCAATATGTAGTGTAAAGACGAACACTGAACATCAGTATTTATCCTACTTGATGACATCATCAAAACGCGCAATCACAGTAGGCTGGTATAGTCAAAATCTCTACCTTTGGCTAAATTTATATCATACCTTTTATATCGTCCACCACTAAGATCAGCATCAGTTAAAGTGGAAGGCTTGTTGCACCTAGTGGTGAACCTGGCTCTTGTGTCAAAGTGCTTTAAGTGATGCACTACATGAGTTCAGCCCATTTATATTTCTATCAGCTAAACGTCTTATCGATTCCTCTCTTTGTGCTTTCTCCCTCTTTTTCTAAGGCAGCATTCAGAGCTTTACAGGTGGTTGTTGTGACTGGCGTTAGGGAAGACGTTAGCGTCCGTAGGGTTTGATTAATACGTGCCACTGCTTACCTGTCCCCCTCCTTTTATCTACAATGTGCACATCTTCTGGTGGCTACGTCAAGCAGAACAATGCACCATGTCAGATATCTCGAAAGCACCTCAAACTGGACCTTCAAACTGGAACTTCAGTGGCCTCCACAATCAGTGGATCTCCTTCCATTGTTGGCAGGTGGTGAAAGGGTCACGGCTCTAGAGGGCGACCAATTTGGCCGCAAATGTGACCGTATTTCTTAATAGTGTGGCTAAAAGATATGTGAGGCCGCATCATTGCTACAAGTGATTCGAGGTGGGAAAAAAAAGTTTCTAACACAGAAAGTCTCCCTGTGGTTCAACAACAGACAGGCATTGGGCCCATATGGTACTCTAAATCAGAGATAGTGAAGAGCGGGAGCCCGCCCCTCTGATTGGCTGTAGTCCAGTTGTTCATCTACGTGTCTACGCCTCTCATTTACAACTACACTTCTCCACTTGCTCAGCTAGCGTAACACGAGTTTGCGGACTAAGAAAATGCTGAAGACATCGAAGGTTTGGCTGCTTTTTGTGAAAGTAAAACGACAAAAGAGCTAAATGTAACATTTGTGTCACTAAATATGGAAATACCAACAATTTAATAAAGCACCTCGACCTTCATGGAAATCCTTTCGCGAGCTGAAGCATGCACAGACCGCAAAAACAAAAAAAGAAGCAGACCCAAGTCCACAACCTTCCTCCTCTGCTCCATCTAAACATTTATTTCAGGTTTTTAAAGTATATGTTTTATATTCTTTGCACCTAAGAACAGAAAACAGTTTGCACTTTATCTCCATACTGTTTACTCTTGTTTTGAACTAAAATGTTTTTTTCTTTTTTTGTTCCTGCTATAAAATGGAAGTTGTTTTGTAAATTATAGTTTAAAGCTTTTTCAATAATTTTAATAACAATATAAAAAAACATTAAAAAAAAAATTCTCTTAAAGTTAGACTGCAAATAAAGGTACCGAAAAAAGTACTGTTCAAGTACCAGTATTGAAAACTAGGTATCGTTAAAGTACTGTTATCGAAAAAAAAACCCAAAAGGTACCCAACAGTAGCGTGGATGTTGACAATATATAGAAAAATAAAGGCCTGACTCGTCCTAAAAGCATCACTAATGCTCTAACATAGAGCCGTCACCCTCCCAGTGTACGTGTCGCACCGTGGGTGAGTGAGATGATTAAACAGCTTCACTTTTCCTGCAGTTTTGCTCAGAAACTGAACATCCAGCCGAGTCCCTCTGCATGCGCTGCTGATAAATATGCCGTTATATTTCTGCCACCAACCTGAGCGCACAGCGAAACTGATGTGAGTGCAAGCAAAAACTTCCTTTCACAAAGTTCAAACAATGTTTCACAAGAGAAGCTCATTGAAGCTGTTTGTTGCAAATTCTTCATTAAAAAGCAATAAATGAATCTGTTTTTTACATCTGTGATGAGGAAACCTCTCAGAGCGCTGCAGATGCAGATGTTGCTCACATTCGGCGTGCCGGTCGTGTTGTGAATGAAGGTGTTTGCATTCATCTGCAACTTCCCTTACCTCATAGGATTTACCATCAGACGTTCACACATCCTGTGCTGACCAGACTGTTTCCTGAGAGGGGATGCTCACGAACAAGTACGGTAACTTCTGCTGAAACGGGGAACAGAGAAAGAAAATTTCAGAATGAGAAATAAGCTCCGGTCCAAAGACAGATTTAAATCATCGCAGCTTCTAGTATGTGAAAACTGAGAAAGCGTTGGGGTTTCAACATGGTTGTAAGGTTGCCATTCATGATGCAGTAAACGTTACCGACATAAAGCAGAGTTTCTTTTAGAGCAAAAAGAAAAAAAAATTGTTCAAAAAGGCGACGGAGGAGTTGCTGGAAGAAAAAACGTCCAAGTTTTCCTGTTCGCAGCTCTTCCTCCACAGAAAGAAAAGCCGAATTACAGAGTTAACCTCAAAATTAGATAAAGTGTCTGCAGCACATTTGTTCTGGCTTAAATGTGCTTAAAGGATCCTGCAGGGTTTCAAACATCTGCTCTGGAAGATCAGAGTCAAGAGAAGAAAGAAGGATCACCTCCAGCCGCAAAAGAAAGCACTTTAATCTCTGTGCTTTGACATTCGGAGACCACATGGAGTCTGTAAAGGTTGTTGCTGCTGACTCTGAGGCTGTCATGTTTCCAGTTTGAAGGTGGATGACTGGTGATGACTGGCCGAACAAAAATGTCAGCACTTAAAAAAAAATAAAAAACTTTTTTTTTTTTTTTAGCTAAGTAACAAAATAAACTCCCCTTTCAGAAATATCCAAATCATCAGGGATACTTCAGATGATCAACAGGACAAGAAATGATCATCACAGTGTTTCTTTAAGAAATGTGATGAAAAGACTGAACTGACAGCAGTTCAGTCACCAAATCTAGAAAGTGCTTCTTTTTTTTTACTTCCTGACACCTCAACATCTCTTTTAGTAGTTTTCTATCTTAAAGTCAATTCACAATGACTGTTCAAGTGATTTTGACAATAAAACATCTTATTTCTTTTTTAGCCATTCTGAAGGTCATAATTTCATCCCTTGAACAGATGGAGTCACGTTTTACTCTAATACTTTAGTGCAGAGGTCGAATTTTTTTAATTTTTTGTTGTCGGTCATTTTTAGTGACGATGTAAGAAAGAAATTCGGTCATGGTCTATTTTTACAAATTTTAAAATGATATTAATGACATATTAATTTCAATTATTATTTAAACTGAACAGAGAATCCTCATCTTGGCATCACACATCAAGCAGATTAATAGGCTACATGTATTAATGTAAACATTTCATGTACTGTGGTCTGAGCGCTTCACATGGAGTCTATCCGTTGCTGCGCTAGAGACTGGAATCACGAGCGCCACTTCAGCCAAAGTTTTGGAATCAGGGAACATTTCTCCAATTGAAGTGATCAGAATTCATCAAGACTCTCTGAACGGGGGCTTTTCTGATCGCTTCTGGAGGAGGAAATCCGGCAGCCTCCGGTCTGCGTACGGTGCAGTCAGAGATGCGCTCCATGCTTCCGTAACTCTGCAATGCGCTGTCAGCTCCAGGATAACGACATGCACTGGGTGCGGCGTCCAGGTCTGACATGATGCGCAGATTCTCTCACAGGAATATTTTTTTGATTCATTCAGTTACCTGTACTCCGTGCGTAAAGTTGAAAATGTCTGCGTCTGCACCAAGCGGTTGCAGTCTGTCAAAATCACCTTCAGATTTTTCCGTCACCGTTTAAAAAAAACAAAAACTGTCAAATACGGAAAGTATTTTGTTAACACGAGCCCTGATTTGGTGCACAAAGAAGTTCAGCCAACTCAGTTACTTTTTGCAAACAGGCTGCTCTTTCTTCTTCTTTGGTTCGCAGCACGATATTCACTGATACACTGACATAGAGAGGACCTCTGGTACTCACAGGGGTTAGACAGGCTAGGAAATAAAACGGTCTAAATAAAAACAGATCAACTTCAGTTCAGAAAATGCTCCTTTTTGCAGAATATTTTATCTATTAGAAGGATGTAGGAGCTGGAAGACGTTGCCTGTCACCACCAGAGGTACCTCCACTTGTTTCTCCTTTAAGCAACAGCCTAAAGCATGCTTGGTTAGTAATCAGCACTAAACCATATCTACCTTTTAGGAGCTTCCTGTTTCAGTTAGTATTTTATGACAGATGTTTTGTAAAAACATTACCACTTTCCTATAAGTATCTTACAATAGGTTTACCCAACCTTATATTGATTTTATTTGTGGTTTTTATTGTATTTTTTAATTTTCTAAACTGTATTATTGTTGTTAGTTCTGTACAAATTAGCACCTTGCTAAATCCAATGTATTTAGGGCAATATTGTACATTTATTAATATGCACTGTCCCATTTGAATAAAATCATTGCAAATCAGAAACCAAAACCGCCTGCAAATAGCTGACACGCCTATAAGGCGTTATAGGTGTTTCATTGGTAGATATAGATATTTTCAGAGAAGCAGTGAAGGTGGTGTGGTGACTTTTACACGGTGACTTTTACACTGTGTTAAAAATGTTGAGAAATATATACAGTATATTATTAGGGATGTAAGAAAATATTGATATGCCGATATATCACGATATTTTATACCACAATATTGTATCGATATTCAAAAGTAATGTATCGATTTTTGTTTTCATTTTTTAGAATTTGAATGGAACCATTATTGATGACAGTAATCGTTGTAGTCAAATTAAAAGTATAAACGCTAGTTGGTGGCTGTTTTCACCTTCTTTGTTCCTGTGGATCAACTGGATCTAGTAATAAAACTGGATGTGTTAAAGTATGAGACAGGTTGGAGTGTTTAGAATGCTGGGACAGTTTTTTCTACAGTTCAATTCAGTTTTAAAAATCACATTATATAGTCTTACTCAATAGTTTTGCAATATATCGCATTGTCTCACCCCAGGTATTGTGAAACGCATCGTATCACCAGATTCTTGCCAATACACATCCCTATATGATATCAAAAAATATCAGCCATAATAGCAGTGTCAATATCGGATATCGATATTGGCCCAAATTTTCAGATCATTAACGTACATGACTGTCAGTCTTTTTGTGTTTATCTCTCTTGTTCTGTTTCTTCTACCTGTGTGAAGAGAAAAGCCGGGCTAAGGTCGAGCGCCGCCTTACCAGGTAAGGATATGTACGGGAGCTGCAGAGGCCAAAATACTACAGACACTATGATACAGCTTTTCCTGCTCACTGATATCAGCCATTTCTGTCAGATTCCACGATTTTTTGTTTGTTTGTTTTTTCAGTTTTCTGTGTTAAAAACCTTGCGGTGGAACTGAAAAAGCCGTACAGCAAAAATAATAATTATACTGGTCAAATTTCCATATCGGTGCATGCTTAAGTGTTACGAAATATCTTGGTCATTCACTCATTCAACTCCCTTCCTTACTTAAAAAAAACATTAAACAAATGCTTTTTCTAGATGCACATAGAAATAAACAAATAAATAACAATAGGTTAACAGGGCTAAACAAAAACGTAAAAAAACGAACTACAATATGCTCATTTTAACATTACAGGGGTAAATTAAAGTAGTTTAAATGGAATACAAATTAATTTACTAAAACAAGAGAAGATAACTGAAATAGGAAATAAATCATAGAAATGTATTCTCTGAATTTTATGATCTTCTAAACAGATGCAGCAGCTCGACTGTTCTCAAGTTCCTCCACAGGGCAAGTTCACAAAGAGACAACATTTTCTAAACTACCCTGAAAAAGGAAAAACATGTGTAATAAACATTGTTGCATGTTTTATAAGAAAAGGGGTTTTATAAGAGGGGCTTGTGACAGGAAAAAGAACTAAACTTAACTTTTAGTCCACATAGAAAAGGTCACGTTACATATGTCCTGCACTAGCGACTTACAGGGGACAAAGCAGAAGAGAAACATACATGTGCAAATTTGACGTGTACAAATCATATCAAAACAGGATAAGTTTCAGGTATAATTTCAATCAGATTATCAAGTGAAGGACACATTTACTACAGGTGACTTTTAGTGATTTTATTCTGTAGGTTTGTGGAGTTTATTGATTCAATGGCTGCAGTTTAACGGATAAAGACTATAGGGTTAAGGTTGGTTGTTATGTTACTTGTTACATTCACATTATTGAGGTTAAATCCCCTAGCTGTCCCACATTTGGCCCAAAAGTCTGCAGTGGTAAACTTGAGGGACGCAGACAAAACTTTAAAGAAAGGTATTGGGTGATTTTTCATGTAGTTTATGTTTTAATAAAAGCTCACACTATGTCAGCCATTTCAAAATAGTAAAAAGCTGATATTTTCACCTCTGTTTCTAATCCCCCTAATCTGTTTAGATTGTTTTTTTTTTAAATCACACTATAAAATGTATTTGTTTGCTGATAATATACTGGATTAACGGTTCAAACTAAACAAAGTAAAAAAAAACAAAAAACAGATGTTAAATCTTTGATTTGGACTATTTTCTCAAAAGCAAACTAAAGGAATGTGGTGACTATCTTAAAACATCGGTCAAGAGCTCGGTTGATTGTCAAATGTGTACAAATAATCTTAACACAGTTACCTGTGCTGCTTTAGTACTAGCTACATCATTAATGTGCTCTAAATCCCTTAATTCTGTTGCTCCAGCCAACAACTGTTGTTTACAAAAATAACCACAGGTTCAAACTAATGTTTTAGGTACAATGTATTATAGCTTGCAAGTTATTTATGACTCTAACTAAAAGAAGAAGAAAAAAAAAAACGTTTGTTCCCTTTATTAAAACTCAATAGAAAATACAGGGACAAGCAGCCTCACTGGTTGTCATTAAGAGTTTTTGATCTATTATTAACTGCAAAACCGAAGAGGATTCCCATTTTAAGCAAACACCGTAACCTGCGATTTAATAAAGGACAAGTTAATGCATGTTGTTTTAATAAGAAACATTTCTTGCATGAGTAAAAAGTGCGATCATCAACTCGTTTTTCCTATTTTTAGAGAGATTTTTGGTAGTTTTTGCATCTAAAATAAAAGCACGATCCATTTTTTTTGTCTTCCCCTTTACGCACACAATTAATAGTGGACACTTTTGAAAACTTTGCTGCATGCCTTGTCTGCAAATGACGCAAAATATTAGATGCACGCCAAGATGAAATACTTCCTACTTTTTTTGTATTCACGCTGCTTAATTCCAAATTCCTAAATACCGATTCTGGGTTGCTATTTCTATTATTCCACTTGGGACGATGGAAATACGTTTAGTGTGCAGCTTCACAGCGCACACTAAACCTAATATTTGCATTAAAAAAATACAAGAAATGTAGGCTCATTTTGAACGGGTTTCACGATGAGGAAGTTGATCTTTACAGCCTTACCAGGACGTCGGCAGGTCGCAAAGTGAGGAGACAAATGATCGATTCAAGAGCGGCTCTCAATCACTGGCAGAGAAACAGAAAGCATGTCTATTGGGTTTTCAAACCGCTTGTCATCGCGAAAAGAGAGTAAAAGACTGCAGAATGACACAGAGCGTCAGCCAATTAGAGGCGAGAACCGACGAAACCCCCATAGGGCACGCGGGAGAAAAGAGGGGCGCGCGCAGAAACGCGGAACTGTTTATATTGACGGAAAGTCCGATTGATTGTGTTCACTGATCTGCACCAGATTAGAGTTGGTGTCGGATTCACTTCGGGTTAACTCTTGTAAAAGCGCCACAATCACATAAATAAACAATTATAAACAGTCGTTTAATTAACAGGCTATAAATAAAACGGCCTGAATTTAAGCTGTTTTCTGCACGGCGCAGTTTGTTAGAACATTTTTCTGAGAAATGTGAGCGAGTCGGAGGCGTGACAGATTCCCACGGTCTCCACGTTGCTCAATAATCCACAGAAAAGAGCAGCTCTTTTCTGCGTGACAGTGAAAAGATCCAGCGACAGTCTTTTTGGTTTTTTTTTTGTGGATTTGGGGGGGGGGGGGATTTGATACGTCAAACAAAACAAACAAAAAAAAAGTGTGGTGTAGATATTTTAATTCTCCTTTCTGTCGGGAATCCCCAAATAAAATCCAGTGCAACATAATGGCTTCAATAGTCACATAAATAGTAAACATGTATAAATGTTCTCTGAAGGCCTCGGATGTTTATTAGAGGACATTAGTGATCATCATGGAACTAGATGACACTGCAGACAGGTCAGAAAGAAATTATGGAGAAGTTTAAATTAGAATTAGACTAAAAGTTATGGAACAAAAAGTAGATTCTCATTTGTTTACCAAGTTTCTGCTATCATCTAAATGAGTCACTAGAAAACGATCAACCCAAAACATGCACATGCACATGCAAGATCTTTTTAATCTTTTTAATTTCTTGCATTTACAATAAATTACAGATCTGTCTTTTTTGTTGATCTCAACAAAATTTCCATTTTTAGTTTATTATTGAGCCGATAAAAAAAAAAGGCACAATAAGTGTTCAGAGGTGGGTAGTAACTAGTTACATCAGTAACTTTTAGGAAAATTACTTGAGTAGTTTTACTACACTATACTCTCTACTTTTACTTGAGTAATATTATGGTCAAGTATCGCTACTGCTTGGGTAACATTTCTGACCTACTGCGAGTAACTTCACTGAATGAATTACAATCATGTTATAACAAAATACAGCAAACACATACAGACACTTATTAAAGGAGATCATCTGGTTCTACACAAGCTGTGGTTTTCTAATGTAATGTTCTATTTGTAGATTTTACCTACTGTAAGTATTTGGTATTATTAAGATTATTTGGTGTTGTTGTTATTATTATTATTAAGACATGACTTAGAAAATGTTTCTTTTGATTAAAATGGGTTATTTTCTAATTATGTCATTTATTTGTATCATTTTTTATTTATCTTTAAAACACCTGAATTTCTCCCAAACTTTATGTTTTGTCTGTCTAACATCATTTTTAAAATATTGAATCAGATGTTACTCAGCACTCAAGTAGCCTTTTTACAAAATAATTTTATACTCTTACTCAAGCAATCTTTTGGGCAGGTGCTTTTACTTGAGTAAAACTATGTTGAAGAAATGCTATTCTTCCTTCAGTGAATTCCTGCATGTCTGAAGCCAGTTTATGAAAGCAATACTGAGCAAGCAAGGGTCTCCACCCTCAAATGTGAACCAGGCCCCACTGTGCCGGAGCATGAATACTCTGCAAGTGGTGGTCCCATGTGTAGGCAGCGTCCTGTAGCCTCTTTAACTATCCTATCAACATATGACTGCCCATTGGCCCCTAATCATCTAACTCCACATCATTGATGTGAGTGCATACAAACTATTTGTTACATGGTGTGAAAATAAGAAGTCCTCTGCATAAAACATCACAAGCCTCTCCTTGCCGTCTTCCAGCGCCAGACCCAAACCAGTCACCTCTGGGACCATCTGGACTTCCCACCTGAGCCTTCTTCCTCTTCTGTGCTCAGTAAGCTATTATTCCCCCTCAACATATTTACCTGTGGCCCTCCTAACATTTCTCCTTTCCTCCACAGACGCAACCTGACACCAGACCCATCAGCAGCTTTACTGAATTTTAGATCTGGGTAAGTACTGTAAAATAAACATCTCATCTTTTTCTGACAACTTTTTAAATTGTGGTTCCTGTATGTCGGTCTGAAACCCAAGTTCAGCCTCCTGTTTATTAATCTGTCAAAGCATTTTTTTAAAATAACATGGGGCTTTTCCATCTTAAAGAGGCTATATGCAACTTTCTCCCCAAAATAAACCTAACAATAGCCTTTTTATTTGACCATTTATGACTCAAGCATCTCCTGATGAGCATTCTGACACCTTGTCAGCTCACAGTGGGTGAACCTATAAGCCTGTATCCAATTTTTTCTATTTTCTGTGGGGTCGGATTTTCCCGCGCTGTCTGCGGATGTGACGTCAAGCGGGTTCAGTTCATGTTAAATGTTTCAGATCACTCTGCTACCACCGCTAGTCAGCACTCGCAAGCAGTTCAATGGATTGTGCGAATACACAGAAGAGACCAAGGACAACTTTGACACCAACAGTAACTCCACATAAGACTAAGAAAGTTAAACCCCTGACAAGTGCCCGAAAAAGATCAAAGATTGAGAGCGACCGGCGTACGAGCGCGCGCCGGTGGGAGCGAGCAGAAGGGAAGAGCAGTTCCGTTTTTTGGCCACAGGTGTCAGTCGCGAGCTTAAATTTAAGAAAATTGCATATAGCCCCTTTAACTTATTTTTAATGACTATGACATCATTTTGCTTTAGACAACACTCCTGCATTGAAACAGACTATAAACTCTTGGCTCAGAGACACTATCAGAGCTAATGCTTTTATATTTGACCTTACTGCTCTGTGGATCATACCATCATCCCATCATAAGTCAAACTTTTTAAAGTGATTTAATCCAGTTCACTTCTTTTTGAACTCAAAAGGTTTAATGGAGTTCCTCATGTCTCATTTCTGGGCCCAGTTCTGCTTTTATGCGGTTTTCGTCCTGGCCGTGGAACACTGGACCAGCTCTACACCCTCAGCAGGGTCCTGGAGGGTGCGTGGGAGTTCGCCCAACCGGTCTACATGTGTTTTGTGGACTTGGAGAAGGCGTTCGACCGTGTCCCTCGGGGGGCCCTGTGGGGGGTGCTCTGGGAGTATGGGGTACCGGGCCTCTTGATACGGGCTGTTAGGTCCCTGTACGACCGGTGCCAGAGTTTGGTTCGCATTGCCGGCAGTAAGTCGGGCTTGTTTCCAGTGAGAGTTGGACTCCGCCAAGGTTGCTCTTTGTCACCAATCCTGTTCATAACTTTTATGGACGGGATTTCTAGGAGCAGCTTAGGTGTTGAGGGGATCCGTTTTGGTGGCCTCAGGATCGGGTCTCTGCTTTTTGCAGATGATGTGGTCCTGTTGGCTTCATCGGAGCGTGATCTACAGCTTTCGCAGGAGCGGTTCGCACCCGAGTGTGAAGCGACTGGGATGAGAATCAGCACCTCCAAATCAGAGAACATGGTCTTGAGCCGGAAAAGGGTGGGGTGCCTTCTCCGGGTCGGGGATGGGGTCCTTCCCCAAGTGGAGGAGTTTAAGTATCTGGGAGTCTTGTTCACAAATGATGGAAAAATGGAGCGGGAGATCAATAGACGGATTGGTAGGGCATCTGCAGTTATGCGGTCGCTGTACCGGTCTGTCGTGGTGAAGAGAGAGCTAAGCCGAAAGGCGAAGCTCTCGATTTACCGGTCGATCTACGTTCCTACCCTCATCTATGGTCACGAACTCTGGGTGGTGACCGAAAGAACGAGATCACGGATACAAGCGGCTAAAATGAGTTTCCTCCGCAGAGTGTCTGGGCTCTCCCTTAGAGATTAGGTGAGAAGCTCAGTCATCCGGAGGGGGCTCAGAGTAGAGCCGCTGCTCCTCCACATCGAGAGGAGTCAGTTGAGGTGGGTCGGGCATCTGGTCAGGATGCCTCCTAGTCAGGATACCTCCCTGGTGAGGTGTTTTGGGCACGTCCCACCGGGAGGAGGCCCAGGGGAAGACCCAGGACACGCTGGAGGGACTATGTTTCTCGGCTGGCCTGGGAGCGCCTTGGGGTTCCTCCCGAGGAGCTGGAACAAGTGGCTGGGGAGAGGGAAGTCTGGGTCTCTTTGCTTAAGCTGCTGCCCCCGTGACCCGACCCCGGATAAGCGGAAGAAGATGGATGGATGGAGTTCTGGTTTTATTTTAGTCGTTGTACTAAGGGTCAGATGAGTCATTAATCTTATTACTTTAGGCTTGACTTGAAGACATGTTCAAAGATTTGTGACTTGGGTTGGACTTTTACACCAATGATTTGGGACTTGACTTTGACTTCAATGTGTTTACTTGAAAAGACATGATATTCTACACAATATCTAAAGTTTAAAGCATCTATTTTTTCAGAACTGCGCACTTTTAAGTCATTTCACTCATCATGTATCAACAGAGTCCATCTCTCTGTGCGTATGTGTGCGAGAGCTGCAGCACAGCCAATTAAATCAACCAGATAAAAAATAAATACAGATTTTTTAAAAAACGCATGGGCTAGGATTTACATTACACATATAACTGCAATGTAGTTTTTAAAAAATGATTCGAAGTGATATGAAATTTT
The DNA here is from genome assembly GCA_963556495.2 of Valencia hispanica. Classification (NCBI taxonomy): domain Eukaryota; kingdom Metazoa; phylum Chordata; class Actinopteri; order Cyprinodontiformes; family Valenciidae; genus Valencia; species Valencia hispanica. The sequence goes on along the minus strand of OY747714.1, from coordinate 42,451,999 downwards.
AAGTTTCTGACTTGGGACTTGCAAAACAATGACTTGGTCCCACCTCTACAAGGGTCAATTTTTAATGGGTCTAAAAGTAATAATATGAACCTCCTTTATATCTCAATAAAAAACAACAAAAAAAACCGTGTATTTTTGGACCTTTACATGATTGCATTACAACCTTTGTGGAAAAGTTTGGTGCAGTTCACACATCCTTTTCACCTAGATCCACAAAATCAATCAATTTTTCTGGTCAAAACCTTCCAGGGAAAGTTTACTTCTTCCCCACAGATTTCATCATTTCAAAATCACAAATTCATCTTCTCTCCTACATCACTGTATGTTCCTCTAGTCTACACATAAATTACATATGTCTTGTCTCCATTGTGGGCAGAAGCTACACAAACCGCTGCTCATCTGAACTGAAATGTCATAGTGGTGTGTGACTTTTAGGCCTCACCCCACTGACTTCATGTTTGCTGATCATATTTCCAAACGCTCTGAATAGTCTGACCCCATTGAGTCGTCCCACTTCGCTATTAATTAAGCAACTAGTTTTCCCTAAATGTTCCAAAACATGAAGCAGCAGAAATAATCAGATATTTGCAGTTGCAGCCAAAACCTAGTCATTTTTGTCTGTATCAAAAACTTTGAACCTTCATCTTCTTCTGCTGTTGACACAAGTAGAGTTTGTGACTTTATTTTAATCTAACGAGTGTTTTATCTTTAAAGCACTGCTCATTATCTATTGTTGGTTGTGTTTGCCCTTCATGCATACTGACAACTATTGTGTTAAAGTATTACGTTTTTGTTTTACGTTTTTTTTTAAGGTAAAGTGTTGGACGCAAGCACCTTAAGTAAAACTATAAGTGAGATTTGGTTTCTCAGTGTTACTGGTATATATTGTAACACCGTTATTTTAATCAAATGGTAAATCTTATCTGTTGTATTTGTTCTGCTGTGGATGATTTACCTTGAACCAACTTCCTGCTGCAGACAAAAGCCCATCGTTATCCCCCGCCTCATGCAGCAGGCAGCAGACAGACGTTGGATCTGCAGCCACGTGTTTCACCTGCTACTGATGGTGATTTCTGTGTTTGTAGGGCCATAAAAAATGGAAGCCAGAGTTGTAAAACTGTTGGCAAGAAAACTGCTCTCACTGACCTTCACTCTAGTTTCCATGGCATTTTATAGCCTTTCAGTTAGCACAAGCATTTCCCCACACATGCCCACGACATCTCCCCAGCAACATTTAACTCAACTTACATCTGATCCTTCTACTTTACCCCCAGCATAATCTGAAATAAAAACACTTAAACTTGATAACGCCTAATGAAATGGGCTTTTTCATATAGGCTTCTTCATAGAAAAATGCTTAAACGGTTTTCCACAGGGTTTAGAAAGCCTTATTATTGTTGGAGGGGATAATATATACAGCCATGCTGATTTACTCCTCTATGTAAATCAATCAATCTTTATTTATAAAGCACTTTACACACTTAGAGTGACCAAAGTGCTGTACTGGGTTAAAGATGAAACACAACCAAAAGGACACAAACACCTATAATGAATCAGGTGTCTGATTTAAAATCATTCAAATGTTCTAGCCATCGTTCCAAGAAGAGGTAGATTGGTTATGAAAGGTATTTTTGGTGCAAAAGTATTAGTGTCTTGTAACTGGGTAGTTGAATCGACAAAATACATTTTTGTAGCAGCTTTGTAATTGTAGATTTCTTTCACAAGAACAAAACAGCAGTTACGTTCGTTGAGTCACACTTTAAATGTTTTTTTTACATTTACAGTTTTGCCCCAATTGATCCAAAACATTTGTTGCAAAAGCCATCCACATACCTGTGTGTAAAAAATAAGCTGTGTATACTCCTTTGTTGCTCACAAAAACCGCTTTACAAGCCACACCTTACCTGGAACAGACTTCCAGAACACTGCAAAGCTGCTGAAACGCTGAGTTCCTTTATATCAAAGCTAAAAGCCCAGCTGTTTAGAGCTGCCTTTGATTTATAGATTAAAAATAGTTGGGACGTCATAGCGGTAGAATGTCTTAATGTTCTTTATGTTGTGTTTTTCTGTTTTTATTGTTGCTTTCCTTTTTCCCCCTAATCTCCCAAAGCATCTTGAATTGCCTTGTTGCTGAGAGTGTCCTATACAAATAAATTTGCCTTGCCTTGCCTTGCCTCGTTTCATATTGTGGCAGCTGATAGGTCACAGTACACAGCACCGAGGATTTACCTTTAATATCCAAGAGATGGACCTTAAAGCTGGAAAAGTGGAGTTATCTCTTCTGTTTACAGTCCTTAAATCAAACACCTACACTTCACTTATAGGTGTGAACTTGATGCTGAATTGGTGCGATCCTTGTGAAAAACTTTCCCTTTGAGTAGCAGCTACCTTGAATTTGCTCTCTTTAGCTTATTTTCGCTCTGTGGCTTATAGCCAAATGCCACTTCTGTAACTGTATAGCTGAAATATTGAAACACTGAAGAGCCTCGGTCGCTCACCATCCTCCGCTAACTTCTTTCATGTACCTCTTGGCTTTTGCACATTAACTGTTGCTGGGTATACTGTTCAAATTTTCCTTCTGCTGACACATTTCAAGAGCTTCTTCTGCACTTAAGCTAATTGGGGCGAGCAACAGATGAAAGAGAAGCTAACAAGCATGAGGTTACTGAGCAGAGAAAGGTGACTGAGTGAAACCAAACAATGCCCACACCCTCAGAGTGAGAGGGAAGCTGCGTGGTGCCTATAGATCTGAGGTTAGTCAAGAAGAGAAGGAAGTTGCCAAGAAGAGCCTTGATTATTTTTCAGATGACAGTAAATTGTTCGCCTCATTAGTCAAATAAAGCCTTTAACTGAATGTCTGGTCTTTTTTCGTTGGACTTTACAACCTGTTTTTTAACAGAAAAAAGTTTAATTGATGGCAAATAAAAAGATTCACAATAAATTCAGTCAGAGGTATCCGACTTTCCTCCCTGGACTTTTCCCTTCCTGACAAAATCTCAGATAAGTAGATAAAATGATGGATGACTATAAGTCCTCAGCTGGTAATTAATGCTAATTAACAGTAAACCAAAGTCCCAAAGATAATGACAGGGTGTGTGAAGTTTTGAGGCAGTTCAGTCGATTCTAAGCAGAGAATTATCTTATAATGGTCTTTATGGCAGCTGCACGGTGGAACAGTTTGTAGCACTGTTGCTTTGCAGTAAGTAGGTTCGAATCCCGGCCTGGAGTCGTTCTGCACAGAGTTTGGATGTTCTCCCTGTGTATATGCAGGTCCTCTCCAGGTACTCCAGCTTCCTCCCTTAGTCTAAAAGCACGACTCTTATGCCACACGCTTTGTCACTGTCAAAAAAACGCTCACAAAGCGACTAGTTTGAAGCCTATACATTTTTAAGCCTGAAGCTTGCAAAGCCCGCCACTTGCTGAGCAAAAAAAAAACCCAGCTTCCTCTGTTGCCGGATGTTTTAAACAATGGCGGATCATATCTCTTCACCGATCTCCCTCCAAGCAAGGTCCTTTCCATTCCTGTCTCTGTACAAATTTGAGGACGGGTCGTAGAGTTCCCTGCGGTTGCACACAGCTACTATTAATTTGTCTTCCGTGGCTGAAATGATTTCTGCCCGCTCTGCCGCTCCATTCAAGAAATGTGTAGTGACGTCACTACAGTGAGATGCTCTGATTGGTTGACGCTCAGGGGACGACGCTAAAAGTTTACCTAGCTCAATTTCTGCGTTGCTGGCTTTTGTCGCTTTGAATCTTGGAAAGCAGCAAACATTTCACAGATTGCGGCGGCCAAAGCACACAAATCACCGCAGAGACGCTTTGACGGCCCTCTGACGGCCTGAACCATAGACTTAACATGTAATCTTGCAGTTCTGGTCGTTGACGTTTTGGGCAGTGTGGACGCAGCATAAGGTTAACTGGTCTCTCTAAATTGTCCTCACCGGTGAGTGCGTTCATGGTTGTTTATCGTGTGTATCTCTGTGTTGGCCTGCGATGGACTGGAGACGTGTCCAGGGTGTCCCCCACTTCTCACCCAATGGCCGCTGGAGATACCTTCACCTCGACCCTCCAAGAACAAACAGGTATAGACGATGGATAGATGGATCGTCTTTATGGCAATGTTTTTTGATAATGATGGATTATAAAACTGTAAAAAAGAGATATAATTTGACCAAATGATCTTTTCTATCACCAGTTTTGTTTGTCAACTACAAAACCCTTATTCATGGGTGCGTTTCGACACGTTTTGCTGTTTGTAGAGATAAAAACCCACCCGAACTAAGGCCTTTGTGCATCATGCCACTCTGTCTCTGGGTGTTTCAGTCATAACTTCTGTGGTTTGCTTTCTGAGATCTCTTTGACTCATCATCAAACCAAAAGATTATGATTTTCACCAGCAGTTACGGTACTTCCAGTAACTCCACACCTGCAGCTACATCAGTTGGAGTTTTACAGATTCATATATTTGCAAAACTACTCTGATTTATCAGACTGAAGGAAGCAGAAGAAGAGGAGGAAAAAATTATTTTTTTTATGCTGTACCTAAATTTGCCAAATATCACGTGTACATTCAATCTGAAAAACACTGAGTCACATTTGAGTGAAATCATTCTGTCAGACACACGTTCACATAAAATCCCTTCTGAATGTGATTAACAGCTGAAAGTCCCAGCAATCTGTGCAACTGAAGAGTCTCTGCATCGGCTTAGATATTTCCTCTCTCCTCTTTAAACACCCAGTCAGAACCAGACACCATCTTGAGTGCTGATCCTCACCCAAATGGTGGCAGTAAAGTAAGAACATTTATAATTCAAGTGTTCAAGATGCAGATATGAGCAAAAGATAATGGGAATGAAAAAACATCAACAGAAACTCAGAGGTTAAACTGGGCCAGGGAGGTCAAGGTAGGCCATTAGGAGGGTTGCATCATGGCACATGCCAGAAACTATTCAATATTTCTTTAACAATTAAGAACTGTTGCTTGGTACTTCTTTGGGTTTATTTTCCTACAATGTGTACCTGAAATAATAATTAAAGGGGACATATTATGGCTCTTTTTAAACAAGTTACAGTAGTTCAAAGGTCTGCAAAAAAACATGTTAATGAAGTTCTTTCCTCACAATCACTCTAACATAAAGCGATCTCACCAGCTAACCTCTTCAGTCCCTTTCAGAATGAGTTGTTCAGAGGGTTCTGTCACTTCTATGTAATTAGCGGTTGCAGACCACGCCCACCCATCTTGTTACCAGGCTGCAGGTATGGCATGAAAGGTGGATGGATGGTTTTTATTCATGTTTGGAGTGTTCATAGAGGTAGCAGAGACCCACATGACAACACAAATAGATAAAAACGTGAAATTTGCATTATATGTCCCCTTTAAATCAAATATTAATCCTTAGATGTGTACATTTTCCCCTTTCCTTCATCCTTGCCCACCTTAGATGCTGTGGTTCGATCAGCTCAAAATCTTAAATGCATCTCAACTTTTCAAAACTGGATTAAATTATTGTAAACTAAAACTAGGTTATTTAAAACCCAGAGTGTAATATGTAAAACTCCTATTTTGTTTATCAATGTCTACTTTATTCATATAGCTCTTAATGACAACAAGGGCTGCACCAAAGTGCTTTACAGCAAAAACACAAACTATATAAATACATGTAAAAACAATAAGAACATCAAAGCATAACAGCTCAAAAACAGATTCAGATCTAAGTTAAAGGCCAGGGACTCAAAGTGACGAAGCTGAAGTTAGCTTCCGATTCGCAATATGTGTAAAGGGCAATTCCACTGAATATTTGCTGACCTAGACTACATTAAACGAGGTCCTGATAAAAAACTACAATACTTGGACTCTTCAAATCTGGACTGAAGTGTTCTACACAGCATGTAGATTCCTTAAAACACTGTTTCTGATTTGTGAAACCTTTATTCTATTTGTGAAAATGCAAATTAAGCTCATTTTATGATATTTTTACCACCCAGACCACATTAGACCAGGTCCTGATCAAAAACTACAATACTTGGACTCTTTAATTCTGGATTGAAGTACTCTACACAGCATGTAGATTCCTTAAAACACTGTTTCTGATTTGTGAAACCTTTATTCTATTTGTGAAAATGCAAATTAGGCTCATTTTATGATATTTTTACCATCCAGACCACATTAGACCAGGTCCTGATCAAAAACTACAATACTTGGACTCTTCAAATCTGGACTGAAGTGTTCTACACAGCATGTAGATTCATTAAAACACTGTTTCTGATTTTTGAAACCTTTACTCTATTGATGAAATTTATAACTTAGATGGGAAACTTGTAGGATGTTGCAGAAACTTCACCCGACTGATGGATTCTGATTTTCTCACTGCCTTTCATCTAGAAAAGATAGAAAATATATAACAACACTTAAAAATAAACTGGAGAGATTTTTCTACAGAAGACAGAAGTAAAAAAATATATATACGGTGGTTACGTGTGAAATGTATATATAAAATATATCCATTTTAAAAAAATTTAAGAAATGAGTATGTGATCTTTGAAGCCTTACTTTTTCTTCTTTTTTTAAAAATGTTTACTGAAGGCCCCGTTTCTCCATTTCAAGTTTGATCTGCATTATGAGCTCCTGCCTCTCACTATATATATAAAAAAAAGATAGATCAAAGCATTATCAATTCCTAAATGTTTTCCATCTTGTTTTCATGCTTTTTCTTTCCAGACATAGTGTTTTTCTCCAACCTTTCTTCCATCTGCCTTTGGTCAACCTCAGCCACAGCTTCAGTCCGTGTCATGCTCCTTTTCTCTTCCAGAGCCTGCAGTGTTGCCTGTATTAGACAAGACATATTTTAATTAAGATTCTTTATTATATACTGGATAAGTATTTTGATATGGGAAGTTTCAGTGAAGTTCAGTACTTCATCCTCATTAGTGGCAGACGAATAAACCGGAGCTCCTAACGGTGGGTCTGCTGCATGGATTACTGAGCAGAGAGGGACAGCCTGGGTCATGGTGTTTGTTATTTGCTGCAATAGATGGATAACTTCAATTGCCTACATACTGTGCTGCACACAGCGCAATAAAATAAAAGATGAGTCAATTATGTTGGCTAGATCCAGGGTGGTTTACTTAAAACGTGTTTTAACATTTACCCAATTTATATGTTTACATTTCTTTTTGAAAGAAAACCTGTTTGAAAAGGAGTAGGCGGGAGTATAAATGAATGTGTTGTAGGCTAAACTAATATTGCGGGTTAACAAATTGTTGACTGTTTTTCCCACAATGTCAGGTTCATCCACAAGAACAAAAGATCAGAACAAAACACCACATATGTATGGTGTATGACAATGTCATGACTATTCTGGTTTGAACTGCTGTTATTCCGATATGAATGAACCCATTCAAATATGTAGGCCATATAATGTTTGGGTAGACAGTAGGAAATTGACACAATCTTAAAGAACTAAAGTAATATTGATGGAAATGTTAAAATATCCAACACATGCATGCAGTGCAGTATATTTACCAAAGAAAATCCTAAAATGAGCCTAATTTGCATTTTCACAAATAGAATAAAGGTTTCACAAATCAGAAACAGTGTTTTAATGAATCTACATGCTGTGTAGAACACTTCAGTCCAGATATGAAGAGTCCAAGTATTGTAGTTTTTGATCAGGACCACGTTTAATGTGGTCTAGGTCAGCAAAGATTCAGTGGAATTGCCCTTTACACATATTATGAATCGGAAGCTAACTTCAGCTTCGTGTGAAAAGGGCTATATTTTGTGCTTGTAAATCACACTGCATTGCCTTGAATCTAGTTCTGTAACATTGTAAAAATAAAATAGCTAAGAATTTCTGCTTTGCTCATGTGTAGATGTGTGAGTTTAAAAAACAATCTATAAATGTGCTGCTTGTAAATCAGAGTGAAGTTGTGAATACATTAGTAAACAGAAATGTCTGAGAATTTCAAACTTGTGATTCAAGAAATAAGTGTTTATGTGTTTAAGAAGATTTACTTGTTCATAATAAATAGTTACACAAGTTAAACATTTTCTTGTGGTCCGTTTGCAAGATACAAAGCAAAAAAACTACGAGTAAAATTTGCGCTCAAGTTCACAGACTTGCGTGTGAGTTTCTACCTGGAAGTATGAATTATCGTATAATTTTTCTTCCTCTCTGCTGATGTCACGCAAATGACAATTCAGTCGGAGAATAGATTGGTTTTAATGTCGGGATGGCGCTTTGCCCCAGCTGCGATCCGGACGCCAACTTCTTAACCTCCTAACCTGTCGATGGTGTCCAAAGCCTCGGCAGATGCGGTGTTTAAAATGTTTTCTGAACACGAGAGGGGGAGAAAAATCACAATTTAACCTCTGATCTTGGGTGGAAGGTTCGTATTTTTCGCAGCTACAGAGGAACAGAGCAGGTTTCATACAAGCAACATCTGTTTTACATCCCGCTAAAATGTGCGTAAAATGCGCAGCGCTGGGTACGGACGCAGCGGGCAGTTCAGCGTCTGTGTGCCGTGGAGATGTGGATGTCAAACACTGGAAGGATTTGGGACGACGTCATTTCTGTTGCAGCAGAAATAAGATGCTTGTTCAACCAAATAAAACTGGAGGGATTCTTGTATGATGAGCTGAAGAAACAAACCTGAAGCATTCTACGGTTTTTACACTTTTTAAAGTTTATAACTTTCATAGACAGGTGATTGACTTATGTGATGGCGAGTGGAAAACATCATTGGAAGAAAATAAAAATAACTAGATTAAATAATTGAAAAATACAATGAAATAAAGAGAAAAAAGTGCAAAAGTTCCCTAATTTCTCAAAGTTTTCATGCAGAAAAGACATTTTTGTACGCGATGGTAGCGAATCTTGTCGGTAGCTTCCAGGCTTTCTGGCGTTTTTTTACAGTTTCATTTTATTCTAATTGGATCTCATCAGGAGATGAACATCATCTGAAAGTCATCACAAAAAAAAAACAAAAAAAAAAAACTAAAGCCCTGGCACAGAACCTGAGAAATCCAGCATCTTACAGCAGATCATTAATGCATGCCAATCAAGTTAGTTGCTCTCGGGAGCTAAAATATTATATCTCGATTGTTATAAAGAGATAAATGATTGATTATTAGTAAATTATCTTTTAGATTTACTGTAGGAGCTATTTCTACCCAATTGTCTAAATAGGTGAAGTTGAACCTAATAAAAAAGGTGATGGAGAAAGAGTAAAAAAAATCCGCCACAGTCCAAAGCGAATCGCGAATCTCTTCAGAGACCTGGGAAACTATTGATCAAAACAATTTTAAAAGATAGTCTGTCCTTTATGGACCTTTGCAGAGTAACGTTATGTTTCAATGATGAAAAGTCTAAAAGCTGAACAGACAGTAGAAGCGCTTAGACATCAGAGCCTGAATCCCACCAGCAGAGGGCCCTGAAGATCACGATCTGTGGCATCAAACAACTTGATCTCTTTCACTTAACAGATGTTTATAAGCAGTCATATCCATAACAATCCAATCAGCCGCAGAAACTTGACAAAAAAAACTAATTTAAATCATCTAATATTGTAGTGGTGAAAGGCAACTGAACTAAACTGTTCATGAATAGCAGCTCAATAAGATAGAATAGAATAGGACCGGTAAAAAGCACACCGATGTACTTAAGATAGAAGATAAAAGTAAAAAAAGACTTCGAAATAAATCCCTTTGAACCGCTCTGATGTGCTGATGATCTATAATCATTGCTGCCATCTAGTGGACAGGTCAGGTACTTGCATATTTGATTCAGTACCACATAATTAAAACTCATTGAGCTGCATGTAATGAGCAGGTCTGATGCAATGGGGAGAATGGGAGGGGTTATTGTGGGAGCAGACTGGTCTGATGACTGGTGTTGTGGTGTGTTGCTATTTATAGGCCAACTGAGCATTCCTGAATTATCTATATAAACTTTAACTTCCGTGTGTGACCATAATGAGCATGTTGGGACTTTCCTGAGCGAACTCTTCCAGATGGACGGCTGTCAGAGAGGCAAAAGGAGGAATGGCAGCCTGCAGAGAGGAACCTGTCAGACTACTTTAACTCTCAGCTCACTGTTCCTTAAAAACGAAACTGTAGCTTCAGGCTGATCAGGTCACAGAGGAATAAACAGAACAAGTCCTCACAGCTGCAACGGGATTCAGGCAGAGAATTGCTTCCCATAAAAAAAAAAGAGATTTTCTTGGTACATTAAAGCATGCATATTTGTTGGCAGTAGTGGCTTATTCAGTAGTAGCTCGACAGAATGTAGGGTAGAGAGAGAGAAGGGGAAGATGTGTAGTAAATAGCCCTGGGTTGGGAACTGAACCTCAACCAGGTGTGGTCTGAACATGTGTAACACCTGCGGTTCTGCTGACCCACATGGCTTACAACATACCTTTTTAAAAATCACACTGAAACGTTGCTTTTTCTCCTGTTTTTGGTCGAATCTGCAAAAACTTCAGTCCCAGGAACCGGATTGTTTCTAAACTGCAGAAGAATCTGTAAGAGGACAAGTTTTATTCGGTCGGAATAATTTAAGTTTTAATATTGCTGATAAGCTGCAGCAAATACTTTGTGAAAATCAGAACAAATCTTTCATATTATTCATGTTTCTCACTGGCTGAAGACAAATATAAAAACTAGATGCTTCCCAAAGTTTTGTTTTCATACTAACAAGCTGAGATAAAGACTGTAATGAATGCTGGTAGTGCTATTTAAACCAGCCACCTTTCACAACTTCACATCTGCTCCTAGTTTATGACAATGAATGTTGTATGACGCTAATAAATATTGGCTTCCAGGAGGTCATTTTGGTTAGATCAGGGGTCATAATCTGTGATTTTTTATTATAGCTGTCTGGTGTAAACGAGGCTCAGAACCACAGTTAAGGTTAATTTGGTGTTATATAAAATCTTCACACGATCTATGATAGGATTGATACGTGAGATTTCAACATTTGTTTTCATATTTATCTCCATTGTTCTTAACAATGCTCAGCCACTTGGAGAAATAAGATGTGAAAAAAGATGTAATAGCTAAGTCTTTGGGTATAAACTGGTTTTATCTGCAAGAATGAGCTATTATTTTTGGTTCATGTTTACAGGTTTAAAGCAGGAGAGTCTGTGGTTCCTGGCTGTATGTACTCAGCAGCTGACTGAAACACCCTGAATAAAATCTGCTGGACCAGATTGGTCTCAGGCTGGAGAACAGAGACATCAAACTTTCACACAGCAGCGTGTTTTCACTTTGCCTTTCTGAGACTAGCTGGGAGAACATCAGGGCCGGGCTCTGCCAACTGTTAGAATACAAAAGGTATTTTAGCCCTTTGCAATAATAATAACAAAAGAATGAGGTGCAAATTTGTTCCTACCTAAAAGAAACAGCACATGTACTGTAAAAAGGGATTAGTTCTAGAATAAAATAGATTTGCTGCATTCTTTTTAATGTTTCAAAAACCTTCAAAACAAATGTGCAAAACTCCATTTTCAATTTGTATTTTAAAAGATATAAACTTTAGGAAGAATTGCAGATGAAGGATAAACTGTACAGCTGGATGTTAGAAATAAATAAAGTTAAAATAAGGTTGAATGTCGCCCACTAAGCTGCAGAGAGACTAAATGCATCACATATTCATTAGTTCTAATCAAATCAAACTTTATTTATAAAGCGCTTTTCATACAAGAAGTTGCATCACAAAGTGCTTTACAGATTAAAATGACCCCACATAAAACCACCTTCCCTTCCCTCCCCCACAGATTTAAAAGCATGGTCACAGTTATACCCCCCTCCCCCCAACCCATCTCCCATGCACACACACAGTTAAAAGAAAAAGTAAAAAAGGACATTGGGCCGAGTGCAGATGAACCATGGAAGGAAACGCCATCAGAGGAACCATCTGCCCCGGCAGCAGTAGATTAACAGCAGCAGCTGAGGCACCGACACAGGGCACCCAGTGGAGGCAAGGCCTAGACCCCCACCTCCACCCAAGCTCCACCTGGAGAGCACCCAGTGGAGCCAAGACCCCCACCTCCACCCGAGCTCCACCTGGAGAGCACCCAGTGGAGCCAAGACCCCCACCTCCACCCAAGCCTCACCTGGAGAGCACCCAGTGGAGGCAAGGCCAAGACCCCCACCTCCACCCGAGCTCCACCTGGAGAGCACCCAGTGGAGCCAAGACCCCCACCTCCACCCAAGCCTCACCTGGAGAGCACCCAGTGGAGGCAAGGCCAAGACCCCCACCTCCACCCGAGCTCCACCTGGAGAGCACCCAGTGGAGGCAAGGCCAAGAGTTCTATGATCTCTTAACATCACACAGAAGCAGCTCAGCAACTGATGGTTTTATATTCACATTTACTTTTAGTTGTGGAAACTTTATGCTTATACTGGATAGGAACAGCAGACATGTAAACACATAATAAAGCAATGAATGTTTCATCCTTCAACAATTTTAATAACGATCACTTCTTCAGAGAAAAATAACTCAAACAACGTAATTTTTCTAATCTAATTTTTACTCCAAACATTTTGAGGATTTTCGCCGTGTAAATCATACATTGACATTGATTTATCACCATACAGCAGTCAGACTTAGCCACCAGTTACAAGGGAGAGAGTTGAACAAAGTACAGCAGTAAACAAAGAAAAACTAAATACATTTTTAGTTGGATTAAAATCTTCATAGATCAGAAACGGAGAGATATAAACCGAAAACAAATAGACTAAAATACTCAGAAAACCATCGACATTTGATTCTTTAAAGCTCTAAAAACAACAAAATCCAGAGAAGCTCAGAAAACACAAGTTTGTCCAGCACAAACCACCAAAAATATCAAACACGGCACAAATAACTCGATACACACACACACACACACACCCACACACACACACACACACACACACACACACACACCCACACACACACACACCCGAGGACATTTTAAAGTAACCCATTAAACAGACTTAAGGGTGAACTGGACTGAACTTATAAAGTGCTTTTCTACCCTGACGCCCTAAGAAACATGCACACATTCATTAACCGATATAATGGTGATCGGTGGGCAACCTGCTCTTAAGTGCCTTGCCCAGGGGCACAATGACAGTCTGTAGCAGGGACATGTATCCTTCAGACACCATGTCTGAGCAAAGCCCTTTCTGTGAAGTCCAAAAAGTGAACAACAGAATAAGGGGTTGATTGGCCGAACTGGCCTGCAGTCATGGTAAAAAGAATTGTACATTTGGGGGGGCACAAATCAATTAAAACCTCATAAAAGGTTCTTCTGGTTGTCTATTCATAAAATCTAACATTCAAAGGGCTAATGTAGGCCTGCAGTTTCTCTGAGCATTAAATGGTCTAACTTTGGCTAAATTAGTTGGGACTTCCTCTCCTGCAAAGATTGCCAACTGTCTAAAATGCTTCCAACTTATGAATATTTGTTTCCAACAGTAGAATGATGGATTTTAATGTGTTTGAAAATGGCCCTTCTTTCCAGATCAGTGGACAGGTTGCTTCTCTAAGGTAAATGCTGACATCTTTACAAACTTGCGTTGTGTTGGACACCTGTAAGGTTCAGAGAAGCTGGTTTTAAAGATCTGTTCCACATTCATAATGGTGATGATGATTAAGTCTTCTTTGGCTGCTTATTTTCTTCTTACTTTATATATAGGAGGAGCAAGGGTTGCACTTAGTTGTTCAAAAACAGTTTTTCCATCTTGGCAACATGTTATGTTTACTAAATCATTTACAGTTTGATTTAAATAAGATCAGATAATCCTATTTATCATGTTCTGACAGGTCGAGCCCTGGTACTGAAAGAGGGTGTACTTTCTTTTTACCTTGACTGTATCTTTTTATGACTATAAACGTGCAAATTGAAATTGGCTGCTCAGCAAGTTCCGCGCAACCTCATAGCAACGTTTGTTAGTCGTAACTTTTAAGTTTGTGAAGTTTACTTTTTTTTTTTACACATTCACTAGAAATGGCAACAGTGACATAACGAGTGTTTGTGTGTAAACATTAGGAAACGCATGCATAGTCATGCTTCCATTACCATTTCGGTGCAATACGGTGAAACGATGCATTTCCAGTATTGCAGAGAATAAAGTGCAACATTATGTGTACTGAACCCCAGCTATAAAGCAGTAGGAGGTTCAGTTCATCTATTGCAGCATGCATTGTGCTTTTGGATAGTTACCAAAAGTTTATACATGGAGCTTATTCATCTTTATCCGGTTGGAAAAAGATGAGTGTATTTATCGACTGAGTCTCAAAGTAAATCTACAATTGTAGTTGCCGAGAATCAATCAGAACGATCTGGAGAAACAGAAAACGTTTCTACACAGTAACACCATTGAGAGCAGTACTTAGCACTAAAAAGCAAAACTCTTACTGCAAAGACAAACAATGGTGAGAGTATTGCTAATTTAGCACCATTAGTTCAGTGTGAACACAATGTGACTTAAATGGTGGTGTAGGTATGTAGCGACCTTGTGGCTGTGAGCTTCATGGAAGCCTGAGGGAATGGGAGCGTCACTTCACTGGAAGGGGTATAATCAGTCTCTTACTGTGAAGCCAGGTTCATACTGGGCGTCTAGAATTGTCCTAAAGGTAGAATTTTGCCAAGAGAGAATTGGAAGGAAATATTTGATAGCATGTGAAAGGTTATCTTAACACTCACACAACCAAACAGAATACATTTAGAGAAGTATCTTCAATTTTTTCTTCTGGGAAACTCGTGCATTGTGACTGCTGCAGAGACAGATTTAAGAATGTTTTCTTTTCGTCCAGCCAGTGGAGCACATCAGTTTCTATTTCCTTCATCTGCTTCTCACTCTTCTTACAACTCGACACTCATAATTAAATCGTTACTACAAAGAACCGGTTTTCCCTTCATTTTCCCACTGATATCTGGCTGACATTTCTGACCAGATTGATTCGCGGTAACAAATGTTATGGTTGGGCATCAAAACTTGACTCTTTTTTTTTTTTTAAGTCACTCAGTGTGAACCGGGCTTGACAGAAAGAGATAAACAGAGCCATGGTAAGGGAAGTTATTTCACATCAGGGGGATCAGGGTTTGAGTTGTGAAATTTAACAACTGCACAACGGATTAGAAAGACACCTAATACCACTGCAAATAAACAGAAAGCCATCAACACCCCAACCCTTCCCCGTTGTGTTTCTTTTGGAGGGTCTTCTGGAGTTTGTTGCATGACATCTGCAAAAAGATGAAATAAAAAAATTTACATTTTTGCAGTTTTAACATAAAGGTGCTTTTTCTTTTTTTTTGTTTTAGAGAGAAACACATTGACTCAACGGTTCCACCAACAATCAAAATCATTTGGGTTTTTGCAATAAATAAATCAAGCAGGAATGGCATTATTAATCCACATTCTTTAATAAATCCTGCTCTCAATGACTTCTGTAGCCTCAAAATAAATCAACCTCCTTCATATGATAATTCAGATAACTTTATTCTAATAATAATAATTCTTCTGTCAATAAGGTTTTGTCTAGGAAAACCAGTCAAAGGCTTCATTAGTTGCATCATGGGCTTGAGAAAGAACACTTCAAACACCATGACTGGGTGTGGTAGGAAACTATCATCGACTGACTGCAAGAGATCTGCAGAAAGATTTGCCAGGATTGGTTTCTAAAGTTTCGCCAAAAGACCCATAATAAACCCTGAAGACTTCAATGCCCAAACAAGTCATCTCCATTTTGTTATCAACTTTTTACTTTCTTTAACATAGAAAGTACTCCTAGATCAGTTCTTTTGTTCTTTCTGCTCTGTCTTCTCGAACCCCCAGACGGTCGAGGCAGATGACCGCTCGTACTGCGCCTGGTTCTGGTTCTGGTTCTGCTGGAGGTTTCTTCCTGTTAAAGGGGAGTTTTTCCTCTCCACTGTCGCTACATGCTTGCTCGGTATGAGGGATTGCTGTAAAGTCAATGACTCGATGCAATCTGGGTTTCCTTAGATAGAAAGCTTATAAACTGATTGGAATGTGTACAATTGAACTGAAATGACTTTTTTTCTAAAAACGTCTTGAGATTACATCTGTTGTGAATTGGAGTTATATGAATAAATAATTGAACTGCATATTGTGACGATTAGCTTTCACTGCATCAGCTTAAATAGTTTGAAGTGCAACAAGAATTTGGAAAGTGTCTTGTCAGCAGGTTAACATATTTAGTACTGGTGTACTATTAAAAAGTGAAATCTTTGGTCAGGATTTCATTTGCATGTGTGTCAGTCGTTTCAGCTTACCTCTGACTACAAGTTCAAATCTTTTTAAATGACTTCTTCCTTCAGCGCCAATGTTCCACTGATAGAGTCCTGCATCGCTGAGCCTCAGGTCAGTCAGGACACATTTGAGCTCTCCGTTCCCGACCAGCTGTGTATCACACTGCAGTCGGCCTCTGAACACATCGTCTGTGTACGGCTCATCCTGAGTTCTGCTATCGTACCAATAAATACGCCTCCATGACGCCATCCTCATCAGATCGATGTACAGCAAGTCAGAGGTACTGTTAACCGGAAGCAACAATGTCAGAGTGACCTTTGAGTGCTCCTCAGCCTGACAGACATCCTTAGGGTTGTTTACATCTAGCAGAGGTCTTCCTGCAGGAGACAGAGTAAAAGGATCAGAACTGGAGGCCGAGGGATCACAGCCTGATAAGATTCCTCAGAAACATTCGGTCTGGGTACATAACAGCAGCTCTGATCAAAATATTCTAAAACCTTGTCTCTGATGATGGACATAAACCGAAGCTGATCGGAGTCGATGGGAAATATGAATGGAGATAAACGGAGGAGAAATCCTGGAAGAAAACCTGTTAGGCTGAGAAAGTCTTGAAACTGGACTAAAGTTTCATCTTCCAACACGATGACTATAAACATACAACCGAAGCTACAAGGCAATAAGTTTAAATCACAGCAAATTCATGTGATAGAATGGCCCAGTCCTGTGGAAGACTCGAGAAGCTATTTCCACAGATACTTTGCATGTAATCTGGGTGAAGTTGAGCTATTTTAGGAAGAACATCTTCAGTGTCTGAATGAGGAAAAGCTCAGAGACAACGTTTTGGCACTAGAAAGAACAGAATAATGACTCAGGGGGGCTGAACACAAATAAACGGCACACTTTGTTGGAGTGATTTTAAAAATAATGCATTTATTTTTATCACAATTAAACACCACTTGATTTTGTATCACACAAAATACCAAAAAACAAAGTTTTTGTTGTTGTTATGAAGCAAAATGTGAAAAGGTTCAATATGTTAATTGAACCTTGAGCCTCTAAAGTTCCCATTAAAGACTCCACCTGCCTCTGGTATTCACTTTTACACGTAGACTAATGATGTCCACGTCAGTGATCACAGTTCCTCAGCTTCTTTTAATAACAACAACAATTATAATAATGATGATAATCTTGGAAAGAATTCATGGTTGAGGTTGGCTATGATTCTGTTTAAACAAATTCACAGAAATGTACAGATAAAGTGTAATTTTCTAAAATGAATCAGGAGAAATCAGTTCCTCACCTTCTGCAGCAGGACACAGAAGCAAAGTCATCAGCACCAGGAGGAACGAGACAGTTCTCCACTTTGACATTCTTCAATGAGGTGTTTACACCTGTAAACACAGACAAAATACACAAAGTTAACTAATGTGGTTATATGTTCATTTAATTGACTTTTGATTCATTCATTCAAGACCCTTTTTCCCATTTTATCTGACAGTTAAATATCTCAATGGTGAACTGGGAGTTCAGTTTTATCCCCAGTGTTTTCACTCAGACTCTAAGCTACAGATTAAAGAAAAGAAAACTCTTAAATAAACTGATCATTTATAGATACTCCTTTATAAAAGAGTTATTACAAAAACAAAAACATGATTAAAAAAATGATAAAACGAACCAGTTGAAATAATCTAAGATTATCAGTAACATTAAAATATGCATACTACAAACAAAGCCAGGACATTACATTTTATTCAGAATATGTTACTGAAGATGGTTTACATGAGAAAAGTGCAGGAAAGGTTGGCGCAGAGAAAAGTGCGCAGCAACAAACCGACTTACGCAAAATGACGCAGAGAAAAATGTTCAAATCCTGTTTCCTCTGCCAGAAACCAGACTCTGCTTTCCTTTACTGTTGGTTTCAAACTCTTCAGAAGCTCTCGTTGCGTTGATCGAGGTATGACACAAAATTAAAAACGGGCCCCTCGATCCCTTGCTGCTCGTACAAGAAAAGAAAAAAACTGAGTTATTAGACGGCTTCCTGATGAAATCCAGCGCTGAAGCCACACCTCCACCTGACGTCATTATGAGAAATCCAGGTACACGCAAAACCTTCTGTCTAAACAGTTATAGCCTAAATCAAGATCTCTAAATACAAATCAGCTTCTAGTCAGTTTATCTTTCTGGTGTTACAGGGAAGGTTGCAGGTTTAAGACCAGGAGTGTTTGATAAGTTAAAGGAGCCATGGGCAGGATTTTAAAAAACTAAACATGCATGTCCAGTTTATTAATGCTATTGGGTGATGAAGCGTTATAAAGCAAAACGAATGAACGAAATCCCCGCGCTGTCCTACGGATGTGACGTCAATCGACACAGGTGTCTGGCTATTTTTCTTTTGCCCAACCCTTCTCAAAGGTTGGTGTTGGAGCTATTTTGCACTTTGTTTATTTTAGGCTTAAGTTAAGTTATAGCCTAATTTATTTCCTTTCTTTTCTTGCTAAAGTTAATTTGCTTTATTTTGCATTTATGCTTATTTTCTTGTTTATTTATATTGTTTATTGGTCACCTGGCCTAAACCATGACCTAGCCCCTGTGGCCATTTGAGAAGTTTGACATTATTACTTTTGTTTAAGTTTATGGACAAATAGCCACTACAGTTGGTGTCAACTATTCCTGTTTCAGGGTGGGGCAGACATTCTTATCTAACGCCCGTAATTCTAGCTCCATAGACTTTCACCTATTTCACATATAGGCTACATAAAATTAAGTTACTTATTTGGAACAACTGTAGCGTATATAGAATTGTGTTGATTTGATGGTAAAATACAAACTCAAACAGGTGAATGAGAGCAGAAATAAAGTTAATGACAATCAAAAAAAGTACAGAGGAAAAGTGCAAAGGTTTGTGCTGCAGGTTTATCAGGAGAAACATGTATTTTATTCATAAACACTGTTGAAGTGCAATGTAGTAATTGATGATGGAGCTGATGTGTTGCTGACTCTTCTCCTCTGTCTCGTCTCACAGGGAGAAGATGATCTCCAGGATCCTGCTGCTCATCATCATCATCAACTCATGTCTCTGTGGTCAGTCTCCATCTTCTCTTTGTTCAGTCTAAATCCATCAATAATCAGTGAAAAGTCTGACTGTCAGTGAAGGTAACACTTCAATCCTCCAGCTGCATCTGATCCAGCAGTTTTACTAGAAGAGAATCAAGCAGAGCTCTGACAGCACAGAGACCATCATGTGACAGAAAGCTCTCTAGATGGAGCTGAAAGACTCCCATGTTCCAGTTCTCAGTGTGTCTGCTCCTCTCTTTCCCTCTCTGTCTCCTCAGCAGCAACATTTGTAGTGAATGTGACAGAGAGCTCCTATCAGGCAGAGGAGAACCACAACATCACTCTGGAGTGGACCTTCACCACCAGACCTGATGGACCCTGGTGAAAACTGTTTATCCTCTGTGAACTACTGACTCTCAGAGGATTGGTCCTCTATCAGGTCCATGAAGGTGTTGAGGTGTCAGAGTCTCAGGATGAACAGTTTTCAGGACATCTGGAATCAATCCCACCGGGCGTGGGAGGAGTTTGGAGAGACCATGGAAAACGACTTCCGTACGGCTTCGAAGCGATTCTGGTCCACCATCCGGCGTCTCAGGGGGGGAAAGCGGTCTGCCACCAACACTGTTTACAGTGGGGATGGTGTGCTGCTGACCTCGACGCGGGACGTTTTGGGTCGGTGGATGGAATACTTCGAAGACCTCCTCAATCCCACCGGCACGCCTTCCAATCTGGAAGCAGGGTTTGGGGACTTGGGGTCGGGCTCTCCAATCTCTGGTGCCGAGGTCACCGAGGTCGTTAAAAAGCTCCTCGGTGGCAAGGCTCCGGGGGTGGATGAGATTCGACCGGAGTTCCTCAAGGCTCTGGATGTTGTGGGGCTGTGTTGGTTAACGCGGCTCTGCAATATTGCGTGGACATCGGGGGCAGTTCCCTTGGATTGGCAGACCGGGGTGGTGGTCCCCCTGTTTAAAAAGGGGGACCACAGGGTGTGTTCCAACTACAGGGGGATCACACTTCTGAGCCTCCCTGGTAAGGTCTATTCAGGGGTTCTGGAGAGGAGGGTCCGACGGATAGTCGAACCTCGGATCCAGGAGGAACAATGCGGTTTTCGTCCTGGCCGTGGAACACTGGACCAGCTCTACACCCTCAGCAGGGTCCTGGAGGGTGCGTGGGAGTTCGCCCAACCGGTCACATGTGTTTTGTGGACTTGGAGAAGGCGTTCGACCGTGTTCCTCGGGGGGCCCTGTGGGGGGTGCTCCGGGAGTATGGGGTACCGGGCCCCTTGATACGGGCTGTTAGGTCCCTGTACGACCGGTGCCAGAGTTTGGTTCGCATTGCCGGCAGTAAGTCGGGCTTGTTTCCGGTGAGAGTTGGACTCCGCCAAGGTTGCCCTTTGTCACCGATCCTGTTCCTAACTTTTATGGACAGGATTTCTAGGCGCAGCCAAGGCGTTGCGGGGATCCGTTTTGGTGGCCTCAGGATCGGGTCTCTGCTTTTTGCAGATGATGTGGTCCTGTTGGCTTCATCGGAGCGTGATCTACAGCTTTCGCTGGAGCTGTTCGCAGCCGAGTGTGAAGCGGCTGGGATGAGAATCAGCACCTCCAAATCCGAGGCCATGGTCTTGAGCCGGAAAAGGGTGGGGTGCCTCCTCCGGGTCAGGGATGGGGTCCTTCCCCAAGTGGAGGAGTTTAAGTATCTGGGGGTCTTGTTCACGAATGAGGGAAAAATGGAGCGAGAGATCGATAGACGGATTGGTGGGGCATCTGCAGTTATGCGGGCGCTCTACCGGTCTGTCGTGGTGAAGAGAGAGCTGAGCCAAAAGGCGAAGCTCTCGATTTACCGGTCGATCTACGTTCCTACCCTCATCTATGGTCACGAACTCTGGGTGGTGACCGAAAGAACGAGATCACGGATACAAGCGGCTGAAATGAGTTTCCTCCGCAGAGTGTCTGGGCTCTCCCTTAGAGATAGGGTGAGAAGCTCAGTCATCCGGAGGGGGCTCAGAGTAGAGCCGCTGCTTCTCCACATCGAGAGGAGTCAGTTGAGGTGGCTCGGGCATCTGGTCAGGATGCCTCCTGGACGCCTCCCTGGTGAGGTGTTTCAGGCACGTCCCACCGGGAGGAGGCCCAGGGGAAGGCCCAGGACACGCTGGAGGGACTATGTTTCTCGGCTGGCCTGGGAGCGCCTTGGGGTTCCTCCCGAGGAGCTGGAACAAGTGGCTGGGGAGAGGGAAGTCTGGGTCTCTTTGCTTAGGCTGCTGCCCCCGCGACCCGACCCCGGATAAGCGGAAGAAAATGGATGGATGGATGGATGGAATCAATCATTTCTTTCTGCTTCTGCAATACGTTTATCCTAAATAAGAAAAAGATCTAACCAAATATCTCAGTTAATATTTACTAATTAATCTCTTTTTTAATTATTTCCAACAGTAATGTTATGAAGGTTTTATAGAGAACTGGGTCTGCTGACCACATTCCTGATTTAGTTCCATTAGTATGCTATTTATTAGTTTCAGGTCACATTTCTTGAATTTATATTTGTGGTTCAGAGGTGACACATGATGGTGAAAAAGAAATGGCAAAAGGGAAGGTGGTTGATGGTGTAGCTGCATTAAATCAGTTTGGAGGCGTGAATTATTGACCAATGTGAGTAATTCCCTCAGTTGTATTTTGCTGTTATTTCTTGTTTCTTTGAAAATTGTTGTCTCTGGAAGAGAGTATTTAGTGTAAAATAGTATGCTAATTATGTGCAACTTTAAGCTAGCTTTCTGTGCTAAGTTTGAATCCCAAACAGTTTATGGACATTGCTTTGTTTATTTGTTGCTTGTCAGCAGAATTACTTTTAACCATAACTTTCATTGTAAATGTATCTAGTCTTACTGAATTCCTGCTCACTGCTGATTGAGGACAAAATTGCTTTGTCATTTGCTGCTTATATATTTTAATATTTACTTTGACATCTCTTCATACTTATTAGTGGGTTAATGAATGCATGAAACTTTATCTGTGAGAGCTTACTAGTTTTACATTGTTATTTCTGTATTGTGTTTTAGGACCACACATACATACATACACACATGGCTCACTCATTCTTGCAATAAAGAAGACGAAACAACTACGATCTTCAGCTTCTTTGTGTCCTGACCGACACCCAGTGGCGAGCGTCAACTGTACACCAGTTAGTAGTAATTTAGTTCCTTCACTACAAGTAATGATAGAAACTCAAATGTTTTCCTGCTGCTCTGAGATTTCTACAGACTGTTTCAGTCTCCATGACCTGGACTGATGGTTTTTACTTTCTGAGATTTCTCCTCTCGATGTTTCAGTTATTATTGGTGGCAGAAATATGAGGGTTGAAATACCGCCTGAATATTGATTTTATTGGTTTAATGTATTGAACCTCTAAAACTATACAAGTACACACAGACGGATGTTTGCATTCAGTTTATTGATTTACACACAAAGTTACAGAAAGTGTAAGAAGGAAAAGATGAAGCTGCACAAAAAAAAAACAACATGAAGTGAATCTTTACAGTTCAGCAAAATGCATCTTAATTTGCTGTTTGTTGTTTATGTAAAACAGACAAAAATTAAAAAGCACCAAAAACATGTTTGACACAACCCCTTCCACCAACATCTGACCTTTTAAACCTCAAATCACCACAAAAACAAGTTAATACTAAAGGAAACTCCACAGAAACAAGAAGAAAACCCAACAGAACCAACCGGACTCTCTGCCAGAACATCTGAACGGAACCAATAAAAGAACAAGGACTTAACTTTTAAATAGATATAATACATGCATCACCAATTAATCTGATCCGAGACCCTTATAATGATTTTATGCAAACACATATTTATAACATCAGATTTTATTGACCATCTTTACTCTGTTTTAATTAATTGTTATTATTATTGGTCTAAATCAGCTCACCTTTAACGTAGCTCTTTGGATCTGCTAACATTGATTTTATGTCAGAAAAATAAACTCAGAGACACAAAGAAATATTTAGAAATTAAAACTGATTTTCTCCACATTTTATCTTTTAATTTTTTGTTTTAATCCACAAACTTCCTGATGAGGTTCAGATCGTAAACAGCAGGAGATGAGATTAAAGAAAATATACAATAAAAAACAATACATGAAATCCTCAATATGATTTCTGTTGAATATAGATGTGTCTATTTTATTATTTAGTATTTTTACGTTTGGATCTTTGTTTGGAACAGAACAAGTTGCTTAACGTCATACCTGTCTCAGACTGAAACAGGAGATCTGAACAACCAAAGAAGAAACTTTAAGGGATAAATCCAAGCTGTGCTGTGTTTGGAAAACAATATGAATATAATGACTAGGGACATGTCAAAACCTTAATGTCGAATAAGGCCTCTTTCTTTGAATTTTTTAAACTGAAATCTCTCTGCTGCAACATATGAACTGCATCATGAGAGAAATAAAAAATGTTTCAATCATTTTGAGACCAAAGCTGCTGGCTTGATGCTCAGACTGCTTTCAGACACAATTAGTGGAGAATAAAAGGTTGAATTAAAGAACAAAAATCATAATGACATCAAAATGAAAGAATTAGCAGATATAAAGTATTGTATTTGAACTACTAACACAGATTATACAGAATAATGAAGCCAAACAGGCCAAAATGTAATTATAAAGATGAATTTGAATGTTTATACACTCAGAAAGAATTACTAATTTATTTTAGATATTTTTTATGAAAGCAGTTGTGCTTCAAGCCAGCAGCACATCATCACATTGAAGACTCAGTTTAAAATATTGTAAACGGCGTCACATATTTATGAAATGTGCTCTTCCTTCCCTGCTGCCCAGCTCCAGCTGATAATACAGACTTTCCTGTATTCACAGACTCTCAGGCTGCATTCAGGACAGACAGGAAGCATCACTGCTGTGATTCTTTGACGAATTTAACAGGACCTTTAAGCGTCTCAGGTTAAATCAGCATTTTTTATCTGCTTTGCTGCTTTTCACTGAAACTGACAGGACCTCTTTTAACATCATGAAAGATAAGTCATTATTTCAGTAACTTGAAACAACATAATTTATAATCATTGTCTCAATATTACAGATAATAACAGCACAGAATCTGTAACACCTCTAGTTCGGTTCTTTAAAATCGATACTGAACTACATTAACATCTTATTTAAGGCAGTGTTTCCAGGAGTGGTGACCAGCGTGTGTGAGAAGCTCTGCACATAAACTGTGACTGTGAGCCTAGTTTTGTTCTACAAAACACTGTTTCCTACAATGCACGTTTCCTCTAGTCACAACCTAACAGCTTAAAGCCATTTAGATTTAATCTAGGGTTCGTGTCTCCGACCCAAAGACACTTTAACTCGTCCAGCGGCTCTGCATCAAACCACTGAACTGAAGGATGAGCCATGGTCGACCATGTTTCTCTCAACTGGCTAACTTTTGATCAAAGAAAGATTTTCCTTCAATCTCGACCACTCATGAGGCACACATGAGGAGCACCCACACGTTAGCAGTTTGGTTATGAAAGTGCATTTTTGATCACTGCAACATTGTTGAACGTTGCAAATAAGCTTTATTCCTTCTCTAAAACTCATTCATCCACTTTATGACCACCAGAGAGTACCAGTCTAGTTGTAGATTCAGGTGATCAACAGTCAATGCCCGCTCTACGCTTTCTGGCATTTTGAGCCTAGTTATCTTCTACAAACCAGTGCTTCCTACAATGCACTTTTCCTCTAGTTGCAACCTAACAGCTTCAAGCCATTTAGACTTAATCTAGGGTTCGTGTCTCTGGCCCAAAGACACTTTAACTTGTCCAGCGGCTCTGCATCAAACCACTGAACTGAAGGATGAGCCATGGTCGACCATGTTTCTGTCAACTGGCTAACTTTGGATCAAAGAAAGATTTTCCTTCAATCTCGACCACCCATGAGGCACACATGAGGCACACCCACACGTTAGCAGTTTGGTTATGAAAGTGCATTTCTGATCACTGCAACATTGTTGAACGTTGCAAATAAGTTTTATTCCTTCATTAAAACTCATTCATCCACTTTATGACCACCAGAGGGTACCAGTCTAGTTGTAGATTAAGATGATCAACAGTCAATGCCCGCTTTACGCTTTCTGGCATTTTGAGCCTAGTTATCTTCTACAAACCAGTGTTTCCTACAATGCACTTTTCCTCTAGTTGCAACCTAACAGCTTCAAGCCATTTAGATTTAATCTAGGGTTCGTGTCTCTGGCCCAAAGACACTTTAACTCGTCCAGCGGCTCTGCATCAAACCACTGAACTGAAGGATGAGCCATGATCGACCATGTTTCTCTCAACTGGCTAACTTTGGATCAAAGAAAGATTTTCCTTCAATCTCGACCACCCATGAGGCACACATGAGGCACACCCACACGTTAGCAGTTTGGTTATGAAAGTGCATTTCTGATCACTGCAACATTGTTGAACGTTGCAAATAAGCTTTATTCCTTCTCTAAAACTCATTCATCCACTTTATGACCACCAGAGGGTACCAGTCTAGTTGTAGATTCAGGTGATCAACAGTCAATGCCCGCTCTACGCTTTCTGGCATTTTGAGCCTAGTTATCTTCTACAAACCAGGGCTTCCTACAATGCACTTTTCCTCTAGTTGCAACCTAACAGCTTAAAGCCATTTAGACTTAATCTAGGGTTCGTGTCTCTGGCCCAAAGACACTTTAACTCGTCCAGCGGCTCTGCATCAAACCACTGAACTGAAGGATGAGCCATGGTCGACCATGTTTCTGTCAACTGGCTAACTTTGGATCAAAGAAAGATTTTCCTTCAATCTCGACCACCCATGAGGCACACATGAGGCACACCCACACGTTAGCAGTTTGGTTATGAAAGTGCATTTCTGATCACTGCAACATTGTTGAACGTTGCAAATAAGTTTTATTCCTTCATTAAAACTCATTCATCCACTTTATGACCACCAGAGGGTACCAGTCTAGTTGTAGATTAAGATGATCAACAGTCAATGCCCGCTTTACGCTTTCTGGCATTTTGAGCCTAGTTATCTTCTACAAACCAGTGTTTCCTACAATGCACTTTTCCTCTAGTTGCAACCTAACAGCTTCAAGCCATTTAGATTTAATCTAGGGTTCGTGTCTCTGGCCCAAAGACACTTTAACTCGTCCAGCGGCTCTGCATCAAACCACTGAACTGAAGGATGAGCCATGATCGACCATGTTTCTCTCAACTGGCTAACTTTGGATCAAAGAAAGATTTTCCTTCAATCTCGACCACCCATGAGGCACACCCACACGTTAGCAGTTTGGTTATGAAAGTGCATTTCTGATCACTGCAACATTGTTGAACATTGCAAATAAGCTTTATTCCTTCTCTAAAACTCATTCATCCACTTTATGACCACCAGAGGGTACCAGTCTAGTTGTAGATTAAGATGATCAACAGTCAATGCCCGCTCTACGCTTTCTGGCATTTTGAGCCTAGTTATCGTCTACAAACCAGTGCTTCCTACAATGCACTTTTCCTCTAGTCACAACCTAACAGCTTCAAGCCATTTAGATTTAATCTAGGGTTCGTGTCTCTGGCCCAAAGACACTTTAACTCGTCCAGCGGCTCTGCATCAAACCACTGAACTGAAGGATGAGCCATGGTCGACCATGTTTCTCTCAACTGGCTAACTTTTGATCAAAGAAAGATTTTCCTTCAATCTCGACCACTCATGAGGCACACATGAGGAGCACCCACACGTTAGCAGTTTGGTTATGAAAGTGCATTTTTGATAACTGCAACATTGTTGAACGTTGCAAATAAGCTTTATTCCTTCTCTAAAACTCATTCATCCACTTTATGACCACCAGAGAGTACCAGTCTAGTTGTAGATTCAGGTGATCAACAGTCAATGCCCGCTCTACGCTTTCTGGCATTTTGAGCCTAGTTATCTTCTACAAACCAGTGCTTCCTACAATGCACTTTTCCTCTAGTTGCAACCTAACAGCTTAAAGCCATTTAGACTTAATCTAGGGTTCGTGTCTCTGGCCCAAAGACACTTTAACTTGTCCAGCGGCTCTGCATCAAACCACTGAACTGAAGGATGAGCCATGGTCGACCATGTTTCTGTCAACTGGCTAACTTTGGATCAAAGAAAGATTTTCCTTCAATCTCGACCACCCATGAGGCACACATGAGGCACACCCACACGTTAGCAGTTTGGTTATGAAAGTGCATTTCTGATCACTGCAACATTGTTGAACGTTGCAAATAAGTTTTATTCCTTCATTAAAACTCATTCATCCACTTTATGACCACCAGAGGGTACCAGTCTAGTTGTAGATTAAGATGATCAACAGTCAATGCCCGCTTTACGCTTTCTGGCATTTTGAGCCTAGTTATCTTCTACAAACCAGTGTTTCCTACAATGCACTTTTCCTCTAGTTGCAACCTAACAGCTTCAAGCCATTTAGATTTAATCTAGGGTTCGTGTCTCTGGCCCAAAGACACTTTAACTCGTCCAGCGGCTCTGCATCAAACCACTGAACTGAAGGATGAGCCATGATCGACCATGTTTCTCTCAACTGGCTAACTTTGGATCAAAGAAAGATTTTCCTTCAATCTCGACCACCCATGAGGCACACATGAGGCACACCCACACGTTAGCAGTTTGGTTATGAAAGTGCATTTCTGATCACTGCAACATTGTTGAACGTTGCAAATAAGCTTTATTCCTTCTCTAAAACTCATTCATCCACTTTATGACCACCAGAGGGTACCAGTCTAGTTGTAGATTCAGGTGATCAACAGTCAATGCCCGCTCTACGCTTTCTGGCATTTTGAGCCTAGTTATCTTCTACAAACCAGTGCTTCCTACAATGCACTTTTCCTCTAGTTGCAACCTAACAGCTTAAAGCCATTTAGACTTAATCTAGGGTTCGTGTCTCTGGCCCAAAGACACTTTAACTCGTCCAGCGGCTCTGCATCAAACCACTGAACTGAAGGATGAGCCATGGTCGACCATGTTTCTGTCAACTGGCTAACTTTGGATCAAAGAAAGATTTTCCTTCAATCTCGACCACCCATGAGGCACACATGAGGCACACCCACACGTTAGCAGTTTGGTTATGAAAGTGCATTTCTGATCACTGCAACATTGTTGAACGTTGCAAATAAGTTTTATTCCTTCATTAAAACTCATTCATCCACTTTATGACCACCAGAGGGTACCAGTCTAGTTGTAGATTAAGATGATCAACAGTCAATGCCCGCTTTACGCTTTCTGGCATTTTGAGCCTAGTTATCTTCTACAAACCAGTGTTTCCTACAATGCACTTTTCCTCTAGTTGCAACCTAACAGCTTCAAGCCATTTAGATTTAATCTAGGGTTCGTGTCTCTGGCCCAAAGACACTTTAACTCGTCCAGCGGCTCTGCATCAAACCACTGAACTGAAGGATGAGCCATGATCGACCATGTTTCTCTCAACTGGCTAACTTTGGATCAAAGAAAGATTTTCCTTCAATCTCGACCACCCATGAGGCACACATGAGGCACACCCACACGTTAGCAGTTTGGTTATGAAAGTGCATTTCTGATCACTGCAACATTGTTGAACATTGCAAATAAGCTTTATTCCTTCTCTAAAACTCATTCATCCACTTTATGACCACCAGAGGGTACCAGTCTAGTTGTAGATTAAGATGATCAACAGTCAATGCCCGCTCTACGCTTTCTGGCATTTTGAGCCTAGTTATCGTCTACAAACCAGTGCTTCCTACAATGCACTTTTCCTCTAGTCACAACCTAACAGCTTCAAGCCATTTAGATTTAATCTAGGGTTCGTGTCTCTGGCCCAAAGACACTTTAACTCGTCCAGCGGCTCTGCATCAAACCACTGAACTGAAGGATGAGCCATGATCGACCATGTTTCTCTCAACTGGCTAACTTTGGATCAAAGAAAGATTTTCCTTCAATCTCGACCACCCATGAGGCACACATGAGGAGCACCCACACGTTAGCAGTTTGGTTATGAAAGTGCATTTCTGATCACTGCAACATTGTTGAACATTGCAAATAAGCTTTATTCCTTCATTAAAACTCATTCATCCACTTTATGACCACCAGAGGGTACCAGTCTAGTTGTAGATTCAGGTGATCAACAGTCAATGCCCGCTCTACGCTTTCTGGCATTTTGAGCCTAGTTATCTTCTACAAACCAGTGCTTCCTACAATGCACTTTTCCTCTAGTTGCAACCTAACAGCTTAAAGCCATTTAGACTTAATCTAGGGTTCGTGTCTCTGGCCCAAAGACACTTTAACTCGTCCAGCGGCTCTGCATCAAACCACTGAACTGAAGGATGAGCCATGATCGACCATGTTTCTCTCAACTGGCTAACTTTGGATCAAAGAAAGATTTTCCTTCAATCTCGACCACCCGTGAGGCACACATGAGGCACACCCACACGTTAGCAGTTTGGTTATGAAAGTGCATTTCTGATCACTGCAACATTGTTGAACATTGCAAATAAGCTTTATTCCTTCTCTAAAACTCATTCATCCACTTTATGACCACCAGAGGGTACCAGTCTAGTTGTAGATTAAGATGATCAACAGTCAATGCCCGCTCTACGCTTTCTGGCATTTTGAGCCAAGTTATCTTCTACAAACCAGTGTTTCCTACAATGCACTTTTCCTCTAGTTGCAACCTAACAGCTTCAAGCCATTTAGATTTAATCTAGGGTTCGTGTCTCTGGCCCAAAGACACTTTAACTCGTCCAGCGGCTCTGCATCAAACCACTGAACTGAAGGATGAGCCATGATCGACCATGTTTCTCTCAACTGGCTAACTTTGGATCAAAGAAAGATTTTCCTTCAATCTCGACCACCCATGAGGCACACATGAGGCACACCCACACGTTAGCAGTTTGGTTATGAAAGTGCATTTCTGATCACTGCAACATTGTTGAACATTGCAAATAAGCTTTATTCCTTCTCTAAAACTCATTCATCCACTTTATGACCACCAGAGGGTACCAGTCTAGTTGTAGATTAAGATGATCAACAGTCAATGCCCGCTCTACGCTTTCTGAGCCTAGTTATCGTCTACAAACCAGTGCTTCCTACAATGCACTTTTCCTCTAGTCACAACCTAACAGCTTCAAGCCATTTAGATTTAATCTAGGGTTCGTGTCTCTGGCCCAAAGACACTTTAACTCGTCCAGCGGCTCTGCATCAAACCACTGAACTAAAGGATGAGCCATGATCGACCATGTTTCTCTCAACTGGCTAACTTTGGATCAAAGAAAGATTTTCCTTCAATCTCGACCACCCATGAGGCACACATGAGGCACACCCACACGTTAGCAGTTTGGTTATGAAAGTGCATTTCTGATCACTGCAACATTGTTGAACATTGCAAATAAGCTTTATTCCTTCTCTAAAACTCATTCATCCACTTTATGACCACCAGAGGGTACCAGTCTAGTTGTAGATTAAGATGATCAACAGTCAATGCCCGCTCTACGCTTTCTGGCATTTTGAGCCAAGTTATCGTCTACAAACCAGTGCTTCCTACAATGCACTTTTCCTCTAGTCACAACCTAACAGCTTCAAGCCATTTAGATTTAATCTAGGGTTCGTGTCTCTGGCCCAAAGACACTTTAACTCGTCCAGCGGCTCTGCATCAAACCACTGAACTGAAGGATGAGCCATGGTCGACCATGTTTCTCTCAACTGGCTAACTTTGGATCAAAGAAAGATTTTCCTTCAATCTCGACCACCCATGAGGCACACATGAGGCACACCCACACGTTAGCAGTTTGGTTATGAAAGTGCATTTCTGATCACTGCAACATTGTTGAACATTGCAAATAAGCTTTATTCCTTCTCTAAAACTCATTCATCCACTTTATGACCACCAGAGGGCAGCAGTCTAGTTGTAGATTAAGATGATCAACAGTCAATGCCTGCTCTACGCTTTCTGGCATTTTGAGCCTAGTTATCTTTTACAAACCAGTGCTTCCTACAATGCACTTTTCCTCTAGTTGCAACCTAACAGCTTCAAGCCATTTAGATTTAATCTAGGGTTCGTGTCTCTGGCCCAAAGACACTTTAACTCGTCCAGCGGCTCTGCATCAAACCACTGAACTGAAGGATGAGCCATGATCGACCATGTTTCTGTCAACTGGCTAATACCTCGTTTTTACAGCTTATTAAAGGATACAGCTTCTTGCTCATTGACACTTGGTGAATTACGTGGTGAATTAGTCCACTCACCTTACAGTTAAACATAAGCTATAATGACCTTCAGTGCAATACATTATTGTAAACGTGCTTCTTTATGATGAACAAGACTTCATTCTAAAATCTTTGACACCAACAAAGCTGTTGAGGTAGCTCATTCAGGGATTCGGCATCTGGCTCAAGGACGCCTCAACCACAGTTGACCCTGTTTACTGCTTTCTGTTTATGAGGTAGAAACTATTTTGTCAGTGCAACGTTTCCCACCCATTTCACATCTGATAGCAGCGCCTTCACTATAGCAGTGAGGTCTTAAGTGCAAAGTGCATTTGTAATGAATTCAACACACTTTCAGAACAAGTTCTGTTCATTTTCTAGAACTCATTCCTTAGTTTCTGGTCACCAGAAAACAAGCTGCCAACTGAGCTTTCAGTCCAATATGGACCAAAGATGTGATGATCTTTGGGGAGTCCATTAGATCTCCTCCAAAAGACGATCAAGTCATGAACAAAATAAAAAATAAAAATGTTTCGGATGATTCTGAATGTGGTTTTTTGTGAATCCTTGACTTACTGCCTCATAAATTTAGAAAAGAATGTGCTTAACCTAAAACCTGAACTAATAATGGAATGGAGGACAAGTACTCCTGTTACCACCAAAAATAAACCTAAACCAACATGAAGTCCAAACCTCCCCCGATCGATCGGCTCTTGGGTCTCCTCCTGAGTTTGAGGAACTGCAGCTACAGAGAGAAGAATCAAAACTAAATCAGTTTATGCAGTTTTCTGTCATTCGCAGATCTTTGATTTTAACCAAGAGACCAAAGAATAAAAAGGCAAACATTCAAGGGACCAGAAATAAAAATTAACTCTGTTTTAAAGGAAAGAATAGCTCACCTTTGACTACAAGCTCCCATTGTTTAAAGTCACGTCTTCCATCAAAATTGACAAAACACAGATACTTTCCCGTGTCGTCGAGCCTCAGGTCAGTGAGGAGAAAGTTGATTTGTCCGTTCTCGACCAGCTGTGGATCACACTGCAGCCGACCTCTGAACAGATCGTCGGTAAACGACTCAGCCTCAACTCTGCTGTCGTACCAATAAATAGTCCTCTGGGACTCCATGTTAATCAGATCAATGTACAGAGACTTAGGGGGTGCGGCGTTTTGATGCGGATGGATCCATGTCAGTGTGAAGTTCGAGTGCTCCTCAGCCTGGTGGACATCCAGAGTTTCACTCCCAGCGGGCTGAGGTTTCCCTTCAGGAGTCAGAAAAAGACAGAAGAAAGGAATCAACACACCAGGCTGAAAGTCCTCAGTAGGTCTGTTAATTCAATGCAGCAACACTCTAGATCATCACACCTCCACCACCGTGCCCGACAGTATGAGGTGGTGCTGCTCCTAAGCTGAGGCTTGTTTTCTAAAGGTCGTTTCCACTCTGGGTTCCTCCACATTTTTCTTGCATTTAACATGCAGGAGGCTTTAACAACTTTTATTTTTTCATGGTTGTCAAGTGTTGGTCTTGTCCTATATCCTGTACAGTATATTGTGTGTCCTGTATGCTGTGTAAAAATAATAATAATAATAAAAAAAGGTTGTTTCCACTTTGGGTTCCTCAACGTTTTTCTTGCATTTAACATGCAGGAACATTTTCATTGCACTCTATTATGGGGTCTAGAAGCTGGGCTGTTTAGGATATTTAAGTCCTGTGTGTTAGAACAGGTCCTCCTTTCCAGGAGCGCTGCAGGGACACAGATACCCTCCCACCACAACGACAGATTAAGAGATTTAAAAAAACACTCAAACTAACACAGTGACACTAAAACAGTATTAATTTTTGCGATTATTTAACAGCTGTTTTGGTTTGAAAGCAACAGACTGGCACTCAAATCTGTGTGGAAACGTCTGGGTAGAGAGGATTTTTAAAAAAAAGTGAAAAGTAAGTTTTGATCTGGATTGCAGTCGGCCATCTTAAGAAAACATGTTATGGTGGTAAAGCTCTGCAACTGAAGTAAAAGTTTGCAGTGATTTCTAATAATTAAAGCCTCTGAGATCCGTCTCATAGCAGCAGAAACAACAACAACAACACACACACACACACGTCTTGCTATCCTTGTGTTGATATTGTATTGACTTCCATTGATTTTACTATGCCTAACCCAGACACTTTCCCTAAACCTAACCATTACTGATACATGCCTAACCCTAAGCTTAACCTAATTCACATCATACCTCTAAACCTAACTAGTAGAGTTTAATAGCTAGTTAAACATTGTGGGGACCAGGCAAAATGTCCTCACAACTACAAATGTCCACACAAGGGTGGTGGGCTGTCAAAGGTTGGTCCTCACAAGTATAGCTATACATGTACACACACACACACACACACACACACACACACACACACACACACACACAAACAAACAGCAGCTGCTGCAGTCTGTCTGCTCCTCTCAAGCTTAAACTCGATGAATGATAAACAATCCTGGGCAGATGTATTCAATCTGCAGCTCAGATAATAAACACTGAATCATATTCTACCTTTGCTGGTTAACATCTCTTAGAAAAGCTTTGATGTAGAAGCTGAAAGAGGAAGAATTTCTTTTAATTGAATATTTCCACTAAAGTTGGTGGATGTTATTTAATAGATTTAAAGGCAAACTGGCTGGTTAGGTTTAAAAATGCAGAACTCGTGTCTGAACTCAAAGCTAACAGAAAACATGACCTGTAGATGAGGCTAAACTGTGAGAGGACTGAAATAAAACGCTACTTTACAAACCTGAGACTTTCTGCTATATTCTTGTTGGAAAGAAAAGATGTTCCTCTTTTTTTTACAGTTTTTCCAGGACACCTTTGTCAAAATATTAGCGATAGCATAAAATCTGCCGTTTTCTTGGATGTTCTGGAATAGATTTAAAACATTTTAGAACCTGGAATCAACCAGATTGTTTCTACTCTATCCCGATATTTAAACCCTTAAAGCTGAAAGGGGGTACTTACTTTTTCATCATAATTATTAACAAACTGGAACAAAATTTTAAAAGAAAGGCAACATATGGAAATGTAAGGGCAGTGACTGCATTGGAATGAGCAATAGTAATGTGGTGTCCAATTCCAGTCCTCAGAGGACCGCTGTCCTGCATGTTTTAGATGTGTCCAATTCCAGTTCCCAGAGGACCGCTGACCTGCATGTTTTAGATGTGTCCAATTCCAGTCCCCAGAGGACCGCTGTCCTGCATGTTTTAGATGTGTCCAATTCCAGTCCCCAGAGGACCGCTGTCCTGCATGTTTAAGATTTGTCCAATTCCAGTCCCCAGAGGACCGATGTCCTGCATGTTTTAGATGTGTCCAATTCCAGTCCCCAGAGGACCGATGTCCTGCATGTTTTAGATGTGTCCAATTCCAGTCCCCTGAGGACTGCTGTCCTGCATGTTTTAGATGTGTCCAATTCCAGTCCCCTGAGGACCGCTATCAGGGGCGGAGTGGCAATCGGGACGACCGGGACTTTTCCGGGGGGTCTGGTGCGATCAGAATTTTCCCTGTGGATTTTAGTGCCCCACTCCGCCCCTGACCGCTATCCTGCATGTTTTAGATGTATCCAATTCCAGTCCCCAGAGGACCGCTATCCTGCATGATGGTATGACTGATCAGAGAGGAGTGTACGGGGAATCTTCCGTGTCTTATTGGCTGACAGCCCGGTGTTTAATATAACCTCTAGAGCGGTCCTGACAGAAAATGAACATCAGATGATTTTTGACAGAAATAAGAGAGACAATTCTTTAGTTGTGACGGCTGGCAGTGGGGGCGGCAAAACCCTGGGCCAACACATAAAACAGGTAAACAAACTATATACTTCATGTCTTCAAATTATACGAACATTAGGCAGATTCACAGCAGTGTTTGCGAAAACACGTCAGCCGGACAAAATCTTTGGACATTTTGGACCGACATGCGTTGGTCTGCGTCTCCCCTTTGATCTTTGTCTCACTACGGCTCCTCATCGCCCCACAGTGCAGCTCATTACAAGCTTTCTCCCGGCCCGTAACTGGCCGCTTGCTTTTAGCAGCACCAGAACTTTCTGCACAAAGCTCCAAAACAGAGACTTTTCTAAGAGTTTGAATTAATAACGGTATTTATTAATGTGGGTCAGACCTGTTGTGTTTAACCCTAAAGTGAGTCTAACTCTGTACGTCTTATTCAAAATGATTATAGGTAATAATGCTTGAATCATATGTTTGTTTATATAATGTTTATATAAGCCTCATTAGACTATTATCTACAAAAGAAGTGATAATGTAGACGTCTTCATAAATACAGAATAGAAGGAGCTGCTTCAGAAAGCAGAGCAGGATTAAAATCACTGACTAATCAATGACTGATTTAACATTTTGACTGATGATTGTCTGGGAGGAAACAAATCAAAGTATACCACTAGAATAAACTAGACTACAGCACTAATTAAATCAACAATCTTACTTTTGTTGTGAGTGCAAAGACTGCTA
The DNA here is from genome assembly GCA_963556495.2 of Valencia hispanica. Taxonomy (NCBI): domain Eukaryota; kingdom Metazoa; phylum Chordata; class Actinopteri; order Cyprinodontiformes; family Valenciidae; genus Valencia; species Valencia hispanica. Next base: position 42,415,948 of record OY747714.1, on the reverse strand, counting down.
TCTTGCCTTGGCGGAGGTCTGCGCTCTCTGAGTGCTTTTCTAGTTAGAACTATATAATTGAGCCAATTTCCCCCCAAAAATGACACTTGAATGCTAATCATGTTGCAAAGGTCAGTTCCTTTTATGATTACCTTTTAATAACATCTATTAAGATAAAAGAAATCTGATGTTATACTTGGTTTACAGATGACCTAGACAGGACAGAGAATGAGGAAAAGTGCAGCAGACACAGAACTAACTTTTGTTTGGAAAGAAACAAATGAAAATAACTGTTACCTTTTGACTAATTTTATTATCCTGTTATACCTAATATTAATACTGATTTTAGAGATCTTCTTAACAATGTCACGTTTAAGTTTGAAAATAAATACATTTTTATGTACATGTTGCTGTATTTGGCTTTAAACAAGGTGACACAATGTTTAAGAAAGCTTAAATAAAAAGTTTTTATTTACTGCGTAGGTTTCTCCAGATTCCTCTAGGAGGTTGTGGGCTCAGCCCCCAATGTTTCCAGGTCCAGGAAACACCCCTGGTCCAATTCCAGTCCCCAGAGGACTGCTGTCCTGCATGTTTTAGATGTGTCAAATTCCAGTCCCCAGAGGACCAGCATGTTTTAGATGTGTCCATCCAACAGAGCTGATTCAGATGGTATAATGACCTCCTCAGCATGTCATCAACATCTGGTAATGACACGGTCATATAAATCAGCTGGGACAAAACATCTAAAACATGCAGGACACAGGTCGTGGAGGCCAGGAGCTGCACACCACTGCAGCATTAAAGGGATGAAGCTGGAGAAGTCCTGAGCAGGTTGTTTTCTTTCTGAACATGTTTGTTTTCTGCAGGTTGACGTCCTTTGGGGACTCGATGCTACATGTCCACCTGGTGTTGCTTAGCAACGCTGCCCCCCTCCTACTGAAGCACTTGTCTTTAAGAGAGATGCTCAGATGTGACACATGATGATTATTTACCTTTATTATAAGGCAAAGATTATCTAAATTAATCTGGTGACTGATGAAACCGCCGACTGCTAGGACTGAATTAAACACAGTTAACAAGAGGAGCTTCAGGTTTAAGTTACATTTAAAGAAAATCTAACCTTAAATATCCAGATTTGACATTTCCGACCCTGACGGTTGCTGTAAAACACTTTCTGATAAAGTTTTAGGTAAAGGTTTATATCTCAGCTCAGATTATATCTCAGCAAACACTGACAGTAAATACATCCGATGATATCAGATCTGAAAACATAGAGTCTTTTTATTTCTTTAATATCACTTCTGTCCTCATTCAGCTCGAATAGGAGTGAAACCGGCTTCAGCCTGTCTGTAAAAAGTATTAACCTAAAGTACCTAAAGAAATCTGAGGCTTTATTCATGCTCTTAGTTAAAGTTGGGTTTAAAACAGTCAGAAACATTTTCAGATCATATCTGATTTTCAGAACTTGTTAGATTGTAACTCAGATTCTCACCCAGAGCAGAAGTCAGGATCCCAACCAGCACCTGTACGAGGAAGGACCTGGTGCAGGTCAGCATGTTTCACTGCAGCTCTGTTAGGAATCAATAAAACACATAAGGAGGCAGAGATAAAATGTTTAGACATAGTTTATCTGCAGTTTCGTTTCCAGGTGATCATCTTGTTAAACATGGCGTTTAGAACCATCCAGAACAAGATGGAGGATTATAAAATGTATGGATGAGTTTCAATCGGACTGTGATCAGATCTGCTGACGCTTCATGATAAGTTTAGCTTAGAAATCACAGCAGACAACTGACAAGAAGTAAAGAACAAAATGTTCATTATTAAAAAAACGATTAAAAACGTGTTTGATCAAACTGAAACTGGAAAAAGTGTAACCTTTACGGAATTTATCTGTAAATGAACAGAGTTATTAAACAAAACGGAGCTTTTTCCACAATTATTGCGCATTAAAAGAATACACAACCCAAAGTTTACTTTACCCCAAAACATGTTTTTGCACGAAAACAGCGCATTAAACTGATCTATGTGCACATAACAGACATGAATTAATTACATCGTGGGAAGAAGTTTGGCTTTATTTAAACTATTTAGCCTAAAAACAAACTCCTGTGAGTTTGTTTTGTTGCCCGTAAAGTAAAATGTTTCATGTTATGAAAGCACGGCAAAGAGCCGGGAGAAAAATGCGCAGCAAACTTGTCCAGAAACACGAAGAAAACGTCAAAATCTTGGTGTAAAAACTTTGTTCCAACATCTACCAAAACTTTCCTTTCATGATTGAAGTTCTTAAATCATTGAAAGCTGCAAATATGAACCAAAACAGACCGTCTCAGGTGTTCGGTGTTGGAGATCAGACGAGGAAATCCTTATAATAAACTTCTTCCGTCTTCATGGAGAAGCTGAAGAAACCCTCCCTCCTTTTCACCTCATTATTTCCCTTCTGCGTTGCTCTTAGCAGCCTACCTGGCTGATCATTCGGGGATTCAATTTCTGTCGTTTGCTGGACTGTTTTTAATAATTATGGGTTATTTGTGTTGTTTAAAGCAGCTTTTAGACAGTCTGCAGACGAGAAGAACAAATAAACAGTCGGTGAAGGACCCGGACAAGACAGCCGACGCTACGGCTCTTATAAACATTAGCTTCGCGCACACATGGTGCATTACGGTAATAGAGTACTGGGGCGCTCTTTCATGGGAAAAACAATGAAAAAGGGAGGAATTAAAAGGATTAACCATAAGAAATGCTTTTTATTACCTACGTAATACTTTTACATACTATATCCCAAATACATATTTTATTACTTTACAGCAAATATTTGAGAAATAACAAGTCAAAGTGCAGCATAATGTCTTTCCAGAAAAGGCGTTTGTGTCATTTTCAGGAATTTATTTCTCCAAAATACTAAGAGGTCACAACACACTCTGTTCAGATTATGGTAAAGGGTGTCCTATACTATAACCAGAATAAATATTTCAGAATTTTACTGTACTTATTCGGAGAAATGCCAAGTCAAATTACAGTATAATCCCTTTCCAGAAAAGGCATTATACTCAATTGACCGTGGTAATGAAGGACACCAACGGGCTGTTCCCAACCAGCAGTGCCGTCTCTGGCCCATAGAGGGCAGACTTTGTTTACTCAAGGAATTATTTGGCACAGAAATGTATAAAAAAAAATTGATTTACAGACAGAGGAGCCGAGTTTAAAAAATACCAACCTTTAATAGATCCAAGTGACAGATAAAGTCAGAATAGTCTTTACATTGCAATATTGCTACATTCTCATAGTATCTGAGAGCCGTCTGTGATCCTCCTTTCTGCTCACATGGATCCAAAAGGCCCCAATAAAAAGCAGACAGAGATTTAATCAGACAAAGTGTAGAGAGGTAAACTGAGTGAGTGTAGCGCACTGAGAGCTTCATTAAGACTAGAGAGATCTGGAGACTCAGCTGTCAGATAAAGAAACAGGTTTTAATAAGTGCCTCAGCTTCTGTGTAGCATCCCCAGTTTAAATAATGGTCTCTCAAACTGATGGTTCAAAGTCCTTTTATTGATCAACTTTGCATGTGAACACAGCCTCAGAGTTAGTTCTGTCATCAACCTGGAGCTGAGGAACAGTTTGAAGCTTAAAACATTTTCACGCTAGTGAAGTTAGTCCTTTCAAATCCCAGCCTTTCCCCGTCACTACCGGTGTGCCCCAGGGCTCTGTCCTGGGACCCCTGCTTTTCATCGTTTATATCCTGCCAGAGGTGGGACAAAGTCATTGTACAGCAGCTTCAGTCCTGTTTTGTATTGACCTCATATTGCAAAACAGTTTAACTTTCAAATAGACATGGGTCCTTATAACCTAAACTTTTTTAAATATGTCATCAATAAAATCCTCACCCCTCAAAATGATCACTTCTGAAAAAACTGGACCAACCTGATAATGTAATTGAAATGCCTCCATGGTGTGTAAAAATCCCCCCCCCCCCCCCCAGTTTTCATGGGAAGTAGCAAGTCTTCTCAAGTCAAAAGGCGCAAGTCCAAATAGAGTCACGAGTCATTGATGTTAAAGTCCAAGTCGAGTTGCAAGTCTTTGTACATTTTATCAAGTCGAGTCTGAAGTCATGAAATTCATTGGTAACATCTTCCGTAAATTCAATATTTATTTCCACTGTTTCACCGATGACACTCGGCTCTACCCGTCCAGTAAACCCAATGTCAGCCTCCCACCTTCATCTCTTACTAACTGCTTATCTGAAGTTAAATCTTGGTTCTCCTCCAACTTTCTTAAATTAAATCACAATAAAACGGAAATTCTACTTGTTGGCACCAGATCCATATTATCCAAAGTTGATCAATTTTCCTTTTACAATTGACAACTCTCTCGTGTTTCCCTCTTCTCAAGTTAAGAGTCTTGGTGTCATTCTTGACAGCACACTATCATTAACATCACACATCAATGACCTTACTCGGTCGGCATACTTTCACCTTTGCATAAATCGTCTTCGTCCCACCCTTTCCCATCACGCTACTACTATTCTGTTTCACAATCTCGTTACGTCCCGTTTAGACTATTGTAATTCCATTCTTTCTGATCTTCCTCAAAAATCCCTCCATAAACTCCAACTGGTCAAGAATTCAGCTGCATGTATTATTACTGGTACCCCTGCCTTTCAACACATTACCCCAGTCCTTCAACAACTTCACTGGCTCCCAGTTAAATTCAGAATCACCTTCAAACTCCTCCTGTATACATTCAAGGCCATAATCCATCCATAATCTTGCCCCTCCCTACCTATCAGAACTCCTTTTCCATCGTTTCCTCCTCTCGTTCCCTCAGGTCCTCCTCCTCTGTTCTTCTCAATGTGCCCATGTTTCGCCTCAGCATGTGGGGAGCAGATCCTTCAGCTGCTCCGCTCCCAAACTCTGGAACTCTACCACCTGACATCCGTAACACTGACTCTTTCCCGCTTTTTAAAACAAGACTCAAAACACATTTGTTCAGGATAGCCTCTGTAACTACACTGTTTAATTTTAATGGCTTACTTATTTGTATTGTCTGCGTTTACTTTGTTTCTTGTAAAATGTCCTTGGTTTCATTGTAACCATGAAACACGTCGTCTCTGAACCAGAAGTCATTTTTTTAGAGAACGTACAGATTGCAGAATACACGGTGCACCAAGAGTAATGATTTCGATCCAAGGCTGTCATGGAAGCTTTTTTAAGCTTGCCCCTCCAATTATTTTACATGAGTTGTCAATATCCTGCGGTAAGTTCTCGTTCACCACCACAAGAAATATAACCAATAACAGACAGCTATAATAATGAAGCTTCCCCTTGTATCTCATCTCTGCTCAGCAGCTCTGATCTTCTCTCATGGCGTCTAGAAATTTATCAAAATGAGTTTTTGGCCTTTTCAGAGTTTCTCTGAATAGATTCAGTACAGAGCTCAGAAAGAGAATTCAGCTCATAAATAAATCAGCTTAATTTATGACAAACTTAATTTATGATAAACTTTAGATTCTGATTTTAGCTGTTTATGACTGTATGATAATTTTTTGTGTTTATTTATTTATGCCACTAGGTGTCACTTTTTCTACTTGGAAGTTTTGTCTAAAATGTGAGAACATTTGTCCAGGGACAGGTGTGTTGAGGCTATGGCCTTTCACTGAACGAACCGCATCTCCCAGCATCCGTTGCGCTGCCCTCAACCCATTCTCATTCGTCTGTGGCCAGTGATGACATCACAGAGTTGATAAAGGGCAGCGCAAAGATTGAAATCTTCATCTTTTGGTTCCCAAGCGGTGCCGCAAGGAGCCGTTTTAATCCATTGCTAGCATTTTTCCCTTTTTCATTCAAACCTGCTGGACCAGGAAGAACTTCCCTTTTAAGCTTCGAAGTGAATCGGCTGAGCAAACAGACTTCCCTGTACGGGTAACCAGGTTGTCCGCTGGCCATCTGAGCTCTATTTAAACTGGCCTGAGTCCCTCAGCGCCTAAGTCGGACGTCCGCTTTTCCGACCTCAGCTTGCACAAACCGCTCCCTTTAAACTGGACACTTCTACGTTCTTCGTCGTGGACTGTGGAGAGCTTGATCACCAAGTAGGATTAAACTGGTTCATATCTTTTGGTCTGGGTTGAGGAGAATTAGGTCTAGGGTATATATATATATATATATATATATATATATATATATATATATATATATATATATATATATATATATATATATATATATATATATCCATTTTTCTGTTGGTTAAAATAAGTCTGTCAACTTGTTAACCACTGTTATTCTTGGTCGTCTGTCGCCGTACACCGACCCTGAATGTGCATGCTTTTTGTGTTTTATTATTTGACTTTGGTTGCAACCAGAAGCAGTATATTATATTGTATTATTTCCTGGCTTGTTTATTGTCCACTTCGGTCGGGCGTGTCTGTTTAGACAGGTCGCGTGGCCTCAGTTGATCCCCTTTCTCCGTCGCCCTGTTTCCTTTGTCCAAGCCACCATTGCTAATGAAACTAGCCTTTGTTGAATCGCCACGCCGTCTTCCTTTGTCTTTCTTTGTGAACCGATCGCGCCAATTGATAAGGCTTGAGTTATTTATTGCATTGAGGGAGTGAGCTGAACCCCCCCTCATTCGCTCGCTGTCTCCCACACACACACACAGCTGAACACACACGCCCCCTTCCCTCGACGTTAACTTTGTTCTATATTTTTGCATGCGTTTGAATAGATGGAAATTATGAATGAAATGTAATCTGTAAGGTTGACCTGTTTCATTAATAAATTCCCTTAAGTAAAGAGAAGTTTCCTGTGCTATGAAGTTTGTTTTAACCCCGCGGACGAACTCCGCCTTTTCAGAGAGAGACTGACTGTCTGGTTTAATTAAATTTATCGCATTTATGAGATTGGTGCCCCTATATCTTTTTTAAACAGGTTAAACTTGAACGTCATCAATAATTGTATTAATATTAAATTGATTATAATTATTGATGCTCAGAAAACCAGACAAGTTTTTTTATTATTAATAGTTACAACACAGTGAATGAATCGATGCAATCTGCTGGGATTCCTTAAATAGAAAACGAAATAAAACTTTAAACTAATAATGATAATAATAATGGCTTGCCTTTAAATAGCGCTTTTGGAGACCCACAAAGCGCTTTACAACTCCATTATTCATTCACTCTCACATTCACACACTGGTGGAAGCAAGCTAGGATTATAGCCACAGCTGCCCTGTATGCAGGTAAGAGTTGGGCTTTGTGGGCCTGGCTTGTCTTAGACACAGGCAAGGGGTCCTCAAGGAAAAAGGTTTGGGAACCACTGTTCTAGAAAAACATCTAAACCCCCATGAGAAATCATCTGTCTGAGGCTAAAATCCAAAACCTCATGACAAAAACCTCAACACCAATCCCACTATTTGACTACGCACAAATGGGTGAGCATTTCAGTTCCATGCGGACCAGGAGGAAGTTGTGAGACTGTGCATTCAGGCCAATTTAAATGTTTATGTGATTCTCTGTTAAGCTTGTTCTGACTGAATTTTAAAATTAATTAAAAAAAAAAAATCTTGGTAAATAGGTTATCATTTTTAAAATTGATGGGTAGATTATGACCAGATCTTTTTTGACCCCGTCGGTCAAAATGACGAACAACAAAAAAAGTCTAGCCTCTAACTGCACATGACACAAACCACTTCTTTTTCCAGTCAGGAAAAAGCATTTGTTGCATTAATTATAAATGGACATATGTGCAGCAGAAACAAGTAGCCTAGTGTATCCCCGATTTTTCAATATTCATATTTTTATGAGACATTTTGGCCTTTTGTAAAAAATATTTTTGGGTAGGTGTGGTAGTGCTATGGTTTGGCTTAAGCTTTTGTCCTTAATGGGATTTTTTAATTGCATTACTTTTACTTTTATACTTTAAGTAGTTTTGAAACCAGAACTTTTTTACTTTTACTTGAGTAAAATGCTTGAATTGAAACTTCAACTTCTACAGAAGTCATTTTAAACGTATCTGTAGCCTACTTCTGCTGGAGTAATGAGTGTGAATACTTTCGACACCTCTGGATTTTATTTAGCGTATCAGAGTAAAGGGGGCTAACTGCAGATGTAAACCACATCTCTTTGGCTCAGGTGGTAGGAGTTTGTCTCATAACTGGTGGGTGTCAAGTTCAAACCCCAGCTCTGTCCATCTGGGCTGTTGTGTCCCTGGACAAGACACTTCACCCGCCTTGCCTGCTGGTGGAGCCTCTGGCCTGTGAACAGGTAAAACTAAAAAAATTTGAATATTGTGCAGAAGTTCATTTATTTCAGTAATTCAACTTAAAATGTGAAACTATATATAGAAAAAGACTCATTACATGTAAAACGAGATATTTCAAGCCTTTATTTGTTATAATTTTGATGATCATTGCTCACAGCTTAATATTCACATTTTTTGAGTTTCACCTGTATGGCTCGCTTCTGTCAGAATCTGCTATGATGTGGCTCATCACCATTCAGCATGTAAATGTGAGCGGGAATGGGTGAATGACTGAATGTAGTGTAAACTGCTTTGGGGTCCTCTGACTGAAATTACAATTTATATTGTTCAGACTTTTATTTATAAAAAGTTTTGTAAACCACATTTAACAATTCTGTAGAATCGTGTTATGGTGGATCACATAAAACCTCTATAAAACAACATTAAAGTTGTGGTTCTCAAGTGATAACGTAGTTAAAGCTGCAAGCAGCCTCGAATGGCTCTCGCAGCTTATTGCCACTCTGGCCCGTGTCGCGACCACGGGACTCACCCACTGCCGGCTCAGCGCCACCTCAACGCTTCCACTGAGCCTGCTGACCAAATCTGTATGACAAAGTGTTCAAAAGCCACAAAATGGCAGCTTTTGACCAAAATGGCTGACTTCCTGTGGGGAATGGACCCTGACTTCAACAGACTTTTTATAGGTCTTAAGTAACTACATATATGCACTGAATTTCACAATCCTAATTGAAAGCATTGCTTGTGGCTGATTGTTTTAATGCTGCTATGGGGCGCTGTAAAGGAATTGGGCCATACCCACAAAATATTTGCACACATATCTGATCGTGGTTGGACTAATTTGCATGTTCTTGAATTTGGTGCAGACCAGATGATGCATGCTGAAAATAGAGCCAAACGTATTTCCATGGTGCGATATCAGGCTGTCACTGTGATATCAGTGTAAAATAAAAAGAAGAATCTGAAACTACTATGGTTTTTGAGAATATTTATAATACAAACTGTCCAGAATCTTCCGCTATTTTACCAGATGTGTGAAATACGATCGGTTGTTCAGATATGGGACAAAACAACTTCATACTTGGAATCAGAGAAGGATTTTCCCAACATGGTTTTCCTTCTTGTAACTTTTGAAAAAAGATAACACCAGTAATGGTAACCCACAATGCTGAGTAAAAGCTGTTACAGTTTGTCCAGGCAGGTGTCTAAATAGATTAAATGAGATTATTTTTTGGTCAAAGGTTGTTCCATCTCATTATAATGTTTCGTTTCACTTCATGTTATGAGAGCCTTTTAATAAGAACTCCATTCTTATCGTGATTTAAATATTCAAATTATGATACATTCAAATGAAGCTGCTGTTCAGGGATGGATCCAGGTAGATTTCAATATTTGACTGAGGACAGTTTTCAAAACAGCATCAAGAAGAAAACATCCCATTCATCGAGGATAAAAGCAAAGCCAGTGTGAGTTTCAGGTAACCTTCTAACAGACTTCTGATCTTAACAACAAATACATATTTTAACTCTAATAATATGTTGATTTTATTTCTGTGTAGCAAACATTGTTTTCTGTCTGCTCTCTTTCCTGTCCGCCTTTAGCTCCTCTTCTCTCCCAGCATTGTTTCTCTGTCCAGTGGATGGCGAGCAGCAGGTTTTCAAACCTTGATCTGAAGTGTTAAAATGTGTTCTTTATCCAACAGAGACAAACTGTTGGAGGAAAATTATTAATCTGACGGCAAAGATGCAGCGGAGTCTGATTCTGCCCTTTCTGATGGGTAAGATGATCTAAAGCACAACTACATTCAATAGTTTGTGTTGCATCACAAACTCAGATCTGCCTCTTTTTGTTACCCAAAAACGTCCAGCACACTTAGTAACGTGATATTAAATAGTACTAAAAATAGGAACATCTATTTTCATAGGACAGTGCATTTTCATAGACTCTCAGCACTATGAGTATCACTACATTAAAAAGGAAAAGAACTGGACTGAAGCTCAGCAGTACTGCAGAGAGAACCACACTGACCTGGCCACAGTGATTAACATGAACGACATGTGGAGACTCCTCAATAAGTCACCAGGAAATAGGAGCGAAGCTTGGATTGGTCTGTATGACCCAACAGGCGTCAACAGAACATGGCACTGGTCTCTGCCTGGAGTGGAGTTCAATGAAAGTCGGACAAAGTGGAACATTGGAGAACCGACTGATATAGGAAAAACCAAATCTGAGAACTGTGGGCGTATGTATAAAAATCTTTCATGGATAGATACTGGGTGCGAACATAAAAAACAGTTCGTCTGCTACAATGGTAAGAATGTTCATCTCCTTTCCAGTGTGGTTTTGGTGTATTCAAACTGAACTCTTAAGATGTGTTTTGTATTATTCTCTAAACCCGATAAATAAATGAAAATTGTGATGTGAATTTATTTGTTTACTCCCCAGAAACTGATGCAACCCCTAAATACTACTTGATTAAAGAGAATATGACCTGGCAGAAAGCTCAGAGTTACTGCAGAGAGAATTACACAGACCTGATCAGTGGACTGACGCAGCTACAGAATGAAGAACTGATGAGCGTGATGAGTTCTGCCGAAAGCGCCTACTTTGGTCTGTTCAGAGACACCTGGAGGTGGTCAAATGGAGGCAGTTTCTCCTTCAGACACTGGCAGAAAGAGTTTAACAATACAGAATATAATACTGGTCAATGTGCCATTGCTGTGTTTGGGGATGAAGGCAGATGGAAGAATGCAAGCTGTGCTACGGAAAAACCCTTCATTTGTTATGATGGTGAGTTGTTCTTTACAAAAATACTCCAAGTTTAAATTTCAAATGAACAATAAAAAGTTGTTATTTATTTAACTTTGCTTTCTATAAATATATATTTTGTAAACATTTCATAACTCATTTCACAGATTTGGAGCATTTTCTCTCATTATTTCCATCCCTATATGTATATGAAAAATGTAAAACCTGAAATTATTTTGTTGAGTCTAAGGATATATTTTTGCTCTTAAAAAATGTACTTTGTATCCATGATTTTTGCAAAAGTGTGAATGTTTATTTGTTTTTTGTCGCTAACTTCTGTGACAGATAAAGTGATCCTGATTGAAGAAAAGATGAACTGGGAGGATGCCTTATACCACTGCAGAGATCATTACCATGACCTGGTCAGCATCACCAACCTGGATGAACAGAGATGGATCCAGGAGAAAGTCAAGCGTGCCTCGACTGATTACGTCTGGATGGGACTGCGATACACCTGCACTCTGGATTTCTGGTTCTGGGTCAGTGACGAGGTGGTCAGCTATAAGAACTGGGCCTCAGATGGACAGATGGATGACTGTGACATGTCTGGAGCCATGGAGACAGAAGGACAACATCGGTGGAGCAAAAGAAATGACAGCGAGGAGTTCAGTTTCATCTGTTTGAAAAAATAAAATCTACTCTCTTCTGCTTTTTCATTTTTAGATGTGTGGTTCTTATTAAATGTTGGCTGGAACAAGTTTACTTCCCTACTGGGAGAAAAAAAAAATATTTACTTCAACTCCGGTGAACTAACAAAGAGCTTTATGCGGTCTTTGGTTTTATAGTGTGTTATCTAACATATCATAACATTGTTATCTCTCATACTCCATTAGAATATATAGGCTTCAACAACTTTTATATTATCTAATTACATTTTAATATTGCATTGCTCTTTAAAGAATTAATAATCAAGACAAGTAATGTCAGATGTTTTAGGAATTATACAGAATCAGAATCAGCTTTAATGGCCAAGTATGACACATACAAGGAATTTGACTCCGGCAACTTTTCTCTCCAGTACAGAACTTAAATAAGTGAAATAAAGAAATAGATACAAATAAATAATAAATAATAAAGGATAATATATACACCAAACCGGGGTTATTTTACAGTGAGTATTGTTGTATTCTACTTTTTTGAGGCTATGTTTTATTATGCAGTACATATGTTTTAATTATATCTTTTTTAAGCTTTAGAAGTAATAGGCCTGTTTATATTATTCAGGGTAGTAAAACATGACTCTGTTACCAGTATTTTATAGGGTTGAAGGTTTTAAGTAAACAAACTCTTGAGTAAAGATATGAATTGAAAGCAGGGAGGATCAGCTATAACTCTAATTCATGTTATAACCCAGTTCATGGTACGGTCAGGAGACCTGGAGAAAATAAATGACCTGTCAAGATGTAGAAGGAGGAGAGAGGAGTCATGTGATATGTTCTTTGTTCTTTTGGAAATAAAAATGGTACAGCCTTGTAGGAGAGCGAGTCAGATCTTGTCTGGCTCCCATCTGCAGGTGCGTCCTTTAAAAACAGATATCTGTTGTTTGTGTGTGTTGTTGTTACTCTCTGTCTCTCAGTGCTGGGTCTTATTTTGAAACAGTTCCCGCTGGGGTTTTGGAGTTCGGCGCCCCTCCCCTCTCTGAGTAAAAAAAGCGAGTTCCAGAGCATATAATGAGAAGAAGCCGACAGTATGTACAGCAGTGCAGAGTTATAGTTTATTGTTAAGTGAATGGACTCACACTCTGTGACTACACAGAGTTCATCAGAGCGACAGCCTGGGGGAAAAAACTGTTCTTGTGTCGGGTGGTTTTGGCGTACAACGCTCTGTAACGCCGGCCTGACGGGAGGAGCCTAAACAGATTGTGGCCAGGGTGTGAGGGGTCTGTGGTGATTTTTCTGGCCCGCTTCTTGACCCTGGACTGGTACAGGTCCTGAATGGAGGGAAGATCAGTACCTATGATCCTCTCTGAGGACCTGACTGTTCTCTGCAGTCCTTTTCTGGTGGCGGATCCGAACCAGACAGAGATGGATGAGGTCAGGACAGACTGGACTATCGCTGTGTAGAAGATCGTCAGCAGTTCCTGAGGCAGGTTGAACTTTCTGAGCTGACGCAGAAAGTACAGCCTTTGCTGGGCCTTCTTTCTTATACAGTTAATGTGGGAGGTCCACTTCAGGTCCCGTGTGATGGTGGATCCTAGGAACCTGAAAGTCTCCACTGTGGGGACTGGCCTGTTGATGATTATGAGAGGAGATGTTGATGGGGGTCTCTTCCTGAAGTTCACTGTCATCTCCACAGTTTTGAGCGGGTTTAGCTCCAGGTGGATCTGACTGCACCAGAGGACCAGCTGTTCCACTTCCCCTCTGTATGCAGACTCGTCACCGTCACGGATGAGTCCAATGATGGTGGTGTCATCTGCAAACTTCAGGAGTTTCACAGCAGGGTCCCTTGACGTGCAGTCAGTGGTGTAAAGGGAGAAGAGCAGTGGGGAGAGAACACATACCTGGGGGGCGCCAATGCTGAGGGACCGGGAGCTGGATGTGAAGTTACCCAGTTTCACCTGCTGCCTCCTGTCAGTCAGGAAACTGGTAATCCACTGACAGGTGGAGGGAGGCACGGTGAGCTGGGACATTTTTTGATGGAGGAGCTCTGGGACGATGGTGTTGAATGCAGAGCTGAAGTCCACAAACAGGACCCGAGCGTAAGTACCTGCAGAGTCTAGGTGGTGCAGGATGTAGTGGAGAGCCATGTTGACTGCGTCATCCACTGACCTGTTTGCTCTATAGGCGAACTGCAGGGGGTCTAGCAGGTGATCCGTGATGTCCTTCAGGTGGGTCAGCACCAGTTCGCTCAAAGGATTTCATGACAACAGATGTCAGGGCGACTGGTCTGTAGTCATTTAATCCTGTGACGGGGGACTTCTTGGGAACCGGAATGATGGTGGAGCGTTTGAGGCAGGAGGGGACCACACACAGCTCCAGGGAGTTGTTGAAGATCTGAGTGAAGATGGGAGCCAGCTGTCCAGCACAGACTTTCAGACAGGACGGAGACACTCCATCAGGACCTGATGCCTTCTTAATCCTCGGTCTCTGAAATAGTTGGCGTACATCCTGTTCACAGATCCTCAGTGCAGGCAGGGGGTCAGGTACGGGGGTGGTTTGGGGTGATGCTAGGCCTTTTGTAATGGAGATGGTGGGGGAGGTGGAAGGTGTGAAAGTCGTTTCAAACCTGGAGAAAAAGTCATTGAGGTCCTCAGCCAGGCGTGGGCTCCCCACAGGGTGGGGGGATGGTCTCCTGTAGTTGGTAATGGTCTGCAGGCCTTTCCAAACTGCAGAAGAATCGTTGGCAGAAAAACGCTCCTTCAGCTTTGCACTGTAGTTCCTTTTTGCTGCCTTGATCTCCTTTGTCAGCTTGTTCCTGGCCTGCTTGTACAGGACCCGATCTCCACTCCTGTAGGCCTCCTCCTTGTCCTGGCGTAGCCGTCTCAGTTCTGCAGTGAACCTTGGTTTGTCGTTGTTGAACGTGCAGAAGGTTTTGGTCTGCACACACATGTCCTCACAAAAGCTGATGTAAGATGTCACAGTGTCGGTCAGTTCGTCCAGGTCTGAGGCTGCTGCTTCAAAGACGCTCCAATCAGTGCAGTCAAAGCAGGCCTGTAACTGCATATTTGACTCATCAGTCTATCTTCTCACAGTTCTTACTACAGGCTTAGCAGATTTCAGCTTCTGCCTGTAAGATGGGATGAGGTGGACCAGGCAGTGGTCAGAAAGTCCCAAAGCAGCACGGGGGACAGAGCGATATGCATTCTTTATTGTGGTGTAGCAGTGGTCTAAAGTGTTCATGTCCCTGGTGGGACACGTCACGTGTTGTCTATATTTAGGCAGTTCAAGTTTGAGATTTGCTCTATTAAAATCCCGGAGAATGATTAGCAGATAGTCCGGGTGAGTTTTCTCCACGTGTGTGATCTGGTCGGCGAGGTGATGTAGCGCCTCCGTTACGCACGCCTGCGGTGGAATGTATACAGCGACCAGCACAAACGAGGTGAACTCCCGCGGTGAATAAAATGGTCTACAGTTTATGAAAAAAGACTCTAGGTGAGGGCTGCATGTCTTCTTTAACACTGTGACATCTGTACACCAACCTTCGTTTATGTAGAAGCACGTTCCTCCTTCCTTTGACTTCCCAGACAGTTCCGCGCAGCGGTCCCCTCGGAACAGCTGGAAGCCTGGCAGCTTTAGTGCGCTGTCCGGGATGGGAAGCAAAAGGCGGCAGAACGGCGAAAGTCTGAGTTCTTGGATAGGAGAAGGAGCAACTCATCCATTTTGTTAGGCAGAGAGCGGACGTTCCCCAGGTGTATGGATGGGAGAGCGGTGCGTAACCCCCGCTGCCGCAGCTTGACGAGCACTCCAGCTCGTTTCCCTCGTCGGCGTCTCCGTCTAAATCCACAGAGCGCTGCTGCTCCTCCGATCAGAATCTCCATAAAGCAGTCTGGTTGAGTAAAAACCGGTGAAAAAAGTCCGGCACTGGATAGCCCTATTTGTAAGAGTTCCTCTCTGCTAAATTTAATAGCAGAGGGAGTGCAGGAAACTACGCAAAAAAGTAAAACAGTAACTAATACTAGAGAGCGAAGTACCGAGGCGTCCATACGCGGCGCCATCTTTTGTTTGTTTTTTGTTTTTGTTTTACTCTTCTTTATTTACTAGAAGTCATCTTCAAGCTTCATCTTGCCACGTTGATGTGCCTATGGGCAAGGCAGTTAAACCTAAGTAGCACTATTTATTTACCATAAACTTTAAGTTTCCTCATTTACCTACACGATCATGTTTCCACTGTTCTTTTCTTCTGCAATTGCTTGATTTCTCTCACTTTTCCGTTTAAATTATTTTATCATAAATTGTTGCCTGTTAGATCGGTCTGCTTTACTTTATTTGATTTTTTTTTTAATATTTTTTATTGTGTGTGGGTGTGGGTGGGTGGGTGGGTGGGTGTTAAGTGGTTAAAGGCCTGTTGTTACCTTTTAAACCTCTGCAAATCACTTTGTTTAACACCTGAATTTACAAAAGGTACAAATTGTCTAATTTCCAAACAAAACATTCTTTCCCCCATTTTTAAATAATAAAAAAAGCAATCATTAAGTTCTCCATACACTTCCTCATAATCAATGGAAAAATCTTTACTGGCATTGCATCAGTCAAAACCTGCTAATAATTTCTGAGCAGGCTTATTCATGCTTCCACTGGTATCCTAATGATTTATCTTTGGCGAGGAGCGTAAAGTCTTACTGGTTGTCCTGATATATGTAATTGAGCCAGTTGGGGGGATTTTTGAGGTTTTCTCTGTTTAACCTAGCTGACCTTTGTCCCCTTTGAATTTAGTATATTTTTACATGTATGGGTTTATATGAATTGTGAAATAAAGACCATTGTTGTATTTAAACAAAGACCAGTCTGTTCCTCTGTGGGTGCACCGGACCTACGTCCTTTTAGTTCCCTGGAGCTTAGCAGCTCTGGGGTGGCGTTGTTGCAACATTTAAACCTTTTAATATTCTACTTAGTACCAACCTGTTTTGCCACACTCAGATGTGACTGATGAGGATTTTTTACTTTTATTATAAGGCAAAAATTATCTAAATTAATCTGGTGACTGATGAAACAGTCGGCTGCTATAGGACTGAAATAAACACAGTTAACATGATGAGCTTCAGGTTTAACCTTAAATATCCAGATCTGACATTTCCGACCATGACGGCTGCTGTAAAACACTTTCTGATGAAGTTTTAGATAAAGGTTTAGATCTCAGCTGAAATGTTAATGATCCATGAAAAAGTTTCAGCTCAGAAGTGAAGCAGCAGCTGATCTGAGATCAGTGATGGAGGACAAAGGTTGGTTACAGTCAGACTGATCAGCAGACTTAAAGCGCCACCATCTGGTCAAACAGAGTCACTGCAGTAGCTTAAAGTCAACATGTCTGTAAAAATAAGAATTTATTTCCAAGAGCCGATCATAAAACTTAAGACATACAACCGATAAATATCTTTGGTCTCAGTAATAATCTCCATCAGCTGCTCCAATGATCTCAAAGCTCCAATAACAAATTTTCACAGTTGTGTTCCTACTAATGCTTTTAGAGTCTATGGGTTGTTTCACTGGGAATCTCAGCATCTGTGTTTGTAGATTGCCTTATTTTCTATTTACCTTCGACAAACTGTCATTCAGTATAAATAGGCTAATAAATAATAATTCAAAAGCTCCTTGTGTTATTTAAGGGGTCGGTCTGCTTTTCAGTTCCAGTCCTTGTATCTGGGAATGCTTCAGGTTCTCACTGTTCAGTCCGGATGAATACTTATTCTGCAGGCTGGATCTAGAGGCAGAATGTACAGTTTACTCTCTTTATCAGTTTTAAGGATTATCTCTGTCATCCAAAGTAGGACTGGATCAGTGATCTGGGAATGATGAATCAATCAGACTGATTGATCAACCATCAGAGGAGTTGGATCAGTGGAGATGCTTCTTCCCCTGATGTCTTCTCTTTGATCCTGAACCTGAGATCTCCCTGTTGAGGACACAGAACACAGTCAGTCAGACAAACAAAGAGACAAGCAAGAAAGAAAAACAAACCAACCTTTCACGTTCAGACTAATTGTTTTCACTCTCCAGACACTCCTGCTGTCCAGTATACATTTATAGTCTCCACTGTCTCTCTCTGTGGGTTGTTTCAGAGTCAGGCTGAGGTCTCCAGATTCCAGCAGGTCTTCATTCATGTTTGTTCTGTTTCTGTAGAGCTGGTCTTGCTCTTCAGGCTGATCAGAACCATTAATGAACACATGGGCCAACTTGTTCAAGATACTCCATTCCACATCTGAATCTCCCGGCAGCTCAGGTGTTGTTTTAAATGGCAGAAGGACAGACTCCGCCCCCTCCTCCACCTCTACCTGACAGACTGAAAGAACAACAAAGAACAACATGAGCTGTGCAAAAAGCTGCAGCACATCTTTACAATTTTTAGAGAATGATTTCAACGTACTGAAAAACATGAACCAGATGAGAGCATAGACAAGGCAGATTTATTTGTATACCACACATTCAGCAACACGGTAATTCAAGGTGCTTTACATGATTAGGGGAAAAATAAAAACAGCATTAAAAACAGAAATCTCAACAGAAACATAAAGAACATTAAAACATTCTACTGTTATGACCTCCCAGCTATTATTAATCGATTAATCAAAGGCAGATCTAAACATGTGGTTTTTAGCTTTGATTTAAAAGAAATCATTGTTTCAGTAGCTTTGAAGTTGTCTGGAAGTTTTTTTTTTCCAGATTAGAGGAGCATAGAAACTGAAAGCTGCTTCTCCGTGTTTGGATCTGATTCTGGGAATGTGAAGTAGAATTAGAGGACCTGAGTGGTCTGGGTTGGTATGATAACAACAGACCTTCAACACACTGTGGCGCCAGGCCATTCAATGATTTATAAACTAGTAAAAGTATTTTGAAGTCTGTTCTCTGAGCTACAGGGAGCCAGTGTAAGGACTTTAGAACTGGGGTGATGTGCTCCACTTTCCTGGTTCAATTCAATTCAGAAAAATACTTTATTGATCCCCCGAGGGAAATTAATTGTTGTTATAGCTCATACTAATTAATTATTTAGGAAGTTGTTGTAGATCATGATGGCTGTGGGCAGGAATGATTTCCTGTAGCTGTCTGTGTTGCAGCGATACTGAAGAAGCCTTCGACTGAAGAAACTGTTGTTGTAGGATAGTGTTGTGAAGAGGATGCTCAGGGTTGTCCATAATGTTCTTGATTTTATGAAGAATTCTTCTTTGCATCATCATCTCCAGTGGTTCCACATTAGTGCCCAGAACAGAACCAGCCTTCTTTATCGGGTTCTTGAGCCTTTTTTAATCACTGGCTCTGATGCTGCTACCCCAAATGATGGCTGAAGAGATGACAGTCTCCACAACAGACTTGTAGAAGATTTGCAGCATCTTGCTGTTTCCTCAAGAAGTACAGTCTGCTCTGCCCCTTCTTGTAGACGGCTTCACTGTTGCGCCTCCAGTCCAGTCTGTTGTCCAGGTGAACTCCGAGGTATTTATACTCCTCAACCACCTCCACTTGTATATGTGAGGAGGCTCTAAAAGATTGTTTTGACAGAACTGTGTGGGATGTAGTGATGACTGTGGGGAGGACATCAATAGGCTAACGGAAAGCATCACAGACTACATCAACTTCTGTGTGGAGACCACTGTACCCAGCAGGACTGTACGATGCTTCTCCAATAATAAGCCGTGGATTACTCCTGACATTAAGGCACTACTAAAACAGAAGAGGAGTGCCTTTAAGTCAGGGGACAAAGATGAACTGAGGGTTGTGCAGAGGAAGCTGAAGAGAAAGATCAGAGAGGGCAAGGTTCAGTACAAGAATAAGATGGAGGACCAGCTGCAGAACAGCAACATCAGTGGGGTCTGGAGAGGACTGAAATCCATCTCTGGGTATAAGGAGACCAACTCACAGCTTGTAGGGAACAAGAAGTGGGCAGATGACCTGAACAACTTCTTCAACAGGTTTAATAAGGCATCTGCCCTCCCCCTAACCAGCCGTCTCCTTCACAACCCCCATCATTCCCACCACATGAGCCCTGTCTGCCTCCTACCTCAGCTGCTTTAGCCACAGCAGTTTGCTCACAGCCAAGACACCTAACATCTCCAGTCCTTCAAAGTAGACCCCTCAACTACCTTCCCACATACACCACCACTCCCTACAGCCCTCGGCCATCCAGCTTCAGAGTCAGCCTGTCCTTCACAACATGGCAGGTGAGAAGGGAGCTCAGCCGACTGAAGATGAGGAAGGCAGCGGGTCCTGATGGCATCAGCTCAAGGATCCTGAGATGCTGTGCAGACCAGCTCAGTGTGATTGTTCAGCACCTCTTCAATTTGAGCCTGAGACTGGAGAAAGTACCGCTGCTTTGGAAAACATCATATGTGGTACCAGTGCCAAAGATCCCCTGCCCGAAGGATCTCAACAGCTACAGGCCTGTAGCGTTAACTTCTCATCTGATGAAGACCCTGGAGCGGCTGGTTCTGTCCCACCTTCGCTTGTGGTGAGCTCATCGTTAGACCCGCTACAGTTTGCCTACCGGCCCGGCATCGGGGTGGATGATGCTGTCATTTTCCTCATGCAGAAAGCTCTTTCCCACCTTGACACTAAGGGCAGCACTGTGAGGATCATGTTTTATGATTTCTCCAGTGCATTTAACACCATCCAACCTGCACTTCTAGGGGACAAGCTGCTGGACTCTGGCGTGGACCATCAGCTGACATCATGGATCCTGGACTTCCTCACTAACCGTCCACAGTTTGTGAGGCTACGACACTGTGTATCAGACTGGATGACCTGCAGCATGGGGGGCCCTCAGGGAACTGTTTTGGCCCCCTTCCTTTTCACGCTGTATCCCTCAGACTTCACCCACCACACCCCATCCTGCCATCTCCAAAAGTTCTCTGACGACTCTGCCATTGTTGGTCTCATCACAGATGGAGACGACAGTGAGTACAGAGACCTGAACGAGAACTTTGTGGACTGATGTCAACAAAACTGCCCCCACATCAATGCGGGGGAAACCAAATTGCTGGTGGTGGACTTCCGCAGGCAGAATTCTCCTCCCCCCACTCCAGTGACCATCGAGGGAAAAGCTATAGAAATGGTGGACTGTTATAAATATGTGGGTGTTCACCTGAACAACAAACTGGACTGGACTGATAACACCAAGGCTCTCTATAAAAAGGGTCAGAGTCGGCTGTATCTGCTGAGGAAGCTGAGGTCCTTTGGGGTGCAGAAGACCCTGCTAAGGACTTTTTATGACTCAGTGGTAGCAGCCGCCCTTTTTTATGGAGTGGCTTCCTGGGGTAGCAGCATCTCAGCTGCGGACAGGAAACGACTAAACAAGCTGGTGAGGAAGGCCAGCTCTGTGCTGGGGGGCTCCTTAGATGCAGTGGAGGTGGTGAGCAAGAAGAGATTGATGGCCAAGTTATCATCTATGATGGACAACGCTCTTCACCCTATGCATGCCACAGTAACATCACTGAACAGCTCCTTCAGCAACAGACTCCATCCACGGTGTCTGAAGGAGAGACACCACAGGTCGTTCCTTCCTGCTGCTGTCAGACTGTATAATCAGCTCTGTTCCCAGTAGTTCACCCTGTACCATCACTTTCTGTCAGTACATTTATTAGTTACTTAATTTAGCTAATCTATTTCCATGCCATTACTGTTATTATAAATATTGATGTTTATGTGTATATGCTGTACAGCATATACAGCATTATTATTATTATTATTATTTTTAAATCTTTGACTTTTTACTGCTGCTGTAACAGCTGGAATTTCCCCCAGATGTGGGACAAATAAAGGACTATCTTATCTTGCTTCTTCTCCCATGATGAAAACAGTTTTTGACTTATCCCTTTTTCTTCTGAAATCTACAATCATCTCTTTTGTTTTGTTCACATTCAAGGTAAGACGATTGTTTTCACACCATGTCTCAAAGCGGTCCACCAGCTCTCTGTATTCAGCTTCTTGTCCATCTTTGATACACCTGACAATTGCAGAGTCATCTCAGTATTTCTGCAGATGACAGGTCTTTGATTTGTACTGGAAGTCTGAGGTGTACAGAGTGAAAAGGAATGGTGAGAGTACGGTCCCCTGTGGTGCTCCTGTGCTGCTGACCACCTGGTTTGACACACAATTCTTCAGTCTCACAAACTGGTCTGTTGTCAGGTAGTCATTGATCCAGGCGATTGTTGAGGGCTCCACCTGTGTCTTCAGGAGTTTCTGACAAAGCAAATCAGGCTGAATTGTGTTCAATGCGCTGGAGAAATCAAAGAACATGATCCTCACAGTGCTGCCGGCTTTGTCCAGATGACAGTGGGTTGGTTGAAGTAGGTGGATGATGGCATCTTCAACTCCAACTCCACCTCCACGGTGATAAGCAAACTGCAGCGGGGCCTGATATGTTCTAGTTTGCTTACTCAGGTGGGCCAACAGGAGTCTCTCCAGGACCTTCATGATGTAGGATTTTAGGGAAACGGGTCTATAGTCATAGAATGGTTCTAGTGAGGACGTTGGCAGCAGCTTCCTGGATCAGCTGCAGCTGTCTGATTGACTTTTTAGGCAGACCTGTGAGGACACTGTTGCAGTAATCAATCCGACTAAAGATAAATGCATGGATGAGGTTTTCGAGGTCCTGTTGCGACATCAGTCCTTTAATCCTTGAAATGTTCTTCAGTTCATAGAAGACTGACTTTGTTATTGCCTTTCTGTGACCCTGGAGGTTCAGGTCTGAGTCCATTAATACACCTAGATTTCAGCCCTGGTCAGTGTAGGCAACAGAAAGATTCTGCAGAGCCCTGATGGTGTTAAGATATGTAGTCCATGTGCTGCTTCACAGAAATGTCTACTGTAACTGTGCTGCTGCTTCACGTTCTCTATTTTACATTTGAGTTTTAAGTGTAACATTTAAAAACTTCACATTAAACATCTTGTTCCCTCCGTCCTGTTGGAACCATGTTTGCAGGACAGAGAAAAAATTAACTGTTTTGATACTTGAATCAAAAGTTTTAAAAATATTTTCTAATCCACTTTAATCCAGACTTCTTGACTTTAGCCAAGCCTGATAAGACCATCTGGTGGAATGCAGAGATTCATAACAAAATATAGAGAGCAGCCTCAGCTTTAGGTAAGCTTTTATCTTGCAGCACAATGTTCAGTATTATTATTGAACCAATCTCAGATTCCACTGTCTAATTGTAATCCTCAGGGACACCATGATGTGTCTCAGCGGAAAATTCAAGAATGAAGAGGGTTCTCTCATTTGTTCTTGATACTCTAGTTAAATCGCCTAAGAAATGCTGTCATTGGAGGAAATCTAAACAACTCTCCTCCTCCCCCCTCCAGTTTGAGTATCAAATCATTTCTGATCTCAGAGAACTGGGGGAGAAATCCATCCATAGATGCAGTTTGACTTAACTAAGCTGATCTAAACCTTCTCAGTACTGCTTTGATTATGAGCTATATGGAAAGAAACGCATGGCACTGATTCATTGAATGTGTGGAATATGTCTCAAAACTCAAAAAGCATTTTAAGCTGAGAATAAAACAGTAGAAGAAGAAGGAACAACAAGGTGGTAACACTTTCTGATTCCTCCTCCAAAATACACATCTCAGTTGTAATGGATGAAGAATGTCAAAGTGATATCAGAAAAAAAGTGCTATGCTGAATTTTCAGATTTCATTCACAGTTCAAGCTTATTCCAAGCGGATTACTTTAGCACCAATGGACCTGGAACTCCAATCCAGATGAAATACCAGCCAACAACATACCATAATAAGTGGGTGCAAACCTTGACAGTGTACTGGAAATATATTTAAATGACAATAAGGAAATGCGGGATGAGTTTTCCTCTTAAATGGAGAGCAAAGTGTTTTCCAGCGTGTTGAGATCAGAGGGATTGAATCAAATGTTACAGCATGCAAGCTTCTGGAAGAAGGTCCTTGGATCCAAAATATATGTACAGTCTGCTGATTGTCGATCACATAAACTGTTTTCGCCAGATGAAATAAGTCTTGAACCTGACTTTATTCAAAACTCTGCAGAATTACTCTTTAAATTACAGATTCCACCAAAGAGAGGCAGCCTTTCTGTCGCAGACACCCTGCCGCCCTGTTGTGGGAAAAGATACGCAGTTTTACCGAAGCTGCTGAACCGAAAGCTACCCGTTTGCCCAGGACCGAAGTTCAGAGGCCAACCCCATGTTTTGAGCCAACGTGAGGTAGCCATATCCCCCGTCAGCTAGCTGCTAATTAATCAGCTAACTACAGTTGGTACTTCACCAGTTAATGCTGAGAACCCAGACCAGACATCAGACTTACTTTTCTACAGAGATCTTAAAATTGTTCAAGTAAGGTTGTGAGCTTGTAATTTGCAGTTCTGGACCAAATTTACCAGGGAGGCCAGGGTGGGGTGACTACTTCTCAATGGGGGCAGAGAAGAAAACAATGAAAAAAAACCCCAACAAAACAAAAAAGGCAGCAGAACCCTGATCTGGCAGATGAAAACTGTGATCCTATGGTCCGAGGGACCAGCGCATATCACCAGTAGAAATTGATTTATTTTTATCATTTTAGCCAGTGCCAGGCCCCTGTTGGCCCCTATCTAGAATCACCCATGGTGTTTGTTTAAGAAGCTTCTGAAACAGTTCGTTTTGCTCCTACTAAAATAAGTCTAGCTATTTTAGTGTTGGTGATTGCAGGACAGATGTTTCTGTTGTGGTTTCATACTGCAGGAAATTAAATCTCTTCTGATCAATCTGTCTGTTTTTACACAAACATTCCTTCTTTGTCACAGATGCAGAGCCTTCATTAACCTTCAGTTTTATCAATCTCAGCAAATGTTAGATCTGACTTAATCATAACTGATCTAACATTTATCTGTAAACCTGTCTCAGTCTGTATCATATTGCTACCTTCGAGAGTATTTCTTGATGTTTATTCATTCCAAGCATTATGTTCAATGAAAAAACAGGAAAAAAAAAAACAACTGAAAATAACATCAAAATACTTAGGTTGGCTCTGTAACTGAAACAGATACATTTCTTTCTGCCCTCCAGTAAGCCTCAGATCAGAATTGATGATTTAATAGCATCAGACTTAAATTACTGACCTTTGACAACAAGTTCTACTCGTTTATTGACCAGGTTTTTTCCATCTCTGCCATGGACTTTGCAGGTGTAGGTGCTACTGTCTCCGTCTGTGGGGTATTTTAAAATGAGACTGAGCTCTCCAGTTCTTAGCAGGTTCTCATTCACCTTTGTCCTGCCTCTGTAGAATCGATCTTGTTCTTCTGGCTGATCAGAGCCATTCTCAAACACATGGACCTTCCTGTACCTGTCCTTCCACTCCACCGTAGCATCTCTGGGTAGATGCATAATGGTTTTGCAGGGTAGAAGGACAGACTCTGCCCCTGAATCTACCTTTACCTGGTAAACTGAAGAACAAGATAAACAACATGAGGTGTACAGACAGCGGCTGCAGCTCTAGTTGGTCACATGACTGTCTAATATTGTCTCTGAGGCACAACTTCTTAGCTATCTGTCTATCTACATTCTTAGCACCTAATGATCCTCATCCTTGGAGACTCACCTGAGATTAAATAGTCCCGAAAATGATATAAAAGACCACCAGAGACCATAAGAACCACAACCATGATAACCACGACAGCTATGGCCCAGGATGGAAACTTATCTGTGGAGACACGAATATCATGACATATGACATCTGAACTACACTTTAATTGCAGGTCTTATGACTCACCTTTCACTAGCAGTTCTCTGTCTGTAACTCTCCGCTCCTCTCCTTCAGAGTTTCTGATAGTGCAAGTGTAGATCCCACTGTCAGACCATTGTAGGTTTGTTAGATTCAGGGTCAGATCTCCACTTTCCAGAGCATTGGCCCTCATGGATGTTCTGCCTCTGAAAAGCTGATTCTGGCCTGTCAGTTCATTTCCTTCTAGATAAAGCTGGTGGACGGTTGAAGGAGTGAGGTCGGAGCGGCTCCACACCACTTTGGGGTTGTCCATGTCAAATGTAGGAAAATCACAGGGAAGAAGGATGAACTGATCTCCTACATACTTCACATCAGTCGAGACTATCAGGGACACTGTGATGATACACAGACAGAGAGAGTTCATCTTATTTACACAAGTAGTAGTAAAATACCTGGATATCTAAACAATTCAGCCTCCAGATGTTGTGTGTGTCTGCTGTGTTTTTATGATGTTATACTGTGACCAGATGTCAGAGGAGTGCAAACATTATGTACTCAAGTAAAAGAGCTGTTTAACGAAAATGATATGAGAGAAATAATAGAAATTGATTTAGATATTTTCAGCAGGAAAATGTATGTCCTCTTATCTAAGATTGATGAACACGCATACAGTGGGGCAAAAAGGTATTTAGCAGCCACTGATCGTGCAGATTGTCCAACTTAAAAAGATGAGAGATCTGTAATTTTCATCATAGGTACACTTCAACTGTGGGAGACAGAATGTAAAAAGAAAATCCAGGAAATTGCATTGTATGATTTAAAAAAAATATTTGTATATTAGTGGACAACATAAGTATTTGGTCAGTAACAAAAGTTCATTTCAATACTTTGTAATATAACCTTGGCAATGACAGAGATCAAATGTTTCCTGTAGGTCTTCACCATATTTGCACACACTGTAGCTGGTATTTTGGCCAATTCTTCCATGCAGATTTTCTCTAGAGCTGTGATGTTTTGGGGCGCTGGGCAACATGGACTTTAAATTCCCTCCACAAATTTTCTATTGGATTGAGGTCTGGAAACTGACTTGGCCACCCCAGAACCTTAGCATAATGTTTCCACCCCCCTACTTCACAGTGGATATGGTGTTTTTAATTACCAAAATGGCGTTTTGCTCAGCTGAGAATTTTGAGAAACTGCTCCAGAGAATTGAAACAATCGAGACGAAGTTACACCATCTTCAGATTAATTTTTATCTAAACACTGGATGTGGAAATGAGACAACTTTACCTATGACATAGGTAGGAAGAACCTGGCAGCCCGGCGTAATCTCAATCCAACAGTCTCGCACAGAAGCCACAGAACAACGCAACCCCTCAAGTCAAAACGCTTTTAGCGGGTAGAACACCCCATTCCCAATTCAACGAAGACTGGCCGGCTTTAAAGCGCACTGAATCAACACCTGCTTTCTGTTCCCAGGCAGAAGAAACAAAGGAACCTGCAACCCAAAGCAAGATATATCACTCCCCCTGGAATACAGCTGAGAAACAGATTTGCAGCCCTCAGTTGCCCGACAGACAACATCCAACGCCTTGGAGCAGTCAAGGCAACCAGGAGAAATCCATCTACATGAAGCGGACACATAAGAAAGCAAGAACCCCCCCATCCCCCAAGCAAAAGTTCTCATCATACATGATGGATCAATTAAAGGTATCGCAGATTTTTGTAGTCAGAAAACTAGCGTTATCAGCTCCCCCAAGAATACAGTAAGAGCAAAAATCAGAAATTTCTTTTTGGAACAACAAAACACAGCAGAGTCTCCTGCCACCAACACTGTTGACAGTGGGGATGGTGACCTCGACGCGGGACGTTTTGGGTTGGTGGATGGAGTACTTCGAAGACCTCCTCAATCCCACCAGCACGCCTTCCAATCTGGAAGCAGAGTCTGGGGACTTTGGGTCAGGCTCTCAAATCTCTGGTGCTGAGGTCACCAAGGTTGTTAAAAATCTCCTCGGTGACAAGGCTCCGGGGGTAGATGAGGTTCGACCGGAGTTCCTCAAGGCTCTGGATGTTGTGGGGCTGTGTTGGTGAACGCGGCTCTGCAATATTGCGTGGACATCAGGGGCAGTTCCCTTGGATTGGCAGACCGGGGTGGTGGTCCCCCTGTTTAAAAAGGTGGACCAAAGAGAGTGTTCCAACTACAGGGGGATCACACTTCTGAGCCTCCCTGGTAAGGTCTATTCAGGGGTTCTGGAGAGAAGGGTCCGACGGATAGTCGAACCTCAGATCCAGGAGGAACAATGCGGTCTTTGTCCTGGCCGTGGAATACTCCGCCAAGGTTGCCCGTAGTCACCAATCCTGTTCATAACTTTTATGAACGGGATTTCTAGGCGCAGCAGTGGGGATACGTTTTGGTGGCCTCAGGATTGGGTCTCTGCTTTTTGCAGATGACGTGGTCCTATTGGCTTCATTGGAACGTGATCTACAGCTTTCGCTGGAGCGGTACGCAGCCGAGTGTGAAGCGGCTGGGATGAAAATCAGCACCTGGTGGACTGAACATAAACTTCTTTATCAGCGGACCAGTCCCTGATTGAAGTGATGAAAGGTACAGTAGACTTTGCATGCTCCACAAATAGTTGAAGAGAAAATCTGTTGAAAAATGTATCCCATTTGTTAATAACTTTAAAATATTTGGATGTGAAAAGCACTTTTTCAAGGTCACCCAGCGTTATCTTACCAAAGCTAGACTAAGATTGTTGACCTCAAATATTATCTGAATAAACACCCAAGAGCTGACCTCGAAGCACGGCCTGTGGATACTATTAGAGAACAAACATTTCCCGACCCACACAAGTGAAGATTACATCATCCCAGACAGCTGCACAGACTGACAGAGAAAAACATTTCCAGCAAGTATCCCAATGTCATCAGACTCATTGACACCTAATGACTCTCCATTTAGAGATTTCTCAGAAAACTGAAACACAAATTAAAATTGGGTCACAACTAACACCGAAACTTGGACTACATCAGGCCTATGGGACTAACACTGAATGTACTCTGCCAATGCCCGAACTGGTAATAATAGACATCTGATTTCCAAAGGAACCGGAAAGTAATTACTACTACTCCCACCGTCTTCCAGAAGTTGTCCGGCCACCCCGAAAAAATCTTTCAAGTCATTACAAGAGAAAACAATAAATTTAAGCCAAACGCATTTATAATAAAACAAATCTCAAATTGATCACCTGTCAGAAGTTTCAGCTACTGATTATCAAATCACTTAAGCTGTCTCTATTAAATATTAGGTCTTTATCAGGAAAGTCACTCCTAATCAATGAATTTATCACCGAACATAAAATACATGCCCTTTTTTTTACCAGAAACATGGCTAGATGTAAGTAATGAAATATCTGCATTAATAGAATTTACTCCTCCAAATTACAATTTCTTAAGTGAGAGCAGAAAATACAGATGAGGTGGAGGCGTAGCCACAACTTTTCATAACTCATAGAACGTTAAAAAGCTATCTCTGGGCACATTTGACTCTTTTGAATACCCAGCCACCCAGATAAAATGAGCCTAAAAAAAGTTTGATTTCTAAGTTTATATAAACCCCAAAACCTAAATCTAACTTCTTTAATGATTTCAGTGACCTTCTTTCCTTAATATGTGTCGATTATGACCAATTAATAATTGTGGGGGACTTCAACATCCATACTGACAACCCCAGGATAGACTAGCAAAAACATTAAGTGACACTCTTCACAACTTTAGCCTGACCCAGCATGTCAAACAACAAACACACAATAGAGGACACACTCTGGACTTAATTATCTGCAAAGGTTTAAATATATCTGACGTCTTGATAATTGATACTGCATTATCTGACCATTTCTGTGTTTTCTTGGAACGCACCATCTCTGCTAAACTATTTAGCCACAGTGAGATAACTGTGAAAAAGTGTTTTCTCAGGAACAGTTCAGTTGAAACCTTTAAACGCATTTACCCTTCTACCAGATCCCCCTCATCTCCCAACTCGAAATCAGTTAATAAGCTGGTAGATAATTTCTTTATGAAAATCTCAGACATCATTGATTCCATTGCTCCGACTGAAGTGAAAGTAGTCTAAGGTAGAAAGAAGTCTCCATGGACAAGTGATCCACTGGTACGTAGTGAAAAAAGGGAATGTCGACGAGCTGTGAGAAAATGGCGGAAAACTTGACTCCAGGTTCACTGTGAGATCTACAAAGAGAGACTGAACAGATATCAGTTAACTTTAAAAGAGGTTAGGGAATCGTTCTTGTCTGAAATCACTGACAGAAACATTAACAATTCACGAACTCTGTTTGCAACAGTGGAAAGACTAACTAATCCTTCAGTGAAAGTAGCCCCTGAACTAAACTCGACCAAGGCCTGCAATGAATTTGCCAGCTTCTTCACTGAAAAGATTCTAACAATTAGACGGTCGGTCTGTACCGCAGTACCGAACCGACTACCAATGTTATACCCAACTAACACCAATGTAGAAAAAATGTCCACAAATTAAACCAAAAACACCTAGAAGAAATCATTAACCAATTAGGCTCCTCCTCTTGCTGTCTTGATATCCTACCCACAGCTTTCCTTAAGAAGGTTTTCCCTGTCATTGGGTCTGATCTGATTAAAATAGTTAATTCATCCCTCCTGTCAGGTCTCTTCCCCCAGGCTTTAAAAACAGCAGTTATTAAACCATTGTTAAAAAAAATAATCTGGACAACACGTTAATGCAGAACTGCACGCCAATTTCTAATCTTCCATTCATCAGTAAGTTTATTGAAGGAGTTGTGTTTCAACAGTTAAATAGCTTCATAACAATGACCAACCGCTTTGGTGTTTTTTCAGTCTTGTTACCGTGCTCACCACAGCACTGAGACTGCCCTCGTCAAAGTTTTCAATGACATCCGCATAAATACAGACTGTGGTAGAACCACAGTGCTGGTTCTGTTGGACCTCAGTGCAGCATTTGACACTGTTGATCATGACATATTATTGGAATGACTGGAGAGCTGGGTCGGACTCTCTGGTACAGTACTTGGCTGGTTTGAGTCTTACCTATAGAACAGAGACTTATTTGTTTCAATAGGAAACTTTTCATCAGAACAAACAGAAATCACATGTGGGGTGCCCCAGGGCTACATCCTGGGGCCCATCTTATTTAATATCTACATGGTCCCACTAGCCCAGATAAAAATAAAAATAATAATAATAATAATAATAATAATACATTTTATTTGAAAGCGCCTTATCAGGACACCCAAGGACACTGTACATTAAAAACAGTAAAATAAGTTAAAAAAAACCCCAAAAAACCCATATAAATAAGACAAATACCGCGGCAAGACAACATTGAACTGATATGGGTCAGGTGGAATATGACTGTCTGAACAGAAGAGTTTTGAGTTTGGACTTGAAAAGGTGAAATGAGTACATGGTAGGGAGGTCAGGAGGGAGAGAATTCCAGAGATGGGGAGCAGAGTGACTAAACGCCCTGCTCCCCATTGTGACAAGACGGGCAGGGGGGACGGAAAGCTGGCAGGTATGGGAGAATCGGAGTGAAAGGGTCGGGATGTTTAAATGGAGGAGATTGGAGATGTATGGAGGAGCCATGTTATGGACTGCTTTGAAGGTGATGAGAAGTATTTTAAAGATGATCCTCTGTTTGACGTGAAGCCAGTGAAGTTGTTGCAGGATGGGAGTGATATGATGAGTGACGGGAGTCCTAGTAATCAGGCATGCAGCAGAGTACTGGAGGAGCTGTAGTTTCTGGAGAGACTTATTAGGGAGACCAAACTGGAGTGAGTTGCAGTAATCTATCCGCGACGTGACGAGGCTGTGAACCAGGATGGCGGTAGTTTGGGGAGTGAGAGAGGGGCGGAGACGGGAGATGTTATGCAGATGGAAGTAGGCAGACCGGGTGATGCTATTAATGTGAGACTGGAAGGACAGTCTGCTGTCAAGGACGACACCCAGACTCTTAACCTGAGGGGAGGGAATGACAATTGAGTTATCAATGGTAATGGAAAATCTTTTGGCTTTGGAGAGAGTATGGGGTGTGCCTACCAAGAGGACTTCGGTTTTGGAACTGTTCAGTTTGAGAAAGTTGGATGAGAACCAAGAGTGAATTTCTTGAAGACAGAGGGTGGTAGGTGGGAGAGAGGAGGATGGTTTAGTAGAGAGGTAGAGCTGGATGTCGTCGGCGTAGCAATGGAATTTTATGTTGTATAACAACCAATAAGATTAGCTACCATAACTATGCGGATGATATTCAGCTCTACATTACGATGTCACCAGGTGACTTTGAACTCATCCAAACCCTAAGTAAATGCATCGAGCAAATTAATGGATTGATGTGCCATAACTTTCTCCAGCGGAACAGAAACAAAACAGAAGTAATTACTTTTGGACCTAAAGAGGAACGATTAAGAGTCAGCACACAGCTTCAGTTATACAGCTAGAAACTACTGAGCAGGCCCGAAATCTAGGTGTAGTAATGGACTCAGACCTGAACCTCCAGGGTCACATTTAGGCAATAACAAGGTCAGCCTTGTATCATCTGAAGAACATTTCTAGGATTAAAGGACTGATGTCGCAACAGGACCTCGAAAAACTAATCCATGCATTTATCTTTAGTCGTATTGATTACTGCAACAGCGTCTTCACAGGTCTGCCTAAAAAGTCAATTAGACACCTGCAGCTGATCCAGAACGCTGCTGGTCGTGTTCCTCACTAGAACCAGGAAAGTTGAGCACATCACCCCAGTTCTAAAGTCCTTACACTGGCTCCCTGTAGCTCAGACAATAGACTTCAAAATACTTTTACTAGTTTATAAATCATTGAATGGCTTAGCACCAAAGTATATTGAAGATCTACTGTTACTATACCAACCCCCCAGACCACTCAGGTCCTCTAATCCCAGTCTACTCCATCCCTAGAATTAGAACCAAATACGGAGAAGCAGCTTTCAGTTTCTATGCTCCTCTTATCTGGAACAAACTTCCAGAACACTGCAAAGCTGCTGAAACACTGAGTTCTTTTTAATCTAAACCAAAAATGTATCTGTTTAGAGCTCCCTTTGAGTAATGTTTTGATGTATCATGTTGTGTGTGTGCTTCTTGCTTTATTGCTGTTTTGCTTTGTCTGTGTTTTACTGCTATTTTTATTTTACTCCTTAATCATGTAAAGCACCTTGAATTACCTTGTTGTTGAAAGTGTGCTATAGAGATAACATTGCCTTGCCATGGGATGCAACTTAGCATTCTCCCCCCTCTAAATACCACGAGTACCAAAGTACCAAAGAGTTATATTTTGGTCTCATCTGACCACATGGGACTCTTCCAATCCTCCTTTGGATCATTCAGATGGTCTCTGGCGAACTTTAGACGGGCCTGGACATGTGTTGGCTTAAGCAGGGGGACCTTTTGAGTGCAGCAGAATTTTAATCCATGATGACGTAATGTGTTGGTAACCGTTACTGTGGTCCCAGCTCTCTTCAGGTCATTGCTTAGTTCCCCCTGTGTAGTTCTGGGCTGTTTCCTTGCCGTTCTCAAGATTATGTGTACCCCTTGAGGTGAGATCTTGCATGGAGCCCCAGGTCGAGGGAGATTGTCAGTGATCTTGTAGTTTTTTTATTTTCTAATTATTGCTCCAACAGTAGATGTCTTCTCACCAAGCTGCTTGCCTATAGTAGATTGGCATATCCCAGTCTTGTTCAGGTGTACAATCTTATCCCTGGTGTCCTTAGACAGCTCTTTGGGCTTGGCCCTGGTGGAGGTTGAAGTCTGACTGTTGTGAGGTGTGGACAGTTGTCTTTTATACAGATAACGACTTCATACAGGTGCCATTATTACAGAGAGCGAGTGGAGGATAGAGGAGCTTCTTCAAGAAGCAGTAACAGGTCTGTGAGGGCTAGAATTCGTGCTTGAAGGTGCTAAATACTCATTTTCTGCACCATTACACAAATAAATTTTTAAAAAATCATACAATGTGATTTCCTGGAAATTATTTTACATTCTGTCTCTCCCAGTTGACGTGTACCTATGATGAAAATTACAGACCTCTCTCATCTTTTAAAGTGGGACAACTTGCACAATCGGTGGCTGCCAAATACTTTTTTTGCCTCACTGTACAATGTGACTTTTCAAGCTGCATGTGTGATGATCCTGTTGTCAACAGCATTTTATTGTTTTCATAGCAGCCAATTTCATGTGACTATTCATAATGCAATTTAATATTTCCATGTAAGTTCTAACAGCATTTATTTTCCATGGAATAATAATTTATTTTACTCAGTGCACTCCAGTCAATTCGTGTTTCATTATTTCGCAGATTTTTCCATAGAGCATATCTAAAATATTCCGAAGAAAATACAGCTTGGTAGGAAAAGATAACTAGGAGCCCGCTATTGGCTGATGTCTGCTAAGCAGCCAATGCAGGAACACCATTAAGATCCCTTGGTGCTTATTGCCTGTATCCCCAAAAGTTGAGATTAGGAAGACAGTAGATATTAGCTTTTGTGGTAGCTCTAAAACAATTTCCACAGTGCATATTAATCCATATTAAGGGATATTTGGTGTTTGAACTATAAAAAAAATGGCAGATACAAGCATTTTTATAGGGGGTCTCAAACATTCGATTTCACCTATCACTGGTGGCTGTGGTACCTAGCCCCTGCGAATACCGGAGGTCCACTGTATTTATTTAAATTCTTAGCCAGCACTTTAATTATGTATTTTTCCAAGTCAGAATAGGAATTGCATGTGCATAGAAGATCCGTACTCAAAGTGTTACAATAAATTTGTAGGAGTGATCTCAGGCAATCGTAGACAAGTTTAGATTACAATCAAGTCAGATGCCTGTGATGTGAATATTTCAAGGTAATGTGAATTAACTCATTAGTAACACATTGGTAAATGAATCAAATGAATATGTCATGTAGAGATCATCAGTGTTTAAACAGTCGTCAGTGAGGAGCAGATTTGAGCATGAGGCCCTTTGACCTTGTTCACTTTTACTCTGCAGTGTGAAGTGTTTTTAACTTTGGGGGACTAGACAGCCAGATGGCGTAGGAGGGACAATATGGGATTACTTTATACCATTAGGGTTTAGTAAGAGAAGGGTGCGGAAGAGTTGGCCCAGTTCTGGGGACACTGTATGTCTGATGATTCTGGCCGATCTACTTATTAAATATCAAAAAATGCCTAATGGACCTCAGTCTCATTCTTGTTAAACTAGAAGAAAACTAGTTTTCTTCTATGACTATGCCTTTAAAGTAATATGATGGTCAAACCAGTCAGAGGTGCCTTCGCACCAGACATTTGATCCAGGAGGAAAATCTCCAGCTGTGTCAGCAAAAATTACACACTTCTCTTGGAACAGGAAGTAGACAGTCATAATGTGTCTCTTTATTTGTCACCCAACAACAGATTAAAGCATGATATTGGTTAGGACATAAAAAAGACAGAAAATCATGGCTGCCACTGTGTTTAAAATGACCAACTAGTCCTGTTTGTTTAATGTTCGGTCAAGTTGTCATACAACCGCTTTCCTTATGTGTAAATAATACATGTTTGGTCCGAGAGAAAGTGAGAAGGACATGAAAAACCTCATATCAAAGCCAGATGCATTGCAGAGGGAAAGAGAGGAGCAGACACACTGAGAACTGGAACATGGGAGTCTTTCAGCTCCATCTAGAGAGCTTTCTGTCACATGATGGTCTCTGTGCTGTCAGAGCTCTGCTTGATTCTCTTCTAGTAAAACTGCTGGATCAGATGCAGCTGGAGGATTGAAGTGTTACCTTCACTGACAGTCAGACTTTTCACTGATTATTGAGGGATTTAGACTGAACAAAGAGAAGATGGAGACTGACCACAGAGACATGAGTTGATGATGATGAGCAGCAGGATCCTGGAGATCATCTTCTCCCTGTGAGAGGAGACAGAGGAGAAGAGTCAGAACTTCATCTCACTGTTACTCTTTGAGCTCAAAACATATGACCTGGAAATATAAAGATAAAAAGCTTCAGTGATGTGATAAAGAACATTCTGAGTTGGTTCATAAACTCTCAGCCATATTTCACCAACCTGACAGAAAATTTGACTTTAATACTAAGAGACAAAACACAGAGCGAGCTGTGGAGAAATTTATGTCAGAAAATGAGTCGCTGCCGCCTTGTGATAAAGAAATACAGCAGCAGCAAGAAATGTTTCAGATAATGCTGAAAGTTTCCAACCATTCTCTGCAACTGCTGAACTTTTTATTTGTTGAACAGCTTCTGAGTGAAATCAGTCTGTTATGATTCATGATTTAAAAAACAATGAGTGAGATCTGTAAATTACTGAAAGCTTTTTTTAAAGTTTATATATATATATATAAGTTACATGAAGTATTGAACTTTGCACAATGTTCTTAAATTTACTTGACAGTGTCCTGTGGTTGTAAACACAAATTTGTTACTAAGAAAACATTCATTCACTACCTTTTCATACTTTCATCACCAATGCAGTGTTGTTACTGTGGTGAATGGGAGAGATGAATCATTAAGAAACCTGATCTTTCAGTTTAGGTTTGGCAAAACTGTTGGTAGGAAGTAAATTGTAACTTGAGCCGTGGGTGTAGTCAAGTATTCAACTCCATGCATCATGTACACACAGGCTTCAATTCCTGCCTTTGAATCTTTCACTACTTCATCCTCCACAGTTTTATTATACATTAAAGCAAAAACACAAAAAACAAATGAAACATTTCTGATTGTGAAAAGATCAAACTTCATTATATCATTACAGACATATTAACTTGTGCAGTAGCCTATTTATAAATAGCTGGAGACTGTGTTCAACCTTTCTGCGTTAAAG
Source organism: Valencia hispanica (assembly GCA_963556495.2). NCBI lineage: Eukaryota > Metazoa > Chordata > Actinopteri > Cyprinodontiformes > Valenciidae > Valencia > Valencia hispanica. Next base: position 42,379,702 of record OY747714.1, on the reverse strand, counting down.
CTTGCTGTTGTATGATATGAAGTAAAAATTACATTAGATTGTCACAGCCTGCCCTGATGTTTTTATTAGCCTACGATATATAGCCAACGAAAAATGACTGACTTGTATTTTTCAGAGATCCATGTAGCCTACTAATTTTTAAAGTTAACATTCAGCCGATACTCGTTCTGGATTGTTAGTTTCTTGTCTGTCAACACCACCTATGTTATGTTTCCGAAACGTGACGGTTCAACATCTTACTTGCTAACCTGCTTATCTCACGAGGTCTAGAAGTGAAGAAAAGTTGCGTCTTAAAGCAAAGTAAATTGAATGTACAGGAGAGATCAGGTAAATATTAAGACTTTCTGGGGGGGGAAATATGCCTTTCTTATATAGCCTATACTACAGTTGGATACACAGAACTGTAAGAGTTTATTGTAAACTATTTACAAGAAAATCAAAAAAAGACCAACAGAAAACGTAATAAACTCGGTTAGTTTTTCTTTTTTACTCACACCTCAGTTTCGTCTCTGAACAAGTGCGATGTTAAAAGTCCGATGTGGGCGTTATGTGAAGAGAGAAACCAAAGAGAGCTCAACTGAGTCTCCGTACAGTCAGACACTGTGTCTATTATAATTGTGAATTCGCCGAGCTTCCTTATCAACACTTCCACGCTTCAACTAACGCTCACTGAAAGTAACCTTGAACCTTCACTCGGTCAGGTGCTATAAATGACGTGTTACAGGTAAATCTCATCTGAAATCATTTAAGTACCGCTGCAGCTCTTGGCTGCTCAGCTCAGGCAACACAGAAAGTAAAAGTGTTTTAGTGACATGTCCTTCAGTGTCTTCTTTGTCCCAGTCTAAGACTCTGCAACTTTCCTCCTTTTGTTTAGTTTTTACAGAACACAAACCTCAGCAAACTGTTCACATATCCACACCGGATCATCTTTAGATCAGATCAGACTGATTTACTAATTAACGTGTCTCATGGTTCTTCTTTAGTTATTTCAGCCTCTGTTTTTTATTATTCCTTAAATAAATATTTGTGTGGAACACCTGTCTCTCTTTGTTCTGTCATGACTGCCTGATCAGCTTGTGACACTGATAACACCGTAATTATTGGGACTACATCAATCAATCAATCAAACTTTATTAATAAAGCTATTTTCATACTAGAAAACTCAAAATGCTTTACAGATTAAAATGGCCCCACATGAACCATATTCCCATCCCTCCCCCACAGATTTAAAAGCATGATCAAGGTTATACCCCACTCCCCCCAACCCAACTCCCATGCACACAGACACTTAATAACAATAAAATGGACATTGAGCCAAGTGCATATGAGTCAGGTAAGGAAACTGCGCCGGTGTCAGCAGATCAACCACAGCAGCCCAGGCACACAGGGCGCCCAGAGGAGGCAAGGCCAAGACCCCCACCTCCACCCAAACTCCACCTGGAGAGCACCCAGGCAGCCACAGCCGACCACCGCTCCCAGGGCAGAGGGCTCCCACATAACAGTCCCTGTCTTTCAGCTCAACTCTGTTTAGTCCTGCTTTAGATCTGGTTATTTACATTCAGATAGTTCATATGATGATGAATCTTTGGAGGCATATTTACAAGCCAAAAAGCAAAGAAATAAATGCATGTTGGTGAGCATGGTTTCACACTCGCAGGAATAAGAACAGATCAGGTTGGTGAATAAAGATGCAGTGGAGAGCAGGAAACTCAATTGCTGAGTCTACAGAACATCCTGTTGAGTTTGATGCCACCAAATCACTCAGAATTCAAAATACATGAGGAGATGAAGAAGGAGGGATATCCAGCGGCCCCTGCTGCTCAAATCAGAGAGAGGAAACACAGAGAGAAAACAGCAGCTCCTGATGTCAGAGATGTTTACACAACGAAAAGCTCTGGCCTGAACATCGTTGCTCTTTTTCCCCTCACCTAAAGCTCATATTACAGTTTTTTAGGATTTCTATGGCAAAATTCTTTAATTCGAGACCTTTTTGAAAACACTTTCAATCAGCACAGGATCACACACACTCATCAGAACACCACTGATTCTTTCTTAAATAAAACATTTTTTTTTTCAGATTGATTAAAGTTATTTTTATGTGAACAATCTCACATTGGTCATATAAAAATAAATTCATCAAATATTATTAAAAATACTTGTTTCATTGAAAGCTCTCAGGTCAGAGAACATGGAGGTCAGAACAATACATTTTCTACTTATCTTCCTGCTGTGAGAACAACAAACATCTGTGTGGACAAATGAAAAGTTCTGCATCAAGTGACCTTCATTAACTGTAGGAGGAGAAAACATCTCTATTCCAGCTTCTATGATGTCTACAGTTTCAAATTCAACAGTAAAGTGGAGGCAGAGTACAGAGTAACTTGTCACGCAGGACTTTTTCAAGAGTGCAGTGGTGGAAAAGCACCACCATTCCTATCATCAGTGACTGTATCACCAACAGAATCAGACATTCTGAACGGACTGTTTGTTTTGTGTAAGAAAGTTTTTTTCTGAAGGTACAGAAAGCAAACAGCGTGGTCCAGCTAACTTCCACATTGTTAGCTGTTATACCACACTATGAATGAGGAAGGTTGTACTCAGTGAGATAAAGATAGGACAACATACAGAAACTGATTGTGAGAAGTGTAAATATTTCCAATGTTAATAAAGATTGTGCTGGAGCTCTGCTCCGATTGATTTTACTAGTATCCATCCATCAGTAGATCTGTGATCCTGTCCAATAAATAATAAGTCAGGATGTCACAGGTACGCCTCATTGTGAGCTCCACATTCTTCTATGAATATTTTCTACTTTATTCCTGCTGAAATTCAAAAACATTTGATCTACTTTCATACTATGTTTACTGTGGTTCACTGTTGGTTCCAACACAGAGATAAACAACTGTGCATGCATTTGATCACTTAGGTGTAATTTAGAACAAAACACATACGTATGCATGTTTCAACATACCGTATGCACAAGGAAAAACATTCATACTCCTTGACCTGGGCTTGAATGAGATAGTTTTCTGGAAAACAGCATGCTTCTTTATCATTTTTGTTATAAGAGACATCCATTTGTTGTTTTTGTCATTTCTTTGCCATAATTTTCATACTCTCATCTAATGCTATTCTAAATTTTCCATAAAGAACTCTGTTCTATGGGTCTATGTATTCACAGGTTGCTCTCACTCTCATGCCTTAAACTGCAGGACAAATGATGCCGTGTCAGTCTCCATAACAGCACTTGGTTCTAGTTCATTTTATCCTTCTTTCCAAGGAAATAATCCTTGATCATTTAAGATCATTTAATTTCGCAGTCACGTTTACCTGTTTTACCTTTTCCCCCTTACTCTGCTGGTTGGCCCTGAGAAAATAAAAATGGTTTATATATTTTGTCATTTAACCTAACAGCCATTTAATTTTAGTGATGTTGGTACTTTACACCCTTTACATAAAATGCATTCGTTCCTAACAATGCATCACCATTCAGTCTGAGTGCTGCATTATTATCAAAATGAGGAAGCAAAAAGAGGAACCTGAGCTGGCATGGTGATGTCAGGATGTGATGACCACATGTAGAAATCCTGAGCCGTTTACAGCTGAGTTCTTTCACTACATCAGTTTTTATCATGTCAACACAAGTACTTCTTGGCTTTAGCTCCTGAATGTTAGTCTTTTTGTGATATGCACATTCGACAGACTGCTGCTTGTTGTCTGTCTCTCAGGGTGATGTTGTAGTTGATGTGTTGCTGATGCTTCTCCTCCGTCTCCTCTTTGAATGCTAGATGTTGACTCAGGCTCACTGGTAGGTTCACTAAAAACTTTGCCCTTTTTTATCATTGATCTTTAAAGTTTCTTACAGCACGTTAAGCTGTCTACTGATACTAAATCATTAAGGAAAGTACATCAGATGAAGTCTGCTCAGATGAAGATGGTCTGAAGCTCTTTGGACTCATTTCAGACCTGATCTTTGATCCATCCAGAGGTGGAACGGTGAAGGAATAACAGCTGCGGGTTTCAACCAAAAGCTGAAGAGAGTCTAGTAGTTTTCACTCTGATGAAACACAACGTCTCACAGACTGAAGATTCTGAAGGATGTTGGTTCTGAAGCTTTGGATCCTCATCTTCCTCTTTCTGACCACTGAATAACAAACAGCTCAAAAAACAGCTGCTGCTCCCACAGAACCAGACATCACTGCAGAGTAGAAGAGAAGAAGAAGGTCTTATCAGGCAGAGGAGAAGAGTCAGCAACACATCAGCTCCACCATCACTCAGAGAGACAACAAGGAACATCTACAGTCTGACTTCTAGTTGAGACACTGATGGAAGAATCTAGACAGCTGCTGTTCTGATTTTTTACGTTTCATAGGACTTTATCAGTAAAAGCAAAAATCTTCTCATTACTCAGCTGTCTTCAGAATCTCAGTGTTCAGATCCTTTTGATGCCATATTCCTTATGTTTTTTGAGTTCTTTTGAAATCAAAAGATGGAGATAAAAAACACATCAGAATCAGAATTTTGTCTGATAAATAATTCAACCTTTTATAAAGCACACTATTGCAGAAACTCCTTCAGTTTGTGCAGCTTCAGACCTTCAGCTGTTAAAATTATGTGTGAGAAATTAAACTATTCATATTTGAAAATGCATTTACTAATAGAGCTGTAAAGAAAAAACATCACAGATTAAAAAGTTTTGCATACATGCTATTCTTACTATTATATAATGAATTTAATTTAGTTGGTTGATCACACTATGTTTCAGGGTCTCTCTGTGTGTGTAGTCCCACTGAGTTTCCAATAACATAAAGACCTCATCTCTATGGTTGTGGATTTTAATTTTCAAGGTTTTTATTAGTTTTATTAGTAAAACATGCTTGTTTTTTTTAGGCGGAGCAAAAAAACAACAACATTTCTGCTGTGTTCCATCTTCAGTTTCTCCTAACCAGTAATAGATGACATGCATAATGATACATCTATCAATTCTACTCAATGTTATCTTTACAATGACACCAAAATGGTTCAAATACTCCTTTTGGTTGCTGAAATATATACATTTTTCATGGGTAAGCATTTTTCGAGAAACATATATATATATTCATATATATATATAGATATATATTCATATATATCTATATATATATAGATATATATTCATATATATCTATAGATATATATTCATATATATTCATATATATATATAGATATATATTCATATATATCTATATATATATAGATATATATTCATATATATCTATAGATATATATTCATATATATCTATAGATATATATTCATATATATCTATAGATATATAGATATATATTCATATATATATCTATATATCTATAGATATATTCATATATATATATATAGATATATATTCATATATATATATATATATATATATATATATATATATATTCATATATATTTAGATATAGATATAGATATATAGATATAGATATATATCTATATCTATATATATATAGATATAGATATATATGAATAAATAAAGGCCCTGAGGGCCACAGAAGGCTCTCAGATACTCTGAAAATGAAACAATATTGAAATTTAAGACTATTCTGACTTTAGACTATTTTTGCACTTCTGGACCAAATAATTTTTTTGAGTTTAACAAAGTCTTCAATAAGTCAGTTAACCTATCAGAAGTTTCCACAGCCATGACATCATCTGGCGTTTACCTCGTTGATTAAAGGGAAAGTAATCATTCTGTATGTAAACTTCTGATTTCTAAGAATAAATACATCTCTGACATTTATTATCCCTCATAATTGTGATATTTAGCAAATATTTTTGGTAATTCTAACCTCCTAAAACAAGAGAGGCTTAGTGTGCTTTAACTTAAGGCAGTGAGGAAAATTCTGCATGTTTTTTATTTATTTATTGGGTGTATGTAAACTTCTGGTTTCCACTGTAGGTGAGATTGTATGGTTAAGGCAAGGAAAATATGAAGGTAGATATGTGCCAAAACCCATGTAGCTGTAGCTTGTGATGTGAACACTTGTAGAATACTATTTGAGAACTTGAGCAATAGAAATCTGAAGTTCTATGTGAACCATCACAGCAGGGGGGTGGGGTGGGTGGGAGTGATGATGTCACCAATAGATCAACCAATCAGAGCGAGAGGTCGGGATATGTGGACGTGCATATTTTTTTCTGCCTTTCGACACAGTCATTACGCTGCAAGCTGTGTGATTTAGTTTGCCAAACATCGTAAGACATGTTTGTTATGTGTTGAAATAACGTCAAACATGTTTTAAACACAGAGTTAAGTTTTCCATAAATCAAATCAATCTTCATTTATTTCTTTATATAGTACGTTTCCACAACCAGGGTTGACCAAAGTAAAAGTGAAAGCAAACACAGCTGATTGTCTCTAAGTCACGAGTACCTCTTGCGCAACACGGAAACAGGCTACCGGACCCATTTCCTCATTTAAACCAGTTTAGACTTGCTCGATGTTTGCGTTCTTTAGTGCGGCAAAAAACTTTAAAGAAGGTTAGCTTCCATCTCATCAACAAGCAGTAAGTAACCAGAGTACTGTGTATGCTGACAGTCTTTTTTTTTTACATCTATCGAGCCAATCGCATAGTTAAAAATCCACCCTTTTGGCTCTCGTCCTGCTTGTGTGATGCATTCAACCAAAAGAAAGTCAGTGCAAGAGTTTGTTTCCTACCTACCGCCCCATGACACACGCTGTTCTGTGGCTTATTGGTTATTTTTGATGCGATTGGCTGGCCCAATTGTGTCTTACAATACCTTTTCCCATTGGGTCTGTTATCTGGTGTTTTGTGGTAACTGGTTTCCCCTTCAGTTAGCACCTGTAGTTGCTGTTGGTTACAGATGTTGAGTTGAGGGACACTGCTTAGCTTCCCTTGTTGATGCCATTCCCTCAACATAGCAGTAAAGTATAAGCAGACAGGACATCTGACTGATAGACTGTGGGATTCCTGTGATCCTGAACATCGCTGAAATGGTGTGCAGTATCACATGTGGTGGGCCAGTCGGGTTCAAAATACCCATGCCCATTAATTTCAACAATATACTGTGTGAGTCTGGATAGAACACACATTTTAGCATGTTTAGCTTCTTCAGCTGAAAAGGATTGAAGTTGTTCAAGTTTGTTTTCAGAGTTTTTTTTATTGTTTATCTTCTAAGTAACCATTTAAAAAACTCTGTTTTCCTCTTTGTTCTCCAGAAGTGTGTTTCTTCTGACAATGAGAGGATGAAGTTATTACTTGTCCTTCTTCACCTGATCTCCACTGTTTGGGGTAATTTTACGCATCAAAAAGGGAACAAGCTCATAACTGTAGCAGTGCAAAAGGTGACATCAGCCTCATCATGTCTCTGTTCTCTGAAGGTGCACCTCCAGCTGTTCATGAGACAGAAGAAGAAGAAGAAGACAACTTCACCCTTCGATGGGACAGCCTGACCCAAACCAACATGTCTGTCACCAACATGATCTGCTTCCTCCTCCGGAGTCCTCCCAAAGTTCTGTATGAAATGATAAATGGAGCTGAGATCCAGGAGTCTCAGGACAGACAGTTCTCAGGACGAGTTCAGGTAGAAGGGGACGCTGTGAGAGAAGGACGACTACGGCTCCATCTGTCCAGACTCACGACTGAAGACTCTGGAAGTTACCGCTGTGATCTGGACGCAGGTTATAACCAGGTGTTGAGGAGATGGGAGCAGCAAGCTTCTGGTAATTCAGCAGATTTCACTCTTTGCATCAGTTTAAAGGTCTCATTCACTGGATTTTGACTAAATTTGCTGTGGTTTCTCTAGCTTAAATAATAATAATAATTGCACTTATATAGCGCTTTTCAAGACTCTCAAAGCGCTTTACAACTCCATTATTCATTCACTCTCACATTCACACACTGGTGGAAGGAAACTATGATTATAGCCACAGCTGCCCTGGGGCAGACTGACAGATCACCTCTGAATGGCTAACAGCAATTTGAATCTTACGCTACCTTCGGACGATTAACTACTTAACTTACTATGCTGTTGGGGCTCAAAGACAAATTCTAACTGTTTCTTCCTCAGCTCTTCTTTCTTGGGTAAAACATACAACACTGAGGTGTTATCTCCACAAATAACACAAGGCCAAACGTGTTCCGCCTTGTTGTGGAGTTCCTAATGGTTAACTTTTACTAGCAGAGACCTGGTCTGCTCTCTCTTGGCCAAAAAGTCAACACAGCCTTTCCGTGGGCGGTCGCAAGTCAAGGTAGGGAAGACCGCGTATACAAATTTTTTCTGTGACGTAGACGACACTGGCTTTTTCTGGCTCGCTCGTTTTTGCCATCTATTTTCTTTCTGTGGCTAAATGCAGACAATGGGGCTTGGAGAAAACTCAGAGTGACCATTCGTATTTCAGAAAGAACAAGTATCACAAGGTTTCTCAGTCAATGAGACCTTTAATAAATCTGATCTATGCTGTTTATCATTTAACACCATTTTCTTCTACAGTTAACTTTGTCCTGAACGTGACCAAGAATTCTCGTAGAGAGATTTCTGTGTCTCGGAGCACATCCAAACCTGAATTTGGGGTTTCTCCAGGTGAGTCAGCTAGAAACTTTTGACATTGAATTGGTTTATGATGAAAAACAATAGATTAATGAAATTTTTTTTACATGGCCAGGTGTATCACATTTTTAAGAAGTTTGAAAAAGTGCGGCTGAAATAGTGCCAGTGTCCTGTTATAAACACATAAAAGGCATTTCAAAAGTATTCACAGCTCTTAAACTTTTTCTTATTTTGATAGATTTAAATCAGAAGCACCAATGCATTTGAATGAGAAATCATTGTGAAGTGATTTTAATAGGAGATTCAGTCTTTTAAAAAATGTCAAAAATAAATACTGAAAAAGTGTGACTTGCATTTATCTTTGGTTACAGTTACAGCTGCATGTCTTTTGGACATGTTTTTATCAGCTTTGCATAGCTAGAGGCTTAATGTGCCCATTTTTCTTTGATTCCTGCATAATACTGCCAGTGCTGTGTTTCATGGTGGGGATGGAGCGAGCAGGATATTCATTAATACATTTAAGACCACTTGAAAGAAATTTATTACAGATGAATAGTTTTTCTGTCTTCCACTTCAACCATAAAATACTTTCTCAACCAGAACACCTACTTCCATGTTTCCTGTGTCTGCTCATGTCTGACAAACTGCAAATGGGAATTCTTATGGCTTTTTTTCACTACTAAGATTCCACACATAACACAGCGAAGCATACCAGCAGCTCATCTCTGAAGTGGTTAGATTATTTAAATGACAGAGCAGGGTCAGTGAATGCTGAATGGATGGATGTTCTGCCAGTAGATGAAACATTGTTTCCATGGCCGAGCAGCTAAAATCAAGGGGTTGGGTTCAGCTGCTCTGTTCTGGTAAAAATAAGCACAACCCAGAAAAAAAAAAAACCTTTGAGGTGAATTAGAGCAGGGACTACGGGCTAGGTCTTGTCCAATATCAGTGTCATAGTTTAGAGATGCACTTCCAGGTGAATGATAAAAAAATTCTCATACATGCTCTTTGAAATCCTTTGCTTGTGTAAGACTGTGTTTATTTGATGAAGATGTGGTGCAAATGAAAAGTTTGTCTTCCTTCAGGTGAAAAGCGACCTCTGAAAGAGCCATGGTATGGAGTTAAATCCCTCATATTTCTACCACCTCTGGCTGCAGTTATTTTGGGATTTGCGGCTAATTTCTGGTATGGATTATTATTTCTTTAATCTATTTTTCCTTATATTAATTAATTCGAGTCAATTCCAGTGTTCTGTGAATCCTACAGGTGTCGCAGAAGATCAAGCTGAAATAATGGAGCTGAGCAGTGCTTTAAGTGGACAACAAGAAGTGTCTGTACTCTTTTTCATAGAAGTCGGAATATAAAATGCAGAGATTCTTGAATGGACATTTGACTCGGTAATAAGAGGTCTCTCTATGCATCATTGTGCAAATCAAAAGAGACGGAGCTCCGATCAAATCTCCTATATAATCAAATGAAGTCATATGTTGACTATGTACATATAATTATTTCAAATGAGAGTGTGCAATTAAAACATTTCCTTTGCTTTATTAATAGCAAACAGGCAAGTAACAACAGCGTAACAGAAAATGTTACCTTTTGTTGAAGTAGAAAAAACAAAGTTCTGCTGAACTTATGTGTAATTAAATAAAATCTGCAGGAGAGCAAAACAATGTTAATATGTATATATAAAATGAATAATATATTTTAAAAAACTAGGGATGTCAAAAGACTTAACATTTTAATCTAGTCAATCACAGGGTAGCTGTGAATTAATCACAATTAATTGACATTCCTAAACATGACTGAAAAAGTACAATTTTTGGTGTCAATAAACAGAAGATCCTTCGTGCCCAAAGCCATCAGGATCTACAATCCTTGAATTAAATAGTATGAGCTACAACAACACTTCATTTCTCTGCGGGATCAATAAAGTATTTCTGAATTGAATCCCTAAGACAGAGTGAGCACAGAACAGACTTTATTGTTTGTTCTAGGGCTGGACAATATGGACTAAAAGTTATATCTCGATATTTTTCAGCTGATATCTGATATCGAGATATTTGTTTTCCCAAATATTTTTGACAAACAAGCAATTAAGAATCTAAGCTGCATGTCTCAAATGCACACAGGCACTTTTATTGACATACAGCTGTAGATGCACGGTGTCAAAAATAAAGTATCAGCATATACTAATATTACTTTCTTGAATAATATCATGCTCTGTTCTTCCGAACCAAGAGTTATAGCTTTGCTATTAAAGTATTGTTTTGGGCAAGGGTTGAAATTCAGCCCAGGTGTTTGGTTCTGAGAAGCCAAGAAGATGAAATTAATAAAGAATATAGTGTTTTGTTGTTGTTTTTTTAGAACTTTGTAAAAAAGAAGTAGGGCATGTTTAGTATGCATTGTACGTTCCTTGCCAACCACCATTAAACAGAAGTTTATGGCTTGTAGTATTATTTTGTGCTTTTTGTTATACGTTTTAAATGTCCTCTATTCCTATTCTACCAATTATTTGTTTGTTTTTCTGTAGACACTAAACAAAATGTTTCTTTCTACTAAATATGCCGCTACAATCAGTGGGTCATTTAGTTTCATTTAATAGCTTTCTCCATATTCATAAATTTTGAAAAGGTATTGTATGAAGTTAGTGTTCCTGTGTTAGAGGCTCACCATCAACTGAGACTTACACATATACAACTTAATGCCATTGGCTGGATTACCTTAGAAATCTATTCTAACAATTTGAATAATAAATTCATCTTGACTGGATTGTTTAACAGCAAGGATCCATCTGGAGTTTAACTGACTTTTATTCTGTCTGTTAGATCCCATTTTGCATCGAGCTGACTATGTATTATTGTATATAAACGGAATGTTCTTGTAAAATCTCTTGGGATGACAGTTGACGTTATAAAAAAAAAAAAAGTGAATTTAAAAGGTAAAAAATAAATAAATCTCTTTTAAAGTTGTAACTAGTTGCATCTCTTGGTACTGCACCCCTCTGTTGACTGAAGGCAGAGCAGATAGAGACGTCCAGGGTGATCAGAAATATTTTCCAGAGCTTTGTGATTATATAAGCGTCTACTATTGGAGTTTGTTTGTCCACACAGAATTTTAAGAGTGCTTATGACAAAATAAAACAACCTCCTTTAACAAAGAAAGTAAACCAACAGAAAAACACCCGTCTTCACTAAGGAGTAGCAAAATTCCACCATCCCACTCCTACACAAAGGAGCATACCTTTCACCTTCCTACACAAAAGAATAAACTCCCTCAGCAGCAACTAGCGATGTATGGTCAGCCAAAAGCTCACCCAAGCATCACCCCCAAAGCCTGAGCAAGGTCTGACAACCTGTTCAGGTTTGCCACACTTTATACACCCTGCCTCAGGCTGATTGGCTATTTGGGCACAGCTGCACCTGCCTGCTCTGCTTGGCTGAGTGAGGAGGAAGAATAAAACCCACATGCACGTAACAGTAATTAAGTTATATATGATAATGAAGTCTGATGTATCAACTGAGGTATATTGCAAGTGAAGTTTTCCATTTGATTTCAATAGCACTTTAAGAACAACATGACAGCCAACCAAAGTGCTGTACAGTAAAGAAATTGAGCACAGCACGATTTAAAAAATAAATCACAAAATAACAAGTAATTTCAAAGATAAGATAACAAAAAATCAAAACACAGATGAAAACTCACTTTGGGTTGAAAGCCAAGGAGAAAAAGTGTGTTTTTAACCAAGTTTTAAAAACGCCTAGAGAAGGGGCCTGTCTGACTAGCAATGGCAACTTGTTCCAAATTTGAGAATCAAAACTGAAAAGACTATCTCCTCAGGATTCATAAGAACTTTTTGGAATAGTTCAAAGCAGAGGTTTGGACTCGAGTCATTCATTTTATGACTTTAGACTTGACTAGGATTTTTTTTTTTCAAATACTTTGACTTGGACTTTTTATTCCAATGACTTGGGACTTGATTTTGACTTGAACCTGTTTAATTGAAAATAATTTTTATTTTCAAGAGAGGACTAACCTCAACTCTATGTCGGAGGTCATGTGACCTCCCAAGTGGAAGTTGTTCTTCCTTGCGTAGCAACCGGTCTCTTTTTTCGCCATATTAGTCAAGGAAAGAGCTCCTTAGACAAAGATAAGTTAATGGCTGCTGCATTTAAACTGGATCGAATGTTTATAAATGTTGCAGCTGATTGTTGTTTTTTAATATTCAAATTTATGTAGAAGAAAAACTTTGGAACTGTAATGTAGTATCCCTAGCTGGCATTCAATAATAATCACTGACCGATGATTATGAGAGTTAAAATTGAGTAAACAGTAACTTGCCTTCTATAGCAAAAATAAAATAAAAATATTTTCAACATTTTAGTCGAGTATATGTGGTTGATTGTTCATTTAACACAAAAAATAATATAAAGAATAATATATTTCTTTGGTTTAAATGCCCCCATCTCCATATATAAAGTAGTAAAGCCAAATTTGTAATACAACAGGGTGCACCCATAAGTTGGATTGTTAAATGTAAATCAAACAGCAAATAAGCTGTCTGTCATTACTTACTTACGGACATTAAATAAACACTTGTACATCTTTATTTATCACCAATGTGCAAATTCAAGTGTTTAAAGGATTCTAATATTTACATAAATTAGCTTATATAGCAAACACTCAATAAGTAATGCATATTTGACTTATGTATGGTGACAAAATGCACCAACAATGTGCTATAACCTCTAATGGTGAGAACATCCTGCTCTCTAATAAGACAATTATTCATCATGTACTTAGATTTCTCAGACACTCTTTACACTATTCAGCTAGTTTTGTTATGTGTGAAGCTCCATAAGTTCCAGATGGAACTTTATGACTACCTAACAAACAGAACACAGTTGTTGAGACTGCAAGGTTGTGTGTCTGAGATGGTGGTCAGCAGGACAGGAACATCAAAGGGGACTGTACTCTCATCATTCCTCTTCACACTATAAACTCCAGACTTCCAATATAACCTGAGTTCTCCTGAGTGACTTTAGGAGGACAAAGAATAAACAAAGCACTGCTTACATCTTGGGAATGGAGGAGGCGGAGGTCTACAGCTACCTGGAGGTTAAGCTGGACAACAGCCTAGACTGGAAATGCTAGAGAAGCATCTAGAACAGTGGTTACCAACCCGGGGTAGTCAGAGATGGTCCACGCTATTTTGTCTGTGTTGAAGGTTACAAAATTATATTTGTAAATATTACAATTCTACGATTCAAAAGACTAAAAGAAAACTGTCTATATAGCCTACAGTTTAAAGAAGAAGAACAAAAATCTTTAATTGCCGTTTATTTCTTGCAATTAAAGTTTGTAATTCACTTTTAATGCATGTATGCGGGTAGGAGTTGGGGTTGTGGGGTCCTGGCTGGTCTTGGACACAGGCAAGGGAGTCCTCAAGGAAAAAAGGTTGGGAACCGCTGGTCTAGAAGAAAGAACAGAGCGGTCTATTTCAGGAGGAAGCGGAGATCATTCAATGCAGCAAGATGTTGCATATCTTCTGTAAGTCTGTTGTAAACACTGCAATCCGCTTTGCAGCCAAACCCTCTGGCTTTTTTCTCTTGTTACTGTATTCTATTGTAACGTATACTTTATTTGTCCTCTTGTTATATAGTTGCACTCTGTTGAATAAAGTTATTGAGGAAAAAAAGTTGTGCTATGTCCCCCATCTTGTATGCAGCTTTTTTTTCCTTTTTTTTATAAACCTTTATTTGTAGAGGATTGAAGTCAGACCAAAGAAAACACTGACATAATCATGTTAGATAGAATAAAAACAGCAACCTTGAACAAATATTTAGAAAGAAAGAGTAAAAAAAGAAGAGGGGGTTAAAAATATCACATTACTAAAATAATTACACAGCACACAAAATATAGCACAGGAGCACATATTACAGGGGTCATACATTACAATAACCGAAATATTGTCATACATTTTTGCAGAGCGGTTTGAACCGAAAAACTTAAGTGATGAGAAGTAGTTTTTAAAGTCATTAATAAATTTATTGAAAGAAGGTAACATGTTTTTCTATTTTACTACAATGAGTATGATACTCCCCAATGAGAATAACCATATTAAATCAGATAAAAATGGTGGCAGATTATCCATGTAAAAATAATATGAGCTAATTCAAAGCTTGGAATATCATTTATTCTTAGTGACAGCCAATTATAGATCTACAACCAAAAGTTGGCTGAGACTGGACATGAAAAAATAAATGCTCCAGTGTCTCACAGGCAGAGTCACAGAAAACAAACTGGTCAGTTTCGAATATAAATGTCTTTTTTTAGGAACTCTCTCACCGGATAAATACATTTTTTTTTTTATGTGTTTCTTTAACGTTGGGTGCAACCGGTCACTTCAAAAATGTAGAAAAGGCCTTTTCCATATTAGATTGGTCCCTATTATAATCTTCCTGTATTGTAAACATGATAAAGAATAGATTTAAAATGTGCATTAATAACCTTATTACCCAACTTTCTATCCAATATATTAAACTCGCCTATTTTGAGATTAGGCAACACTGGTTTAACTGTTGAAAATAACTTTGTATTGTAGCATAACTCCCTCAACGCCACAGGAACAGCTTTACAGACATGTCTGTATTCTTTTTGAATACAACATATATTATGTTTATTAGTAAAGGATATAAAATCAAGCAAATTACCATCAGAGTCTAACAGATCAGTTATGAACAGAATACCTCTTTCAAACCAGTTTTCTGATAAATAGGGACTTTCTGTTTATGGTTACCACTCTATTGTTCCATAAGGTTGACATGTGGAGAGAAAAATTATAAGTAAATATCATTTTCCAAATGGAAATAATTTGTTTGTGGAAGTTAGACAGTTTAATCGTAATTTTGTTCATCTCAAAATCACACTTTAGCAAAAAATCCAATCCTCCTAATTTCCTCAATATAGATATAGGTATATGACCACAAAGAATCAGACTGGGACATACAAGCTTTGAGCCAATTAACTTGAAAAGTTCCAACTAATGATTCAAAATCCAGGGCTTTAACACCACCTTTATTGTAATCCTTAACTAATTGAGATCTTTTAATATATTGAGTTTTATTTCTCCAGAGAAATAGAAAAAATATGGAGCTAGCCTTCTTAATATTTTGAGGAGAAATACACAGAGAATGGCATGGGTATATACATTTAGTAATGCCTTCCGCTTTAGAGAAAATGACTCTCCCAAAACTAGTTATGTCTCTTGTTGACCATCTGCTGAGATAACTTTTCACGTTAGAGATACAGATAGAAGTATTTAATTATTCTCTTCTTAACATGTTTTAAGTCAAAACTATTCCTAAATCTTCAATCTTAAATTCACCCTCTGTAATATACCTCAAGTCCTTCTCCAGTTGAGTAATATAACCTTTAATATTTTCGAATAAAGCAGATGAGCAGATGCAATTATCTCAGAATACTGTGATTTATACAAGTCACTGTAAAAGTAAAATGTTTATTCATTTATTTTGTCTGGATCATCAGTCGTTCCTTCTTGAATTGTAAGTTTACATATTTTTTTAAGTTTAACTTATGAATTTTGACAGATGATTGTACATACTTTCTCTGACAGTATCACCTCTATAACCTTCGAGTTTAGCTGTATTCATATTAAAGCTTCCATGAATCTTCATCTTATCACCATAAAATATATGATAAAAGTTAAAGTTAGTAATGAAACACATTCTTTCCTCCGAATCTTGACTGTTTTCAAAACAAGATCAGAATGGGAGATTTCTATGTCTAACATTCCTTTCTTATCCAAAGTCCTTGAGAAAAATTGTTGCTAATCAAGTCTGTGAGCATCTAAACAGTAACGAGCTGTTTGAAGAGTTTCAGTCAGGTTTTAGAGCTCATTATAGCACTGAAACAGCACTGGTGAAGGTTACTAATGATATTCTCATGGCCTCAGATAATGGACTTGTGTCTGTTCTGGTTTTGTTATATCTCAGTGCTGCTTTTGACACAGTCGATCATAAAATTCTCTTAGAAAGGCTTGAACATGTTGCAGGGATCAAAGGAACAGCACTAGGCTGGTTTAAATCATATTTGTCTGATAGATTCCAGTTTGTTCATCTAAATGATAAATCTTCTTCACTCTCAAGGGTTACTTGTGGAGTTCCACAGGGTTCTGAGCTTGGACCAATTCTTTTCACCATATATATGCTCCCAATTGGTAGAATCATTTGACAGCATGGGATAAATTTCCACAGCTATGCAGATGATACACAACTATATTTATCCATAAATCCTGATGAACCCAGTCAGTTAGGTAGATTACAGGCATGTCTGGAAGACATAAAAACATGGATGACCCTAAACCTTTTGCTTTTAAATTCTGACAAGACAGAAGTTGCTGTCTTTGGACCAGAAGTTCTTAAACAGAAACTGATTAGTCAATCCCTTCATCTGGATGGCATTAAATTGGCCCCCAGTAATAACGGAAAGAACCTCTGCGTTATTTTTGACCGAGACTTGACATTTAAATCCCATATTAAACAGGTTTCTAGGATTTCTTTCTTTCACCTCCGGAATATTGCTAAAATTAGAAACATCCTGTCCAGGAGTGATGCTGAGAAACTAGTCCATGCATTTGTTACCTCAAGGCTGGACTACTGTAATTCTTTACTATCAGGTAGTCCACAAAATGCCATTAAAAGCCTTCAGTTGATCCAAAATGCGGCAGCAAGAGTTCTGATGAATATTAAAAAGAGAGATCACATTTATCCTGTTTTAGCTTCCCTTCATTGGCTCCCTGTTAAATCCAGAATAGAATTTAAGATCCTTCTTCTTACATTCAAAGCCCTTAATAATCAAGCTCCATCATACATCAGAGATCTAATTGTTTCATATGTTCCTAACAGAGCCCTTCGCTCTCAGACTGCAGGTTTACTTGTAGTTCCTAGGATTTCTAAAAGTAGAATGGGAGGCAGATCTTTTAGTTATCAGGCTCCTCTCCTGTGGAACCAGCTCCCAGCTTTAGTCCATAAGGCAGACACTCTGTTTACTTTTAAGGCCAGGCTTAAAACTTTCCTTTTTGATAAAGCTTATAGTTAGAGTGGCTAAGGTCATCCTGAGCTATCTCTGTAGTTATGCTGCTATAGGCTTAGACTGCTGGAGGACAGACTTACCAATTTTCTTCACTCTGCTACTTCCTTTTCTCCTACGACTCTCCAGTTGTATTACAGTACATTCTGTTATTTCGACTGTTAACTTTTCTCTCAGTGTTTTTCTCTCCATAGAAGATATACCTGGTCTGGTATCCTGCTTGGCTGCAATGCCCTGTTGGACGAGGGGCATCGACTGGGATGATGCTCCCAGTAACTGAACATCCACTGTGTCCTGTTATCAACTTTTTACTTCCTGTAACATAGAAAGTTCTCTTATATCAGATCTTCTGTTCCTTCTGTGTTTCTGCTCTGTCTTCTCAAACCCCCAGACAGTCGTGCAGATGGCCGCTCCTACTGAGCCTGGTTCTGCTGGAGGTTTCTTCCTGTTAAAGGGGAGTTTTCCCTCTCCACCGTCGCTACATGCTTGCTCAGTATGAGGGATTGCTGAAGGATTGCTGTGGTTGGAAAGTCTGCATCAACGGGGCCCAACCTCACGCCAATCTGCTGGGATTCCTTAAATAGGAAACTTTTTAACTGATTGGAATGTTTGTGTAAATGTATTGAAATTACTTCTTGTTAAGTGCCTTGAGATGACATCTGTTGTGAATCAGCGCTATATAAATAAACTGAATTGAATTGAATTGAGATTTAAAGATAAAACTTTTGTGTTTCACACTCAGACGCAGCCCTGTAGATTGGCATCTTCTGAATTCTCAATGCAAAGGATGAACAAATTTATTTTTTTAAAATGATCATGAAAATATCTTAAAATGTTGTCCATGAAGAGTTGATAAAAAGTTGGAAAGTTAAAATCAAACTGTTGGCTTTTAAGGGTCAGATCATTAAAGTAAAAGACTACACTACTCACTCACTCAGATACAGAACCTGATAATAAACTACATTACAACTTTAGTTTAGTTCATGGTTTCTATCATTTATCAGAATCTACAGACGGATTTTAGAGTTTCTGTTACTGCAGAACAACACAAACTTAAATTGCATTGGTTTTAAAAAGAATAATTAAAGTAAAAATTATTGTAACATTATTTTTAAGTTGATTGATCTTATTCAAAGTATGAACAGAATGAAACAGATAAACACTCTACACTTCTGTGGAGATTGCTTTCATTTTACAGAAACCGGTTTTGTCTTTAAGTTTCACCCACCAAACATATAGAGCAGCATTACAGTCGGAACAACGCTGAACCACAGAGAGTAAAAATCCCCACTGGTCATGTTCTAGCTTGCTGGAAGAAAACCAACAAGACAACCATTGACCAGACTTCCTCAGCTTGTTGGCCTCCCAACATTTCACTGCTTTTTACAAAAGAAGCTTCAAATTATTTATCATTTTACTGATCATAACTTAATTAAAACCTGTGTGGCATTAAATGATCAGAACAGCGGCTCTGACTGTAAGAGACAAAACTGACAACTTCATCAGAGAATTGAAGCAAAGGTTTAACTGAACCTCATGCGAATAAAGAAATAAATATTGGCCGTGTTACAAGCTACCACAGATGACTCAGCTGGTCAGATATTTACTTCCTGTTAACTTTTAAAGAATTTTTTAAAGAAACATTTTTCTATTTATGTGACATGAAGCATGAAGACCTTAATCTTCAGGCTGCAGAAAAACCTTTGTTCAGATAAAACTTGGATCGTCCTGTTGTTGAGTTCAGCTGAGGTCAACTATTCTTTACAGGAAGTTGTTTACATCAGCTTCAAGCTGACATTGACTAAATCATAAAAAGCTGCAGAAACTTTGTGGATAAAAGTCAGATGCAGATCTGTGAGCAGCTGCTCTGTAATTTGAATACGATTTTGTATGAAAATACATTTTCATTTGGAAAAAAGAAAACAAGCGATCTAAAGAATGCTCTACAGTATATATTTTTACAGATTGGTGTAAAACCAAGAGGAGAAACACTGACAATATAGCATTCAATAAAATATATAGAAAATCATACACTTTATCTGACTTTGTATTGGGAAGTGGCTGTCCCAACCTCTAACACCTAAATTTCAAAAGATAAAAATTAGATTGAAATGATTTTTTCTTTTTTTCTAACATATGTTTATTAATGGATCTTTTGTTTTTTTTCAATGGGAT
Source organism: Valencia hispanica (assembly GCA_963556495.2). Classification (NCBI taxonomy): domain Eukaryota; kingdom Metazoa; phylum Chordata; class Actinopteri; order Cyprinodontiformes; family Valenciidae; genus Valencia; species Valencia hispanica. Next base: position 42,359,865 of record OY747714.1, on the reverse strand, counting down.
GTTGCAATAATAAAACTGATTTTTGTTTTTTTTAATTAATTCAAATACATAACTTTTTTTCAAACATCAATAATCCTTATTTCTGTTTAACCATGCGGTTTTCGTCCTGGTCGTGGAACACTGGACCAGCTCTACACCCTCAATAGGGTCCTGGAGGGTGCATGGAGTTGACCCAACGGGTCTACATGTGTTTTGTGGACTTGGAGAAGGCATGTCCCTCGGGGGGCCCTGTGGGGGGTACTCTGGGAGTATGGCTGTACCGGTCTGTTGTGGTGAAGAGAGAGCTGAGGCGAAAGGCGAAGCTCTCGATTTACCGGTCGATCTACATTCCTACCCTCATCTATGGTCACGAACTCTGGGTGGCGACCGAAAGAACGAGATCACGGATACAAGCGGCTGAAATGAGTTTCCTCCGTAGAGTGTCTGGGTTCTCCTTTAGAGATAGGGTCAGAAGCTCAGTAATCCGGAGGGGGCACAGAGTAGAGCCGCTACTCCTCCACATCGAGAGGAGTCAGTTGAGGTGGCTCGGGCATCTGGTCAGGATGCCTCCTGGACGCCTCCCTGGTGAGGTGTTTTGGGCACGTCCCACCGGGAGGACGCCCAGGGGAAGACCCAGGACATGCTGGAGGAACTGTTTCTCGGCTGGCCTGGGAACGCCTTGGGATTCCTCCCGAGGAGCTGGAACAAGTGGCTGGGGAGAGGGAAGTCTGGGTGTCCTTGCTTAAGCTGCTGCCCCCGCGACCTGACTCCGGATAAGCGGAAGAAAATGGATGGATGGAACATCCATCTTGGATGGATGGATGGACGGATGGATGATGGATGGATGGATGGACCATCCATCAGCATTTTCCTAGGAAGAAACAAAACATAAAAATGCCTACAAAAAAAAGAGAAAATGTGGCAGAGCGATCAAGGGAGTTCGCAGCTCAGCAGAGAAACATGGCCCCTCCAGTGTGTCCGGGGTCTCCTCCTGGTAAAGCTAGGGTTGTTGGTTAGAACACATGAAGCTTTCTTTAGTAATGAATAGACTGAGTTTCTAGATCTCCACACAATGAATCATGCATGGGGTCATCAATGAGTTAAATATGATGCAAAATGCTAAATGTATTCACACAAAAGTCCTTAATCTTATAAAATGGTGAATTGATTTTAATATTTTGGTCCAAAAATAATGAATGTCTTGTTTTCCAGAGTTAAATTATTAATCAGTGAAACATGTCAGATCCTTATCTGTCACTGCAGAGTGCCACTGACATTAGAATAGAGCTGTAGTCTGTTACTATATTCTATACAGAAAGTTTCACTCCTGAAACCTGAGGACCTCTGCATGGAAATAACCAATCACAGATAGCAAACAGGTAATTTTCAGTTTGTGAGGCTGTTTACAACTTGTTCCCCGCTCCAAGCAACATAGAGATTGGGAGATAAGCAAACAAAGTCTTCAGTATTTCTGTTTACATTCCACCTGTACTGCAAACCAGTCCTGTGCTCTCATGCCACTGTGTCAACTACAGGGCGGGGATGGTGTTTTTACAGTGTGAAATATTTTACTGCGTCACATCAGAGAAGTAGATCTATGTCTGTTCTGATCATTTATTGTATTAATGTAATCCTCCTAAAATTAGGGAAGTCACCAGATCAAGCTCCTCCTCTTCATTATTCTGGGACTGACAGCAGCAGCTCTGATGGTTCCTCTACTGTTGATTATTTGGTTTAGAAATAAACGAAAAGAAAAGAAAGAAAACCCAATAGAATCAATTGACAAGGAATATAATGTGTTGATATTTTCTCCACAAAATGTTTCACAAAGCAGCAGCTGCAGTGATCCTCTGTAACCAGATGGTGGCGCTCTAACATCATTGACCTGCTGCTGCTTTAGTCCTGTCATGATCCTGATCTGATGGACTTCATCAATAACCAGCCTTTAGATTCTGGAGGCAAACATCTAAACAGTTCCTCCAGTGGAGCTAAAAGCCTCCTCCACCTCCTCTGATGGCAAGGCAAGGCAAGGCATGATTTTGTGATAAAAACAAACAAAACAAAAAACAAAAAAACACATGGAATCTAATGTTGGAAATTAAAAGTAAAAGAAACACACATTACACATGATACACAATAAAGCAAGAGAAAGATCAAAAAAAGCAAGAGAGCATGAACACATTTCATACATATGACAAGCATTCACTCAAAGACAATCCTAAACAGATGGTTTTAAGTCTCAATTTAAAGCAGTTCAGAGTTTCAGCAGCTCTGCACTCGTCAGGAAGTCTGTTCCAGATAAGGGGAGCATAGAAACTGAAAGCTGCTTCTCCATGTTTAGTTCTGAGTCTAGGGATGTTTAGTAGGCTAGAGTTGGAGGACCTGAGTGGTCTTGGTGGTTGGTACCGTGACAACAGGTCTTTAACATACATTGGTGCTAAGCCATGTAATGATTTATAAACTAGTAGGAGTATTTTGAAGTCTATTCTCTAAGCTAGAGGGAGCCAGTGTAAGGACTTTAGAACTGGGGTGATGTGCTCTACTTTCCTGGTTCTAGTGAGGACACGAGCGGCAGCGTTCTGGATCAGCTGCAGCTGTCTGATTGACTTTTTAGGCAGACCTGTGAAGATGCTGTTGCAGTAATCAATCCGACTAAAGATAAACCCATGGATGAGTTTTTCTAGGTCCTGTTGCGACATCAGTCGTTTAATCCTAGAAATGTTCTTCAGATGATACCAGGCTGACCTTGTTATTGCCTTTATGTGACCCTGGAGGTTCAGGTCTGAGTCCATTACTACACCTAGGTTACGAACCTGATCAGTAGTTTTTATCTGTATTAACTGAAGCTGTGTGCTGACTCTTGATCGTTCCTTCTTGGGTCCAAAAATAATTACTTCAGTTTTGTTTCTATTCAGCTGGAGAAAGTTATGGCACATCCAACCATTTATTTGGTCAATGCATTTATTGAGGGTTTGAATGGGTTCAGAGTTCAGACATTGTAATGTAAAGCTGAGTGTCATCCGCGTAGTTATGGTAGCTAATGTTATTGGTTGCTATAATCTTGCCTAGTGGGAGCACGTAAATATTAAATAAGAGGGGCCCCAGGATGGAGCCCGGGGGCACCCCACATGTGATTTCTGTTCTTTCTGATGAAAAGTTTCCTTTTGAAACATAGAAGTCCCTGTTATTTAGGTAAGACTCGAACCAGCCAAGTAGTGTACCAGAGAGTCCGACCCAGCTCTCCAGTCGTTCCAATAAAATATCATGATCAGTGTCAAATGCTGCACTGAGGTCCAACAGAACCAGTACTGTGGTTCTACGACAGTCTGTATTTATGCGGATGTCATTGAATACTTTGACGAGGACAGTCTCGGTGCTGTGGTGAGCGCGGAAACCAGACTGAAAAACATCAAAACGGTTTGTCATTGTTAGGAAGCTATTTAACTGCTGAAACACCGGTTTTTCAATAATCTTACTAATGAATGGAAGATTAGAGATCGGCCTGTAGTTCTGCATTAACGTGTTGTCCAGATTTGTCTTCTTTAGCAGTGGTTTAATAACTGCTGTTTTTAAGGCCTGAGGGAAGACACCTAATAGCAGGGATGAGTTCACTATTTGAACAAGATCAGACCCAATAACAGGAAGAACTTTCTTTAGAAAAGCTGTGGGTAGGATATCAAGACAACAGGAGGAGGAGCTTAATTGGATAATGATTTTTTTCAAGGCTGTTCTGGTTTAATTAGTGGAATTCAGACATGTTCTCTACATTGTTGTTGATTGGGGATGGTACTGGTTGTGGGTTCGATATTGAGGTACAGATTGACTGTCTAATTGTTAGAATCTTTTCAGTAAAAAAAAGTAAAAGTTTCTACTGAACTCTCCCCTAGAAAACGCTTTTTTTATAGTGGTCTTACTGTGGCTGGATAATTTAGCAGAGATGGTACTTTCGAAAAAAATACAGAAATGGTCAGATAATGCAATATTAATTACCGAGATGTTGGAAATATTTAAACCTTTGCTGATAATTAAGTCCAGAGTGTGTCCTTTATTGTGTGTTGGTTGTTTGACACGCTGGGTCAGGCCGAAGTTGTGGAGAGTATCATCTAATGTTTTTGCTTGTCTATCTTGGGGGTTGTCGGTATGGATGTTAAAATCCCCCACAATGATTAGTTGGTCATAGTCGATACATATTACAGAAAGAAGGTCATTGAAATCATTAAAGAAGTTAGAGTTAAGTTTTGGTGTTTTATATAAACTTAGAAATAACGCTTTGTTAGGCTCGTTTATCTGGGTGGAAAACTGTCCCCTCTCCCAGTTGACAGCGAAGAGGGTAGCTAAAACGTTCTTTTACCACCTGACCAGACGCAGAAATAGAGAAAACATGGTTGCCGCTCATTTTTGGATGTGGTTGTAGTTCCGTATTTTTTAGAATCGAGTGCGTGGCCCCGGAATCAACCATGAATTCCACAGATGATCCTGAAATTTTTAGAGACAGAATAGGTAAGGCCTTGTATGCTTCTGAAGTGAGATGAGCATACGTACGAGTTGGTGTTTGTTGTTTCTCTAAATGTTCAATGGCTTCTGTAATCAAGTTGTGAGGGTTGGTTTCATTAGAGCAAAACGCAGATCCTTCCTTGCAAAGAGCAGAATTTTCATCTTAAATTGCACATTTCTCATTGTCAACACCAAGTTTTTTATCACAATAAACATTTTGTTTATCTCTTTCAATGTGATTGGATGTGTCTGTGTGTGTTTTTGTGCATGTCAGACCTGCAGATCCATCGGTCGGCAAAATGGAGAATTCTCCTTTCTGTTCATTTCTGGAACCTTTTCTTAATCAGCTAGCCCAGCTGGCTTGGTGACGGCCTCTCCGTGTGGGTGCTGGAGCCTGCCCACATAGGTCTTGAAAATGTCCACGTCTCCCGCAGCGATAGCAACGGTCATCATCCTCTGGTGAAACTCTGCGGTTATCAGATGACTGCGGGCGACTGTGGTGTTGCACTCTGCGTCTTTGTCCACCTCTGAAATGACGTCGCCCTCTGGTCCTGTGGCCCTGTGTTATGGCTGTGTACATCGTCAGAGCCGTATTATGCAAATCACTTTCTCTTTTTGTCTTCAAGTCATTTTTTCTCCTCTTCATGAGTCTCTCTGAATGCAAAACATATTTGCGCAGTTCAGAATAGTTCATTCCTTGGTCCAATCCAATATATTTATCAATCACCTCAGTCCGAAGTTCCGGAAGCAGCTGTGCCAGAATTCGATCGCACAGCATCGATTCCCAGATAGATCAGCCCACTTCCTTTGGCTTCGTCAGCCCGCTGTGTCTCTCAAATGCTTCCTCCAGTCTGAGGAGAAAGTCATCCGCGGCCTCGTCCGGCCTTTGCTTTACAGCATCTAAAACAGTCAAATTGGGCTTGGTGGGAAACTCTTTATCAATTGCTTTACACAGTTTCATGACAGCTACAGAGTACTCAGCATTTGTGTCTCTTTCCTTAGCTGATGGCCATTCATCTGATGGTATCTCTTTCATGCGGATATTAGGATCAGGTAAGCTATCAGCTAATTTGCTAGCATCTGCAGCTTTCAATTTCATCTTTAGTACTCGCCTAATTTCTGCTCCCGTGGGACGGAATGACAAACAAAATTCCGCAGCGAAGACTTTCCCGTTCCCCACGATTTCAGGGAGGCGCCCCATTGCTTGCTCTATATCCGCGTTAGTCCACGGCCGGAAAACCATTGTGACTCCGTGATTTCCTGCAACTTCCACCATTGGAGCCGACAAGATATAGTTAGCAGTTTGTGGTAGGCTTACCTCAGCAAAATTTTGTTCCCCTGGTGTTATTTCTTTTCCTCTCGTTCTGGAGGAAGGAGGAGAGCAACATGGCAGCTTGTTTACAAATTGATTTGATGTGCGGTACTCTGGATTGGTGGGCTGTTGCTCTGGGTCATCGGCGATTGGTGAATCAGGCTGTCGCTCTCGTTTGGGCTCCGGCTTTTTGGATGTTCCGACACGTGCCTCTGGTTGTCCTTGCTGTTCATCTTTTTGACCCACCTCTGCTTGCTTGGGATTGGCTGCTTTTCCCTTCACTTCTTTCGTAGCCGTCGTTGATTGGTGCGTCGGTGGTGCAGAGTCCAGATCCGGATCAAGCTTCGTCAATAAGAGTGCCTGTAGATTTCCACACAACTTTTCGTCTGAAACATAGGGGGGAGGTCTCGGCAGGTTTTGTATTGATCTAACCGTCTCAGGATATGAAGGTCTGACATGTTCATCTGTTGTGATATCCGCTGGCGTGGATGGTTGTTTCTGAAAATGTGTCTGCTTTTTATTGTGTTTACGTGTGGAGCCATCAGGTTTTAAAGACGTATTATCAGTTCTGCCTGTCACAGTGCCAGAATTATCCATACTACCCCCTAAATTTCTAAAACCGGCTTTTCGCTCGCAGCATTTTGCTTCATTCATCCAGATCTCCCAACAACGATTAAACATTTCAAACTTTTTATAGTCAGTACCCCGCACAAACAATGTTTTTAAGTCGTTCCCATTCTAGGTAAAAAAAAATTCCCAATCTTTTCGAGTTCAGACACGTCTAAACTGCCCCCGATAGGGAAGTCCCACTGAGATATCCAAAAATTTACATAGTCCAGGATTTCTGTCCCGTACTTTTCAGCTATTAAACGACATATTTTACTGTCTGGAGGAGGAGAAATTGAGTTTACAGACCCCATTTTTATGCGCTGCTATTTTATTATACTTTTAAACTGTAGAAATACTTTCTTTTTCAGCGAAAAAAAGCTAAAAACTCACCCGCTGGTTAATTATTTGAGATTAATTAGTCAGCACTCTTTTTGTCAAAGCACAGAAAAACGCTTATTTATATTCTTTTTCAAAGCAAAAGTATATGAAAATGTTGCCATTTGCTTCCACGGGAGCAGACTAATTAATTTTATGGAAAGAATCACTCTCACCGTTTTCCCTTCTCTCACGGAGAGACCGGGTTCGAATTCCAGGCAGCGGTCGGTCTGAAACGAGAGGACCAAGTCCCTTCCTGCTCCTTAAAGGCTATACGGAGGTTCGAAGAACGGGGGCTGCTCCTCTCCGGGTCTTTTGTGACTTCTTAGTGACTCTCTTCCAGTCCTTCCGCTCGCTGGAATCCACGTTGGGCACCAAATTGTTATCGAAGTTCTTAATAAAAGAGATGAGAGAGATTCCTTCAGATTCTTGGAGGTTTTAATACAGACTTGATTGATCAAACAAGGAGGTACAGCGTTAACAGAGGAATATGCGATACTGACCTGCCTTCCAAAACAAGACAGGATTATATAGGTTCAGTAATCATGGCCTATCACCTATGACATCACAAACAAACCATTTCTCAGTCGGTAGGCATTTGACTCATTAGGCATAGAAGATTTGATATAGAAGCATAATCAATGTATGTCAGGACGTTCTTAGATGTAACAGAGTGTTGCCATGCCAACCCAGGCTGTAAGAGTCTGAATCAGCAGGTTTGACCTGATCTAAATTCATACAGTGTCACATAATCAGATTGGTCACCGTATCATAAAGAAGAGACACATAGTAACTATCAGTATGTGGCAGTATGTGTGGGATTAGCACATTAATTTACTGTTTATTTTTATACTTTAATTTATCTTAATCCCCATTCCAGTGCCCCGGGAGCGGTGGTTGGCTGTGGCTGCCTGGGTGCTCTCCAGGTGGAGCTTGGGTGGAGGTGGGGGTCTTTCCTCCACTGGGTGCCCTGTGTCGATGCCTCCGCTGCTGCTGTTGGTCTACCGCTGCAGATGGCTCCTCTGATGGCATTTCCTTGCATGGTTCATCTACACTCGGCCCAATGTCCTTTTACTTTTTCTCTTAATGGTGTGTGTGCATGGGAGTTGGGTTGGGGGGAGGGGGGTATAACTGTGACCATGCTTTTAAATCTGTGGGGGAGGGAAGGTGGTTTTATGTGGGGTCATTTTAATCTGTAAAGCACTTTGTGATGCAACTTCTTGTATGAAAAGAGCTTTATAAAGTTTGATTTGATCTTGCAACTCATTTCCTCCACGAAAGATGGTTCCCCTGTCACACACCATTTCACTTCTACGTAAGTTTTAACACCCGGATTGAAGACACAACTTCATTTTCAATTTTACCCACATAACTATGAACAGTGCATGACTAAATTCCAGAAACTGACTGAATCATAATTAAATCTGCACACAGTAAGAATTATAATTCATTAGGTCTTGTAACAGAAAAATTTTACAATAGGGGATGACCTGACAAATTATATACAGCAACTGCTAAATTAAATTTAGACTCAACAGCTTCTAACTTGAGCTTTATACAGTAAGACTCTGCTTTTGCCTTCATTCACAATTTATAAAAGAAATACTGGAAACAAAAGTAATTCAATTCAGTTTATTTAAAAATATTTTCAATAAATTATGTAGTGCTTCCACTTAATTACATCTAAGGAAACCCAGCAGATTGCAGCAAGTCATTGACTTGCAGCCATCCCTCATACTGAGCAAGCATGTAGCGACAGTGGAGAGGAAAAACTCCCCTTTAAACAGGACGAAACCTCCAGCAGAACCAGGCTCAGTAGGAGCGGCCATCTGCCACGACCGTCTGGGGGTTTGAGAAGACAGAGCAGAGAAACAGAACTGATGGAAGAGTGTAAAAAGTTAGTAGCAGGAGAACATTTAGTTGTATGGAGAATTGTCCCCTCCGCCAGAAGGCCTCACAGAACACCAAACCAGGTGTAGCTTCTATGGAGAGGAAGACACTTTGAAAACATCATGTAGTAAAATACTTCTTGATCTTTTGCTTTGACGTCAGGATTAATATCATGGCATTTAACATGTATAACAATAAAATGGCATTTTATTACATTTAGATGAATGGTTACCTTAACCATATTGAAATTCCAGACTTTGCTGTGCAGCATGGATATTCCCCCTTAAAGCAATAGAGTCAATTTTCCATTTCATTGTTTGAAATAACAGCAACCCACGCAGTCCCAGATCAACTTCTCCATCTTTTGCCTTTACTTTGATACACATCAGGATTAATATAGAGTCTAACATTTTCATTTGGACAATCACCAACTGTATGAAGAACATTTACATTATTGCATTTAACAAAAGTCCCTTGTTACTTGAACCACATTGTAATTTCTCCAGGTTTTGCTGTATAGCACAAACATTTTCCCTTTAAAAAGCAACCGTACGTTAATTTGTTTACTTCATTTTGTGTTAAACACCAGCTTCTTCCCTTTTGAAGCCTTTCAATAATAAAAACCCGCATTGAGTCAGGGTTGTTTCTCTTCAATATGAACTTTTTCTACATATTCAGATTTGGCCTCAGCGGTAACATTGTAGATAAAAACAGAGATAAACAGTACCTCCTTTTTAAAAAGGCTTACCAGATGACTTCATAAATACTAGATGATTGTGAGGCTGATTCCCTGACTGATGGTACTTCAAGCACACACCTCAAGCAAGCTGGATTAATTAAAATCCTTTATGGATACAAACAAGAGACTCAAGCGCCAAACCTGTGATCAAGGTCACTTTTTTTTTTAATACCCATTAAAGTCAATTTTGTTCCAGCAAAATTAAAGCATTTGGCATCTTCTCACAAAACAAACCCATCAAACCTTACTCACATGCATTAATAAATTTACAAGGGATAAAATTAAATAAAACCTTTAGAGTTCATTGACGGCAGCAGGGACAACGCGGTTTTTATAACACTTTGTCCGACGTCTTAAAAAAACCCTCCATCGGGTGAGAAGAAGCTGAGATTCACCTTAAAGAGGATGGAAGTCATTGTTTAAATTTGATAAAGCCATCATCTGTACCCATGTAGAGTACAGGGAGGCTAGAGAGGGCAGTGACTCAGAAGACTGGACCAGCTCACTGAATCAGTGAGTTTTTGTCTTTGACCGAGGTCTGGCCGATCCATGCCACCAAACAAAAAGGATCAAAACCAGACTCAAAAGAACGATTAGACAAAATTAAAATTGTTCCTTCCATGTGGAAATGAGCAAGTTCCCTTATACAATAAAAAGACACATGTGACTTTTTTTGCAAACAAATTAGCAGTTCTCAAAGTTTTCCACTGATTTTGGTTCCCAAGATACATTTTAAATCTTTGCACTTGATCTATTTTCTGACTCCAAGTGACTCCGTGCCCATTTTGTTTTTCCCAAAGATCGATTACCATCCCTTTTGTTTTTGATATGTTCACTTGAAGATAAGATTCTTCACACCACTGAATAAAGTTATCGTTTCACTCTTTGAGCAAGCTGACAATTAGTCATCTGCGTATTTAGTGATGGCCCCGTTTTCATACCTCCAAAATTTTTGTAAGATGAAAAAAATAAGGGTGATAACACACACACACACAACCTTGTGGAGAACCTGTGGAGGAGAACTCTGATAATAGACGGGGTTCTCTCTGACCCACTCTGACAGGACAGTTGATGCAATCCACAGATTTGAAGCATCAACCTCTGAAACCAAAAGTCCCAATATTACTTACCTTGTGTTTTAATCACCTCAACTTCCAATTAGACCAAATCACCATCAAGCAAAACCAAGAAAATAAAAATGTTAGCACCTAAACTCCCAATGAGACTGGAGTTCCTGAGTCTTGGTTCTTTGCCTTCTCCAGGTGAGAAAGCCTTTTACTTGCACCATCATGGATTAGAAACAATTTGATCACGAAGCAGAGAGTCTTTAGGATCCCTCGTGGTAGCACCAGAGATAACAATACATTTTGCCATTTATAGTGGTTTTCCTGCAGGGAGCGATGTGCACAGAGCTTTGTCATGCTTCAGTTTTTTTACCAGCTTCCTCAAACTCTGATGTGTGGTTCTTGTTATGCCTGTTTAAGACGTGAACTTGCGCTCACATCATCCATCACCATAGACGAGTCTTATGTGGTTCACGGCTGCCATTCAACATTTTCTACAGCCTCCAAAAACTGTTCCATGTAAGCATGAACAACCTTCCCGCTGGTTCCCAGATTGCTTCCTTGACTTTTGGTTTAAGGGTTCCTCTTTCAGGTTGTACATGCTAGCAACTCCGAAACAATCTCCTTTGAATGACCATTAGTGTCCCATTTCGTCATTGTGTCCAGTGAGTTGTTATGATACACCTTTCCAGAGCAGTAGTTCCCATTTTAAATGCTTTCATATTGACCGTGTGTTTTCCCTTGGCCATTACGAGGCAACGGCACGTTTGACGTTTATCCGATGCAGGGAATACACTGAATGTCGAGATGCCAGAAGCTGTTGGGGCCTTGCTGCTGGATCCATCCTAACTGAATAACATTCCAGGTTATTCAGTTGTTGACATGCGTGAAGCAAAAGGACTTTGTGTTAGCTGAAGAAGATTCTTCAGTTCATGCTAAATCATCTGTAGTCTTCTTTAAAAGGTTTTTCCTTCAACAGCTTTGGTTTCAAAGCTTCTGAATCATCTTCAATGTCAAGATGAGGAGAAGTTGTAGAAGAAGCAGGCGATTTTCCTCCTGAAGCAGATATGTGATGCTGATCCAGGAGAACTTTCTTTTAGTAGTTTCTCAATTTAGTGGCTTAATCTAGTAGAGAAACGCAGACCCAACACCTCAGCTCTGAGCGCATTTTAAAGGCTGTAGGAGGAAATATAGCATTAGTCACATTAAAAACTCAGCCAGTAGCTAGAAAATAAACAGCGTTAAACACTGAGAAAAAATATAGCCAAGTGAACACTTGTAGAAGGAAAAAGGTTATTAGCAGTAGTGGCTACTGTAGTAGCTTCATCTAGAAAGAAACAAAGCTAAACATCAACTCCAAGCCAATTTTACCGGATATGGAATAGTTAGCTGCAACATAAGTTCAGCCAGTACCTTTGTCAACGAGAGAAACATGGTTAAACAAAGACAGCGCCAAAAGTATCATCTATGGTATCAAAACTATTGGAAACAGAAGCTCCTCATTTGCTTCAGCTAGGAGAAAAACAGGGTTAAATACTCAAAAGATTTGTTGAGTTATCCATAGAAAGCAAACATGAGGTTTTAGGCAGCAGTAGCTTTGCCAATATGCTTCCTCCAGGATGATATTGGTTCAACAGAAGGCTAGACCAGGTGTAGCTTTGGTTTAGAGTAATGAAGTCTTCATCAATAAAATAGTTCCTTCAGCTAAAGCCTTTGACCTTTAGATGAAATAGACTGGTCCTCATCTTGAGTTCAAAGCCCATTGAGTTCCTAAAAGAAAGAAAGCAAACCAACCTACATCAAACTTTTGCTTTACACCATAACGTCCTCCTCACATTCATAGCTTGATTTCACAATCTTCAACAAGTACTGACTAAACTCTGGACCAATCAATATTCAACATGCCTGACTAACTTTCCACCATTATGTTTTCTACTATTCATCTTAAACTTGATGAAATGAGTAATAAATATAGAACTGAGGTCATTTATAGGGGAATTGAGGTAGCTTTTTCCATTATCCTTAGCAGAGAACATTTTTCTAAATGTTTTATTTAATTATTCAGAGAGCGGTATAAACAGGTAAACTGGTTCTCAAGAAGCCATGTAATACAAGAGACACTTGCTTATGAAAGTTTGGGTACTACAGTACAAACTTCTAAAAATGAGTAAAAACATTAACATTACCTTCTGCTCTGTGGTCACGGTCCTGCAGGGTTGAACAGAGTTCCTCTGTGTTTCCGTCCCTCCTTTAAAATTCAGAAAACTCAAATTAAATTTCTTGGGGCAGTGCCTTCCTCCAGCGCAGAAAATTCTCATGTTTCAGACTTAAAAATTTTATCGATTTAAATGTCAATTCTACACCAAGTACAGAGGTTTGAAATTGAAGGAATATATTTTAAACTCAATATTAAGTAGATTTAAAAATAAGAGGTATTATGTAAAAAAAAAAAAAAAATCTTTAAATATAAATACAAGACCTTCAATTAACTGGAGAACCATTAGCTCAATTTCAACACCCATGCCAATAGAAAGTTCATTCATGTCACCCATAAGCCATTTGTTCAATCTCCTTTTTAATAACAGATTATTCAATGGAAAGTCAAGATTTTTGATTCCAACAATCTATGCCAATCAAAACTACAACCACTAGGAAACATTAGATAATGCCAAATTCAGTTAAAAGCCTCAGTTTAAAGCCCAAGCCATTAAGAACAGAAATTTTCATCACAAGGGTCCAATTAATGTCCTCCAATAAAGAAACAGTCCATAAGCCATAAACCATTTCAAATATCCTGCAGATGTGTATTTCTCAAACTTTTCACCATAACTTCTTACAAGCCTTTGATTTAATCAAGATTAATATATACACACACAGCAAACCTCTTCTGACTTTACATCCCACAGGGTTTTAACTGCATTTACCAAAAGAGCCTTCCAAGGCAGCATTAAAAACAAACTCATTGCCAAACTCCCAGCATGCTTCTCGTTTCGTCAGAACATCAGCAAAACACAGCAGCAGCAAACATCGATTAACACTGAAGGATCCCTCAGAGCTCAAACCAAGCAGCCAGCACAACACAAGCCAAAGCGTTTTGGCTTTAAGTCAACAGCTTTAGACAACCAACCGCAGCAGCTCCTACCTGGTGACGTCACCGCCGCCTGCTGCCGTCGTTTGATAAGAGCCAAACCTTGAATGATGAGTCGACGAGCTGAGAAGTGATCCTCATTCTTCCAGCTGCTGATTTCTGACACGGTTTCTGTTTCAGGTGTTGCAGCGACTCCAGGAGGCGAACGAGCCGCTGAGAGGCCGAGGTCGGGCTGCTGCAGAGATGAATTATAAAACCTCCATCAGGGGGGAAACAAACTTAGAACAACGTGTCCGAGATTTAACTTACCTCGACACCTTCAGCCCGGTCCTGAAACACTTCAGTCACATTCTGCTTTACTTAAAGACTGTTGATGTTTTTAACGCATTTAAAGTGTTTCTTCTCTGTGTGTGTTGGTCAGGAATCAAAGCCTCTCAGATGCGTGAAAAGACGTTTGGTCACCGACAAGTGATATAACAACGATCTCCAAACATTCAGCGGCCTGGCCCACTCTGCTCCATTATCAGCCAGCAGCAGGTGAGTTAATTAGGAGCCTAATTAGGAAAGATCCGCCCACCTTTTCTTCACCTGCGTAGCGACTGATAACCAAGCTGAAAAACAAAAAACTTTTCGAAACTCAAAAAAACATCCGTGAATTGCCTTAATTTAATTCATGGCTCCTACAAATTGATTTGATTTAGTTTTATTTATGTATTTATTTAGATATTTCGAGCGTTATTATTATAAGTACGTAAATTAGTCAATTATGATACCATTGAAGTAAGTTCTCCATACTGGATAGTTAACATGTACTGTTTTTTAAACACTTTTAATTATATAGAGATTATTTCTTATTTTCTTTATTTGTTTTCATTTAGTTGCTTTTATTTATTTAGTAAAACTATTTTTTATATTTTTAGGTGTTTTAATTAACTAATTATTTAGATACTTTAGCCTATTATCATTTTTAGTGTTATTATTATTATTATTATTATTATTGCATTTTTATCTGTTTTACACGTTTTTATTTATACAGACATAATTATTTATTTTTAACTTTTTTATTCACGGTTGTTTTTCACTTTCTTTTATTTACCCTGCAAAGGATAGACAGCATACATGATTATTGGATGGATGAATGGTTAGATGGATGGATGTTTCTTTTATTTAGATGCTTTTATTAATTTACTTGTATATGCTAGGTATTATTTTTATTTAAATAAAATGTATTTTTTATTTTTTTTATTTTTAGGCCATGCATTTAACTCATTAATTTTTATTTATATACTTTAGTCTATTATCATTGCATTGTTAAATTATTAAAATAAATGATTTGTTTTGGACACTTTTATTTATATAGACAAGACTGCTTACTTTTTAAAATTATTAGTTTTTAATTTTGATGCTTTTATTAATTATTTATTTTTGAATTCATTTATTTATTAAAAGTTTATTTATTTTATTGATTTATTTCTTGCTTGGCAGTGACTGATGACCTAATGACATCCGTTGGAGTACAGGTGGAACTGACGGAATATATCCCGTATCCAAGTTACTTGAAAGAAGATTTAAATCTGAAGTTGAGCTGTGTGCCTTTTGTAAGTCAGAAGAAGATGAATCCCTGCAGCATTTGTTTCTTTCTTGCCAATATTCACAAAGTTTTTGGATGGACATTAGTGAATGAATTAATCTCAATCTTAATATTCCTTTCTTTGATGTTGGTCTCATCGTTTTTTATGTGGAAAACCTGAATTCTGCTTTCTCTGATGCCATTGTTATTGTTGTACTATTATCTAAATACCCCATTCATTGTAGTAAATGGAGGGGTAACATGCCTTCTTTCTCCTGCTTCTTCAATGAATTTAAATTCTACTATTCTTCATTAAGTAGATTTAAAAACTGGAAAAGTGCTAGAATTGTCTCACAACAGATCAATTAAAATGTATTGTTTTAAGTTCCCCTTATCAATCATGCTCGCCTGTTATCTATTTATTAATTTTTTTCTTTCTGTTGATTGCCCCCTAGCTTATTCTGTATAGTTTCTACGTCCTCCATGAGCGTTTGTATTTCTGTATATTGTTCTGTATTTTGTGATGTTGTTAATAAAGCTTTTGAGAAAAAATAAAAACAGGAAGTAACCCAAATAGGAAGCAGTGCAGCTTTGTTTTCTTGAAACAGGAACTTCCTCTCTTCTTCACATTCACTCTCTTCTTTCACTGCTGGATTCTCCCGCTGAAAAAGTACAAACTCATTTTACTCCGTTTCTATGTGTTCTAATGTGAGGGTGAAGTTCTCAGATGAGCTTTGAGAAATGATCTGGTTAATGAAGAACTGCAGGTTCAGGGTTCAAGCTCAGTTCAGCTTTCATGGAGCTTTGATCTGAGCAGAAGAACAAATAAATGTTAGGAAAATAAAGAAATATAAGCTGTCAGAAGTTTTTAGTAACCAACACACAGAACAACGGAGCCTGGAAAGCTTTATTTTCCTCCAGAACTGTTTAAACTTGTTTAATGAAGCAGAATGTTACAATCCCCTCTCCTGTCTGTCCTGCCCTACAGGACATGGAGAGACTGCAGTCCCATCAGGACAAACTGAGCCGGTGGCTTTCAGCAGATACAGATCACATCCTCAATGAGTGTGGAGACATTTTATGTTTTAATGAATATAAAAATATAAAGAAGCAGTCAAGTGAAGAGCAAAAGATGAGCTTCCTTCTGAGAACAATCATTAACAAAGGAGGTGGAACCTGTGAGACCTTCATGGAGATCCTGAGGAAGAATCAGGGACGTTACCATCAGCTGCAGCAGTTTTTCACCTCTAACGGTCCGTAAACATCTCCTGTCTGCTTTGCAGAAGCCATCTGTTTATTTTTTTGATGATATAATTCACCCTTGGTGAAGGTGGTTAGGCACATCAGGCAGCATATAGGTGTCTCCACAGGGGATGCAGGCACATCTAGTTATGATTGGATGGGGGAGTGAGCGCACAGTTTTTACCCTTTGCCACATCATAATTGATTTTTGGACATCAGACTTGTCAGCACTGCATTATTTTCATAAGTAATTAGTTATAATTGTATCCAGAGCTATAAAGTAATAAGACTAATGCCCAAATAAGTAGAAGATTTGATCAATTGGATAATTTATTAGAGCATTTATGCAATCTTGTTTACAAATTCATTACATGGTAAGGAGTAGGCTGCAGCAAGAAAGCTTATGTGCACCTACCCCATATTCAATGTAGTTAACATTCATGCATTTCACATTATTGTAAATGAGGACCATATTTACATCAATTAAGAGTTCAAAACACAATATTCTATCATTTGAATGGAAGAGAGTTCTTAAAATGCATCTACATCAATAACTGCGACTCATGTATACAGCTGCCAGTTTTGAGAAAAATAACATCAATAGCAATAACAGCATCGCATATTTACTGTATGTAGTTTGTTATTGGATATACTATTTTTCCTTTCTGGATTTTAAAGATCTAAACACTGTGTAACACACTTCAGCAACAAGGAAGTTCAAAATGGTTTACATGATAAAAACATGAAACAATAAGCAAACAAAAAAGGAAACCATTACAGTTGCAAAATAAAGAGAAGTAATGAAAAACTGCAATCCAGACTAGCATTAATGACGTTCCAGTGATTATTGGTCAAAGGCAGCTCTAAACAGATGGGTTTTTAGCCTTCATTTAAAGGGAACTCAGTGTTTCAGCATTTTTGCAGTGTTCTGGATGTTTGTACCAGATTAGTTCTCAACACACTGTTTCATAAATGTGCTAGCAGGACGGTTTGATAGGACTGGTAAGAAACAGCCAGCAATTTATGCGAATGTAGGGCTGTTGTTCACAGAGGGTTCCTCAGGGGTCAGTGTTTGGTTCTAAACTATGCTGTATATAAATGATGTGTGCAAGGTATAAAAATAAAAACTTAGATTTGTTTCATTTGCAAGCATTTTTTGTTTGGAGATGATTAACCAATAAATGCACAAATTAGTAAGACGGTTTTGTAGAAACAAATTATCACTGAATGTCAACAAAACAAATTTTAGAAAGAGTATTAAAAATATGGAATGATGTGTAAAAACTAACAATTGAAAGAGTTTATAAATAGAAGTTTTTTGTGGTGACAATAGATCATAAAATTAGTTGGAAATCAATATCATGTATACACTCTAAATTATCAAGAAGTATTTCAACTTTAAGTAAGCAATAAGAATGATTAATAATATTGCTAGCTATTATGAACATACATATCTGCTATTTTATGTCAAATACCGTTTAGTTTGCCGGTTAAATACAAAACTGCACAGATGATGTACAAATTAAGACACAGCCCATTATTGTGATATCATTTTCTGTTTTGCAGTCTCAGCTGCTCCGACAGTGTTTGCCGATGGTGACAGTGTTGTGTCACACACAAGGCTCACTAATGTGAAAGCCAGATCTCTCACATATAACGTGGAAATAAGGACCAACCCACGAGGAAGTTCATCTGGTAAGGATAAATACCTCTTTGATTCCACTTTCTCTAGAAGTTGATATTCCTAAAGCTGTTTTGACTCTTCTTTTTTTTTACCTTTATTTTTCTTTAATGTAGGTAATTCTGTACCAGCGGCTGATTATACTGCAACGGCTGGGAGTGTTATCTTAGCTGACAGAATAAGCGGGATCAATGTTGGTGACATAAAATGCTCAGTAAACATTAAACCTCCGCGCGTTCCTTCAGGTAACAGCTTACTGTCAGATTTTAAACATTTGGTTTCACTGAGAACCCCCAAAACTGATGAGTCAGCCAGGTGAGGTTTTATGTTTCTGTAAGTTTGCGGTGCACCCCGTGTTGGAAATAAGGTGTTACATCCTCTCCTGATTCAAGTCAACGAAGATCCAGGTTTGAAGTTGATTCTTCGAACTGATCCAACACATGCTGATCTGGAGAGACACCTAGGAACATAGCGGGTCAAAAGAGAGCTTTAACGTGACACAGACCGTTCATAGACACCTTCAATGTCTCGTTGAATACTGTACCAGAGTGCCAATAGGGGGGCTGGGTCCGCGCATTCAGGTA
Organism: Valencia hispanica; assembly: GCA_963556495.2. NCBI lineage: Eukaryota > Metazoa > Chordata > Actinopteri > Cyprinodontiformes > Valenciidae > Valencia > Valencia hispanica. Next base: position 42,341,238 of record OY747714.1, on the reverse strand, counting down.
TCGGCCCACCCAAGACGGATTACAATGCCCGTGTAAGATAAGTTCCCACCATGCAATTTATTGACCCAAGACAACCAGCACAGGGCGCTGTAGGCTATTAATTGGGACTTTTGGAGGCATTAAAGAAGATACTTTGATACGGTTGTATTCCAAAATGAACATTAGAGTTTGGCCTAATAAAAATAAGAGCAAAACTAGCACAAGCAGGGATGATGCTTGTACATCACCAGTCTTAGGCCAAAAAACGAATATTCTCACCACCTCGTCTAAATAAAAATCTCTCAGTCGACACCTAACCGCTTAAGTGCGTTGTTAAGCACATTCATAGACATGCCAAACCTGTAGGGGGAAGTAGTTCCCCCTAATCCTATCCACTCAGGGTAACTTTCTACGTTCTAACTTCCACATAGAGCAGTAACTGAGCTTGTAAAAACAAGCAAGAAAAAAGGGCTTTGACAGCCGATGTATCTTTTAGGCCTTAATGCTGTTTCTGAGTGTAAACACAGGTCGCACAAATGATGTCTGAGCATTTTTGTCGGGGAAAGTGACGTTGCGGAGATAAAAACTCTGGTTATTTCTGTCCACACGCAAACGCTTAAAATGGAGAAAACGCAAATCTTCACTTTGGCCGGAGTTTTTAAAAAGATTTATTTTCGGTGCCGTAAATCTGCGTTTTCATGTGGCCAAACCGTAGAAAAATATCTTCGTTTTGTGAGATACCCGGCTACGTGTGGCTAAGGCATTAGAGAGGCAAGTGCAACTTTGAGTGACATTCTGGTCCACACTCCATACCACTAGGAGGCGGTAAGAAGAAGAAGAAGGGCGCTGCTGTGTTATTTTTAGGCTAACATGAGCATGCTAAGTTAGTTCTGATAAAAACCTTGTGAGAAATACACACACGGAAGGAAATTATTGCAGGACATTAACTGGACCCTTGTGGACGTAAAAAGACCATTATAATTCGAGATGGCTCTGTTTTGTCAATAATACGAAGGTTGTACAATATTTGCTTTCTGAGTGGTTTGAGAAAAACTTCTACTGTGTCTACAGTAGGATTGGATCCTTGATTGGCGTACATCGTTCTCAATCTCAAGAATCTTGGCTTTCAAATGATGCATGATATGTATATGTACATAGAAAGGATGTCGCAAAAACAGTCAGATTTGGCTCGGAAGTATGTAACTTAAATACGGGATGCAAAAAAGCTAAAGGGGTTAAATTGAAAAGACTGTTTACAGAATAAGCCACACCCCCCCTACCAGCGAAATTCTTCTGGCGCTGGGTCGGCAGGGTCCTACCTCCTCAGTGAAGAGCACCTGTGTTTTCCAGGTCTTCAGAATCTCTTCCACAGGTTACCTGAAGTCAGATCATATGGCACACTTTGTCGTGATGCCAGAGGTAACACCAATGTGTTTCTCCTCAACATTGGGTCTCTAAACCTCGATGCCACCTGACAGCCCCCAGAGTATAGCACACGAAACAATGCATCTTAGCAATCCATGCCTCTCTGCTCTCTCTGATCTTGAGTTAATTGCACCTTGTATTGGACGCTGAACCTGATATCAGTAACTGAGACACAATGAAGGCAGATATGAGTTGTTTTAAAGAGTTGGCTTTCCAAGACTGTAGACTGTCGAGCATCAAATCTTTGAACAGATGACATTAACCCTTCGGTTCAGGCTTTTAGTGAAGCCTAACTTTCAGGAGTCTGTGTCCTCGTTAGAAGGTAAATTGCATGTCTTAATGAACGTGGGAGGTCTCAAACCTTCCACTTCTTTCTCTGGTTAACTTCTGGTTGTTTCGGCACCATTTTCTAAAACTTTTCCAAGATCTAGGTGTCAATACCTGGAAATAATAGGTCAAGAAATAAATGTTTTCCGTGTACAGCAGAGGGGAAGGAACCCTGTTTTAAAAGGGTCTGTTATGCTTTATTTCCATCTTAATGAAATATCTGAAGATTTCTGTTTTCCCCTCAGCTCCAGGAGAATCTGCTGACCTTCTTCATCAGGTAGAGGACTCTGAACAACACTGTATCATGGAGTGGTGGTCAGATATACCAGTGGTTTGATCCAAAGTGAAATCAAACAAGAGAGAAAAGAGTTTTTCATTGTGTATTACACATTTACATATCTTTAAAGTCTCCTCTGAATGTTGCAGAACGCTGCTGGGAAGATGATCGTAGAGCGCAAAGTGAAGCTGATCGAGTGCCTGATGGCTGATCATGGTTACATTCTGCAGCACGTCCACCAGAAATCTATCATCACACAGAGAGATTATCAAAATCTGAGATCGTACTCCAAGCCAGAGGACGCTGTTACCAAGCTGATTGACCTGGTTCTCGGCAAAGATCCGGAAATATGTCTTCAGTTTCTTCAGCTTCTCAAGAAGCCTCAAGTTCTGGAGACTTTTCCACTGCTTGGTGACATCTTAGACATTGAGGCTTTATCCCAGTGGAAATGATGACAAAGCAGTTGAATATTACGTTATTACGTTGATGGACTGATTTTAGGACTTGTGAGACGTCGCAGCGCTAACCTCAGGCCCGGTGCCGATTGGCGAGCCAGCCTTTCAGGAATCACATTTAAATCACAGTGTGAACAACCACACAAGCAAAGAAAGCAGATATTATCAAGAAATCAGAATTGAGCATTAAGACCTGGAGTGTGAACGTAACCACTACGCTACTGCACCTGCCAATGGGTCAGTCTGCAGAGCTGCAGTTTAACTGCTCATATAATACAAATTCAGGCATTGTCTCGACGGACTGTTGTAATTACACTTCGTACTGAAAGATGAAAAAACAGTAAACACTGTTGAAAAGGTAAGAAAAGGATCAGACTATTTCTTTGTTTTATTTTTCCCCACTTGCCTGTTACAAATGAGGCGGTCCTGGAGTTAACAGTGCAGTGGGCCTCTGTTCTGCTGGTGATCAAGTTTAATAGTTCCTCTAGCTTTAGCTCATTAACAATCTTCACAAGAAGGCAAACAAGTTAAAATGGGGTTTTGTTTCTGTATCTGCTTGTATTGATTTATATTGATATTACCTTGTTTAATTAGGGCCCATCCAAAAATGAAAACCTGGCGCAGCGTCTGTTATTATTGTGCATTGAATATTATATATATAAATATATATAAATATAAATGTGCCAACTCATGTTTGTATTGTCTCCTGCATACAAAGCTTTTAGGCATCCATCCATGGACACTTTCAATCATCACAAAGTTATGAGAGTCAGGTTCCTGATCAGAATTTCTCTTCCTCGTTTCTTAACCAGCAAACACAAACTACACTGTAGAGTGCGGCTGTTAAAGCTGTGAAACTTGAAAACGTTCTTCTCACGGTTAGAAAGCTGTTTCTTCTCAACGCAAGGTTAGTCCTCTGTCTTTTCTATTGTGATATTTAAAAGATGCAACCAGCAAGATAGTAATGAAATGTTGGCGGCTGTAAACTGTTGGTTTTCTTACATTTAGTATCAATTGTTCAGATATTTCTTCCTAAAGGAGAAGCTTCTACTGAAATGATGAAGGGAAGCAAAATAAAAAATATGTCAAGAATAAACATTTATTTGGCTCTCAAGAGTTGTTTAAATCGATTTTGTTTTTGGGAAGAAAAATGTAGACATATAGGTAAAGGTAGCCTATAACAAAACAAGAGAGGGTTGAATTATTACAGCGGTAAGGTTGGTTATTGCAACATTTCTCAAATCCACTCCTCGAAAAATATTGTTGTAGAGACAGAGAAACTGAGCCGTTTTTAAACTTATTTAGTCACTTATCAACACAATGTGCGTCAGAGAAGGGAAACATTGATTCTTGATTTACAACTTGTCTGTGGTGAACCTGCTGTTCCTGATGGTGTTGTCATGGCGCCCAATACCGCTCCATCACAGTCACAAATACGTTTTGCACACTTGTTTCGGAAGTAAGACTTATGGGGGCTGGCAAAGTGGGACGTCACGCCTTCGTTTACTGCTTGTTGCATGTCAGTGTGTTTTTCCCCCCGCACTGTAAAGACTTCAGGTATCTCTGTCTTCATGGCTGCTCTCTGGTTGCTCTCAGTGTTTCTCTTTCCCTCACAATGTTCTTCATTGACAGGTACAGGTGAGTCTTTATTGTCTTTTTTTAAGACCGCATGACACATTTAAAGAAGTTCTTTTCTATCTGTTTTGGTTCCAAATATTTAAAACAAGATATCTCATTATGAATATGGTTTAAACTTTACAGTTAATTTTCTGCAACTGATTAACAGAAACCAAGAAATCATAAAAAAGAATAAAGTTGACTAATTTTAATTTCTTAAGGTTGATTTATTTTTTATTTTTTTGCATCCAGATGAAGCTTTGATTCATTAAAGGGTTATTTCTCCTTTTAGACATTGTGACTTCATCTGATTAGCTCAAAATCTCCAAAATGTCTCATTTTGTCAGAATGGACACAGCATATAAATGTTGATGTCTTTATTGTATTTTTGTAAAACCAAAATATGTTTTAAAGGTTATGAAATAAACATTTATAGTACACATTGTTCATAATAATATTTTGTATAATTAAGTCCAATTTTAAGTCAGTAACTGTCAGATTAGGAGCCAGAGTTGATCAAACGCAGTAAAAGCTGTAAAACACCAGCATCCTAACAGATTCCTCAGCACTGAGAGCAGGAAGATAACAGTTTCTGGCAGAGGAAGGAGAAGGCAATGAAAAAGTTGCTGTAACAAAAACCACATCTGTTAAATCTCTGGGATGGCGTCCTCTCCATTTTATGGTTAATTTAAGGTTCTCTTGCTGGTCTCAGTCCACCCTGTTCATCAGGTTTGTTTTTGTCCTGGAGCTCCTCAGGTCTTCTGGAAAGGTTTTCCTGCTGGTGCCTAGACTGAGAACCAAAAGCAGAATCTGACTCACAACTTATTGCCCTAAGTGAGAAATGTGCTCCACAAAACAACTCTCACCAGGCAGATCACTGCAGATCAGTGGCATAGCTAGAAATAGCTTTTCAGGTGCGAAAACGAAAAATTAAACATCTAGTGATCAGGAAGTGGGTGTTATTATTTTCTTCTTTTTTATGTTACCCGAACTGAACCACACCAAATTGCACAGCATCTTTGAGAAACACAATAACTGCTGTGATTATTATGCAATTTTGTTTTATCATACATTTGAATAAGCTTTGTTGAGTTCAGTTATTTGTTTTAAACAAAGTTTGTCTTTAAAGTTAGTTTGTCTCTAAAGACGTAACAGATCAACTTAAAACCTTCCTGGGATGGACTGGTCAGTCGTGATCGACTAGTTGGGCACACATGCTCTAAAGAAATCTTTCCCATGATTAAAACATAATGAATCATAAAATGAAAAAAAAAAAACATCAGATAACAGGTTTAAACACAGAAAAAAAGATAACTGAATGTATTTATCAGTAAATAACCAATAATCTTTGTAAAATAATCTGAACCAGGCTGTTGTTGATTCAGACAATAGTTTATGTTTTAAGGTCCTGAGACGTTATTCCAGCTCAGAGACCAGTGTCCTCTCCTTGGTGTCTGTTCTCTCTGAAGCTGCTGTGGAAGTGGACCGCTTCACTTTGACCTCTTTGACCTTTCTGCTCTGTGTTTTCTGTCCTGTAGCTCAGATAAACATCGCAGCTGCTCCTGGACAGAACGCCACTCTGCCATGTCAGCTCCCCAACAACAAACACACCGTCTTTGTAAAGTGGAGCCGACCTGATCTAGAGCCACAATATGTCCTCCTGTACAGAGATGAGCAGCTTGATCCAGAACTCCAGCATCCATCTTTTAGGAAGCGGGTGGAGCTGCAGGACAGACAGATGAAGGATGGAGACGTGTCTTTGGTTCTGAACAACGTGACGACTAACGACACAGGAACATACGAGTGTCGAGGGTTTCAGAGAGAAGCAGGCCGCAGGAAGACACGCAGTTTGAACTTTTGTGAGAGTGAAACAGACCCAGAGTCAGGATGGGAAATTAATACATGATTTATTACAGTTAAAATAAATAAAATAACCATAGAAGGACCAATGAGAGGATGTGTTGCAGAAGCTGCTGCAGATGGATGGTTGGAGGTGGAGCCGAAACACATTTATTTATTTATTTCTATTATTTCTGGTCACTTAATATGCTGCATAAACTGGTTTAATGTGGTGATAATTGAATCTTCTTGAAGGTAAAAATGTCGTCAGAAGCCATTGTGGGGGTGATGTTCCTAATCTAAGGGGGAATGTCCCTTTAAACCCAAATGTGGTTCTGGTTCTGCTGTGAACTTCTCAGATCAGATGTTTGTGTTTTCTAAAGCTGTTGTAGACGAGACTCTGGAGAAAGCAGCTGGTCTGAGAGCAGCCGATGATGCTGGTCAGCAGTTTGAGGAGGAAATGGATTCTGTTGGTTCTTCATCACATCCTCACACCTGATTCTGTTTTTCAGAGAACACGGAGGGAGGCAGAGAAGATGGAAGCAGTCATCAACATGCTGGACTGATCGCTGTAGCTGTCCTGATCATTGCACTGATGATTGGTTGGTTTATCAAAAAGAGAAAGAAAATCAGATGAATGATGGAGCAGAGGCTGATTATTGATCTATTTATTTGTCTTGAAGTTTTTCCACTTGTTTTTTCTTTGAACTGTTTTCTTTTTACTTAACTTAGATCTGAACTGCTTTAAACTTTGTAATGTGATTTTATAAATAAACCATTTTAAGAGTGTTTTGAGTTTTTTCTTTATCTTTGAAGTTAAATAAAGTAAAACGGGAAGTAGAAACAAAATGATGAATAAAATCTGTTAAAAGATGCTCAGCTGATGCAAAAATCACTTATTACTAGGGATGTGCATTGGCAAAAATCTGGCGATACGATATATCTCGATATATTGCGATACTATGAGTAAGATTATATATTGTGATTTTTAAAACTGAATTTAACTGTAGGAAAACTGTCACAGGGTTCTAAACACTCCAATGTGTTTCATACTTAAACACATCCAGTTTTATTACTAGATCTAGTTGATCCACTGGAATGAAGAAGGTGAAAACAGCCACAAACTCCCAGTCACACTTTTAATTTTACTACAAAAATTACTGTCATCACTAATGGTGCCAATCAAATCCTTAAAAAACCCCCAACAATGTCAGGATGTGGCGCTTGGTGAGGGAAGGATCCAGACAAAAGGTGAGAACCAGGATTTAATGGTGCGACACACAGAGAAGGGTTTGTCCATAGACAACGATCCGGCAATGAGTGAAGGATCAGACGGAACTTAAATAGGGCAGACAGGTGAGGAGAAATAGGTGCAGTGAATAATCATAATCAGGGGCAAACCCCTACGGACTCTGACAGGACGCCCCCCTTTCCAGGTCGGATTCCAGAAGACCTACAAAAAAGAAAAAATTAGTTTCCCACCCTGGGTGGGTGGAGGGGGCCAACGGAAGGTGGGCCCCAAGTCCCAGTATGAACGCCCCTGGAGGTCAGGCAGACGACCAGGTGGATGTCCCCTGGCTGGACGTCCCAGCACGAGACGGTAGCCGGGCAGACGGCCCGGTGGTTCTCCCTTGGCTGGATTGGAGACAGGAGCACAGGGACCCCGAGACGACACGGTGGCGTCAGAACCTGAAAACTCAGCCGAGGAGCAGGCACAGGGGCCCGGAGACGAGGGGGTGGCGTCGGGGCCTGACGAGCCACACTCTGGAGCTCTGACTTGGAGCTGGCAGGACTGGGCTCAAACTCTGGCAGCAGTTGCTGAGCTGGAGCAACAGGAGCTGGAACAGAATTTAGTGGAACTGGACTGGCTGTAGCTGAAGAGAAGAGTGGAGCTGAGGCAACCGGAACTGGAGTTGCGCAAACTGGACCGGATGGAGCAGGAAGAGTCGGGGCGCAGGTCGAGGCTGGGAAAAGTGGTCGTGGGCCAGCAGGACCGACCTCTCCCGCAGAAGTCGGTATGTTCCTACGGCGCCGTCGTCTGGTGCGAGGTGGTGACCGGCGCTCATGACTGCGTGTTCCGGTTCTGGGAGAACAGCACGCGAGCCTGGAACCGATGAGGGAAGACTGATGCTCCAGGTACCGCTCCGGGCTGGACACGCCAGGCAAAACAGAAACGACGCCGATGGTGGAATATGGAATGATGTAGGTAATTTGATCAGAATCCGTCTCATCCTCCTCATCCGTCTCCGACCAGCCCGAGAGGGGGGCAACCAGCGCGGCCAGAGGATGAAAGACGCCGCCTGACTTGACAGAAGTGGTTGAAATGATTTTTGACATTTTGATATAGTAATTCTCTAGTGAAACCTCAACATTTACATGTATATCTTTTATACAAAGAAACAATAAACCAATACTATGATGGCCATGATCTACCTAAAAAAAAAGCAAAATTTCTTTTTCATATTTCATGTTTCTCTTTGAAATGTATTAAAAGTCTAAAGAAACTGTAAATTTAAAATGAATTTTCTGATTTCAATTGAGAATAGTGAAATATTTATATTTTAACAGTAACCTCTATAGCCTTAAGATGTTTTGTTTCACAACATACTTAAAAAATTATCAGTCTACGGATCTTTGTGAAATAACAAATCAGATAAGATCACTACACAGTGATCATCGGGTCTGGTTGAGTCTAGAAAAGTTTTTAGAAACATATCAAAACAGGAACCTGAAACAATGTAAAGAATGAAAATTATAATCTAACATGTTACTCATCAAAACAGATGCAAACAAAGATCTTAGTCAACTGATTAGTTTTTTTCTTTCTAAACCAAAAAAACAACATTAGAAGAAGAATCATCAGAGCTGCTGTCAGTCCCAGAGTGATGATGATGATGATGATGATGATGATGATGATGATGATGATGATGATGAAGATGATCCTTCCTCGTCTCTCTGGTTGTGGAGTCAAAGTTGGTCTCTGAGTTTGGAGCTGATCAGCAGCTGCTGAGAGAGAAATCAGAAATAATTATTTATACTTGTTGAAAACTGAGATCCAGGAGGAAGATTATGATGTTTGTCCATCAACACAGTTCTCAGGATTTTAACTATCAAAGAAAAATGGGTTTATAATATTTTATTTCACCAAAGACGTAGAGTCGACATCCTGCAGAGTCAAAGCCTTCATCAGTCGTCACATCACACAGATACAGACCAGAGTCTTCAGTCCTCAGTCTGGACACATGGAGTCTGATTCGTCCTTCTCTGAGGACGTCTTTGTCGCTCTGGACTCGTCCTGAAAACTGTTCATCCTGAGACTCTGACACCTCAATACCTTCATGGACCTGATATTGGACCAATCCTCTGAGAGTCAGTAGTTCACAGACTATGAACAGATTTCTCCAGGATCCATCAGGTCTGGTGGTGAAGGTCCACTCCAGAGTGATGTTGTGGTTCTCCTCTGCCTGATAGGAGCTCTGTGTCACATTCACTACAAATGTTGCTGCTGAGGAGACAGAGAGGGAAAGAGAGGAGCAGACACACTGAGAACTGGAACATGGGAGTCTTTCAGCTCCATCTAGAGAGCTTTCTGTCACATGATGGTCTCTGTGCTGTCAGAGCTCTGCTTGATTCTCTTCTAGTAAAACTGCTGGATCAGATGCAGCTGGAGGATTGAAGTGTTACCTTCACTGACAGTCAGACTTTTCACTGATTATTGATGGATTCAGACTGAACAAAGAGAAGATGGAGACTGACCACAGAGACACGATTTTGATGATGATGATGATGATGAGCAGCAGGATCCTGGAGATCATCTTCTCCCTGTGAGACGAGACAGAGGAGAAGTTTATAATTTATCTGATGGAGATCTGTGTTTACATCATGGTAGATGACCTGCAGATGTAGAGAGCTTTATCAATCTGAGAACTCCAAGTTGTCATTCACCCATTCATACTGTTGGTGGTTAGCTACATTGTAGCCGCAGCTGCAGACTGACAGAAACGATCATAGAAACTGTACCACTGGCCCCTCTGACCACCAGCAGACAAGACGGCTCAAGTGTTTTCCTCAAGGACTCAGCGACAGAAAGAGAATCAACCACCTGTTACAGGAAGAATCTGTTCCCCCTGAGCCGGTGCTGCCCCTCAATATATTTCAAAGTCAAATGTAATCAGCAAATTCAGCAACCTCTGCAGTCCAAAGATACATTTTCTTCATTTTGGCTAAATACATTTTGACTCACATGACCCATAATTTATGTATAAAAATCAGTTTATCAGATCAGCTGTTCTAACTTCTCTTTAAATCAGAGATCTATGGTTACATTCCTGAAAAAAAGACATAAACTTGTGTTGCAGTCACAGCAGTTCATTGGATATTTATGTTTATTCTGTTTACCAGTGTCAGATAGTTGTTCTGCTTGTACGCAGCAATGACACCTCCAATAATAGACAGTTTTTCTGAGGGAGCATTCTTCACAACTCCTCACACAAAAGCTTCATGTTCTTAAACTAGTAAAATCACTCACCTTCACCTGCAGAACAATAATGGAGACTTTGGTGAAATTCCCTAACAAGTGAAATAATTAGCAGTCACTCCATAATATTTTCTCTCTCTTGTACCGGCTCTGGATGCATTCATGCTGTTATGTCTTGCAGTTTCCTCACTACACAGACTTAAATGAAGTCGGGTTTTCCAGGCACGGGGAAATAAACCACAGACAGAACAGCAAAACACATGACTCTAGTGGAACAGGTTTTGTAACATTTTCTGAATGCTTTGCACTCAAGTACGGTTCTCAAATCCTTTTCTGTGCCTGATATTTGAGACAAACAAACTACCACTATCTTGAGAAAACTGTTATGGGTTGACAGTTTTGGTTCTGATTTTCTCTAATCAGCTACTTTCCTCCCTCATGAAGCTCAAAGCTTTAACAAGTTAAATTCTGTTCCTGATGCCGTCCAGGAAATCATTATGTATTTATAGTGTTAGGATATATGTTTAAATATATTGAATAAACCTTGAATATGTAGAATAATTATCTGAAAAGATGGGTGTGGCCTTAAGGATTTCTGGGTAATGTAGTGAATAATCTGACCTGTCAGTCTGGGTTCACACAGAAATGTTTCTTAAAATCATTTTCATGTCTCTTCAGGTTTCCTGATTAAATAACAGATTCATCTTTTCTGCAACGTTAGTGTGTGAGGTGGAACTTGCTGGAAAGTTGCTGGTTTCAATTCCTGTGTGATACTAAACCTGCTGTTGTCCCATGTGTCAAAATGATGTAGCCTAATGATAGCATGATATGTGCAGCATGAAAGTGTAAAAGTTATGATATAATAAATCAACTCTATCTATCTATCTATCTATCTATCTATCTATCTATCTATCTATCTATCTATCTATCTATCTATCTATCTATCTATCTATCTATCTATCTATCTATCTATCTATCTATCTATCTATCTATCTATCTATCTATCTATCTATCTGGACTGCTGTGATGTCAAAAAACTCGATGTATCCAGTAATTCAAAAAGTGACGTGATATTAAATTTCTCCTAAATTAGAAAAAAACGGAGCAAATATCTCAGTCAATGTTTACTTCTTAATATCTTTTTACCTTTTTTCCAACACCGATGATAGAAACTAAAATGTTTTCCAGCTGCTCTGAGATTTCTACAGACTGTTTCAGTCACCCTGACCTGAACTGGTGGTTTTTACCTCAGCAGCTAAACTTCTAGGATTTCTCCTCTCCATGGTTTAGTTATTAATGTTGGCAGAAATATGAGGTTTGAAATTCTATCAGACCAACATCTGTACATGTTAGTCAGACACAACAATATCAGCAGATAAACCAGTTCTAAGGGTCCAAACTTCACCAGGAATCATTTAACAGGGAGGATCCTGGAATGATTTGACCTTCAGCTGAAATCACCAGAGAAGTTGAGTCGACATCTTACAGAGATGAAGCCATCATCGGTCAATCCTAAAGTAAAGAAATTTGTTTTTTAAAAGAATTAATCTATTTATTTTGCTGTCATTTAATTCAGTCTGTATTTTAAAATTAAATATTTAAACTCAGAAATAGAAATAAGAAACCAAATCACTTATAGATAAAAAAAAAAAAATGCTGGGTTAGAGGCTTTGAGATGAGTGCAGGGACATTGTTCCAGCGTTTTCATTAAAGAAGTACTGCAAGATGTGTTTTATTAAGCCGTTCAAGTTAATGCGGCCATTGAGGTATGCAATTTGTATTATTTTTTTTGCTTGTATGAAAATAAGATGTTTATCTGTGACCAATCTATTTAGTTTATGTTCACAATAATGATGTTAATTTGATACTGAATGTGTCAAGATTTTGTAGCAGTCAAATTATGGATTTGTGATGGATTTTTGTGGGGTGATATGATTTGTTTATTCTCTATGAGAATGGCTTACTGTGCAGAAATGTATTATGTTATGTTCTTACAGTTCTCACGGCATGTTTGGTGGCATCCACGTCCAATAAATTCCAGTAGAAATCAAGAACGCCTTGTGTACGTTATTCAACTTGAAGGGAGTTACAAGAACCGTAAGGCCTATCGACGTACCGTTTTTTTCAATGTACCGTTTTTATCGGAACGGATAGGGGAACACTCTCAAACCACTCAATTTGTTGAAAATATAATATTACAGCCGTAAAATGACGTAGAATATGTTGATAAATTTGATGGAAACATTCTGCAGGACCTTGAAAAGAGAAGTTTAAAACAATATATAAATTAAAGTCTTCCTTTATTAAACAACTTACTTAACTTATTTATTGCAACTTCAACAATGAAATTAACCTAAACTGCATAACTGACACTGTCAGCCACAGTTCTTAAGTTATTAAGAGTAGTTCAGAAGCTGCGTTGCCTGTTAAAACGGCTGAGAAATTAGGAGACATAAGTGAGGTGGTGCACTCTGACTGTCTCCCCCAGCGAGAGCCGGCCTGTGATTGGTCGAAAAATGGCAGGCCTTTTCATGGCTTCAGTTGGATCTCCGCATTGACTGTATATATAATGGACAGCGTTTACTAAGGCAAGCACTGCCTATCTGTAATTACATTTGAGATGTCAATAAAGTAATTCTTCCTAGTTGCATTCTTGATAGTCAAAATGTCCTTCTGACTAGTAAGAATGTGATTTTTATTAGGAGAAATAAAATTTTAAGATATCATAAATTACAATTATACTAGTAAGAAATAAAGAAATAGTTTAGGTGGGGATTTTAACCTTAATTTACTAGATTGGATATATATTTCAGATATCCAAAAATCAATTTGTACTAGGAGAAATTAACATTACGAATATCTAAAATGTAATTCTTCCCAGGACAAATGACGTCACGTTTCCCATTGATGTTTATGGGGTTTGCAGCTGCTTCCATCCACAAATACATTCTTCCTATCTAGAATGAACATAGTGGATAGGAGGAATTCAATTCTTACTAGGAGAAATTATAATTTCAGATAGCAAGAATTCAATTGTTACTAGTACAAACTCTGCGGAGTGACGCTTTCGGACTTTTCAGCCAGCTGTTGTACTTCCGGAGAAAAGTAACATTAGCATTAGCTTTGGCGTTTTTTTACCCGATCGCTGCAGGACCTCCCGCGGGTAACTGAACAACGTACACCGGTTTACCCAGACCACATCTAAGATGCCAGCATCACAAAATGACAAAGGTTTTATTTTATGTGTCCAGCTACATAAACAAACTACGAAGGTAAGTTAAGCTTCTGCTTTGAGCGGGTGAATGTTGATACATGCTAGCGCTTTAATCAGCAAAGTTAGCTCTGTGAGGAAGCAACGTTAACAGTGATGGGTTCACATTACGAGTCTTTTGTGTTTCTGAAATAAAATAGCCTAACTTCTGTGTTAGTCTCAGATTTAAACAGGAGAGTAAGGAGAGGTCACGGTTCGGTCAGAGTTCTTCAGGTCCATGAGGAAAAGCCAGAAGTCATCCCGCAGGTAACAGTTCAAAACGTAGAAGGTTCATCATTGCTATGAATTTGACACAGATAAACGCCATCATTATACTATATGTATCATATGGTACCACAGATAACATGTAAAATAACATGGTCAGTGCCAGAAAGAATGTAAAAGTAATTGCTCTCGCAGAAGCACGACTTTGTGAAACGAGTAAAGTTAATCAGGATCTATTATACGTTGTCATCTATAAATACGATGTCAAAATCTCACTTTACACATTTCCGTTCACTAAGAGATTTTAACTAACAAAAGTTCCCAACTTTAGTGTGTTAAAGGTTGTCTCTCTTAAGCTGCTGCTGTAATGTAATAAATATATGGTGTTGTAACAGATTGTGCTGAGGGATTCAAAGCTGGTTGTGCTGTGGGTACAGCCTTGTGTTGTCATGTTGCCGCTCTACTCTACCAGACGGGACATTACTCCCAGCTGAGGCCTACATCACTTCCCCCAGTGATCAGCTGCAAAGAAACTGAACTAAAGTGGCATAAACCAAGGACCATGGTAGCAAGCCCTTTATTACCCTATTATTTTATGCATGTTTATTTCTTGAATGATTCTTAAACATGTTTTTATTTGGATACAGGGTATTAAACCGGTTCTGGTTAATGATTTGGCCATCATATCAGCCAGACCCAGGGAGAGGAGATTGATGGAAGGAATCAGGTATGTTGTTGTGTACGAAGCTCCCATGATCACAACAATGGCCGTCTCCGGGGATTTACCTCTGGTTGATTCCATGTTCGGTCCGGTGGAGGAGGGAAGTGTGCTGTCCTACCAGTAAAGATGCTCCTCAGAACCCGTCCACACACAGATGCCGTGATCGACATCCATTTAAATAATTCCCCGTGATATGAAAGTCATGCAAAGTATTAAAAAAGTAACTATTTGTTTTTTCTTCTTCTTCTTAAATGCCTTCTTGGCAAATTAATGACTGGACTACGGTACAACATAATTTAAGCTACTGTGTAGGAAATCAGATTTAAAAGTTGTTAGTGAAATGTTGCTGTATTATCCTGTTGTTTGTGATGTAATGTTTGTTAAATGAGTAATAAATGACTTGGATTAAAGCGTTTTGGTGTTTTAAATGCTTAATTTAAAAAGATAAGAGACATGACTTAAAATGAGGGACCACATAAAAGCAGATTACAACTTTTACTGACCACAGAAGTATTTAAACAAGGTAAGTGAGCAAAGACAAAAAAAACAACTAATGGACCAATGCGCAAAGTAATTTAAACAGGAAAAACTTGTCAAAGGGTTGCAGGGTATGAGCTGTAGAATGTGATTCCATGAGAGCTCCTCTTTCTGCTTGTTGAACACTGACCATGGATGGTAAAGAGTCCTGAAGCAAGCCCCCAAAACACATCAGTAGGTCATATGATGGAAACCTAAAAAATGGAAAACAAATATTTAATAACACTAATAATTGTTCATAATTAACTAGACAAAATAATACACACAATTAACTAAAAAGAAATGTATGTGCATAAAATAAATCATTAAGGAGTTTTGGTACTAAAATAGAAGATGAATTTATGTAAAAAATATGTGTACCATTTAAATAGCATTTTAATCGGAATTATGTTACATGCAGTATTTGCTTCCATACTTGCTACTATTACACCCCAATAGTTATTTTAATAGAATACGGATACTTTTCTGTCTCTCCCGCTCTCTCACACACACCTGTGCACATGTTAACATAAGTGTCTAAATCTACCGTGTGAAGATAAAAACAGGAGCAGCTCTCTTTTTAACAGCCGTCGATCTGTTTCTGATGATGGTTCACGGATATCAGAGACGACTACACCCGGGTATGAGGCGTTACAGTCACAATCCACCTCACCGTTAGGAAAAGTAAAAAAAAAAAAAAGTACACTATTGTACTTTTAAGATGCCTGGCTCTGTGGCACACAGCAGTGTTGGGCAGTTGTTCCAGAAACTGGTATTTAAACTTTGACTGTTTCATAACAACTAGTATAGCAGCTACCTAAACATAGCATGTAACATGTAGCATAAGCTAACGGAAGTATCCGCTCTGGCTGACAGTTCAGCGGAAGTACGTAAGGTAGCTGCTGACGTTTAGGTGAAGTCATTTACATACTTCAGCAGTAAAAAAAAAAAAACAAGGAGGAATTATTGACCTCAACAATTAAGATACAGATAGCAACAACTTAATTGTTCCTAGGAAGATTGCAGTTCTTCCTATCTAAAATAACATTCTTACTAGTTAAAATGTATTTCTGGATATCCAAAATTTAATTATAGATAGGTAGAATAGTATTTTAATTTTTCCTATCTAAAATAAAAGTTTGTACTAGTAACAATTGAATTCTTGCTGTCTGAAATTAGAATTTCTCCTAGTAAGAATTGATTTTCTCCTATCCACAATGTTCATTCTAGAAAGGACGAATGTATTTGTGGATAGGAGCAGCTGTAAACCCCATACACATGAATGGGAAAAGTGACGTCATTTGTCCTGGGAAGAATTAGATTTTGGATAGGCGAAATGTTCATTTGTACTAGGACAAATTGAATTATGGATATCTGGAAAGTTAATTCTTACTAGGAAGAATTGATTTAAGGATATGTAGAATAAATATCCAGTTTACCTATTAAATGTTAAAACGGCTACCTTAAGATTTTTAAGAATTTAGAGATATCTCAAACTTAATTTTTACTAGTACAACTGTAATTATGAATATCCTAAAATACAATTTCTCCTAGTAACAATACAGTTGTTGATAAATTTAATTTCAATTTTGACTAGGAAGAATTTATTTGTACTAGGATAAATTATATTATTGCTATCTAAAATAGGAATTATAGATAGGAGTGGTCGTTGATTAAATGTTAAAACGGCTTGCCATACAGGTGCTGCTGCTGCTGCTGCTGCTGCATCCTCTCTGCCCGGTGTGTCAGAGAGCTAGCTATGTCCAACTTATGTAGATGACTTAAAGAATTCTGTCAGCTCAGGCATTTTCTTTCTTATTTCTTTATCTCGAAGCTCCTTCTCACGAATCGCTTTTGTTTTCTGAGCACTGCTCTCACATTTCTTCCCCGACATTTTTCCACGTTTCTTTACATCCAGATGACCACGCCCTGAAATTGTCTAAATTGTTTGATTGGTGAGCTCATGGTGCAATGGGAACTTTAGAGGCCACGTGGGTGAAGTAGGTCACTTGTAATTTAGATCAATCAGCAGCATTAAATTAGCATATAAGATGATTGACAGAAAACCTGACAAGTAATAAAACATTTCTTTTTTCTTTTTCTTTTCTGAAATGATAGGCCCCCTAAGCATTATAGGCTCCTGGCCATCGCCCCGGTTGGCCCGTGCAATAAGGCGGCCTTGCTTGTGTGGCTTCATTAATTAAATAAACCCAACCCACTCGACATGATCGGCCATGTTGTAAACAACTAGCAACAGACAAATCGATGCCCGCACGCTGACGTACTGACGTGATGCCCCGACGCGCCGACGCAGACTACAAAGTGTGCAAGCAGCTGGGTTTTAATTATAAAGCGTTGACTTTCTTCCGTTTGAGCGATTTGACGCCTGGACGCGCTGACTGGTGGGAACGTGCCATAAGAAGTTATGTTTATAGATTAAAATCAGCAGCTAAAATTATTCCTTCATGAGAGTTTGTCAAAATTGATAACTCTGAAAATTCTTGAATAAAAAGTGCACTCTTTTTAGGAGGCCTATAAACTGTGACACAAAAAATCTGAGGAGTGCTAAAAACAGATGCAGTATATTCAAAAGTGCTAAAATTATCAAATAAAACAGGTTTGGCAGAAAATGTTCATTAACTTATAAAAGCAGTTCCGCCTCCCCTTTTGCAATTCCTCGTTGAATAAGTGAAGTTAAAATTTGGTGGGGAGGCCTCTGTAAGAACAGCAGGGGCATCTGCACTCAGCCATGTTTCTGTTAAAAACAAATAATTAATATTATGGTCTAAAATCAGATCATTTATTATAAAAGTTTTATTCAGCAGGGAGCGAAAGTGCCATATTAAAAGTGGTTAGAAATGATGTAACTGTATGATTCACTGGAGGTGGGACTTTTGGTAACTGTTTGAGATTACTACAGTTGCATTTGTTGTTTTTTTAAATTATTTTTTTCGCTCTCTGCTGATAGTAACAGTTATGAGTGATTTAAGGAAATATCCAAGTCCGATATGTGAATTACTGTTAAAATCAGAACTGAGTTCATAGGAGCAGGGACCAGCTGCACTTCAGGATGTGGCGGAAGGGGCAGAGAGAGCAGGTGCAGCTCGGGCTGGTGTGGTAGCCGGTGTGGTGGGGGGGGAGGGCGAGGGCATGTCAGGCTTATTGCCAGCATGCGGGCACCCTCTCTTTTTTAGATATAATACATCCGGTCCAAACTATTGACTACTGCCCAAGAAAATGTTAAAATTGTATAAAACCAATATTGCCCGACCATGGACCAGGCACCCTGAAGCACCAGTGTTGAGCTGATGGGGGCTTGTTGGCATCACAGCTATAGGTTTCTCCCTTCCACAGAAGTTGAACTGCCTTCTCTGGGTGTTCTATCAGTCATCTCTCCGAATTACCATTAGCCACCAAACATACAGAACACAGGAGTCATTTCTGGTGTTGTGTAGAAGCCATGGTGCCAAATCGCTCAGCACAGGAGAGGCCCCACCTTTATTAAAGAAAAGAGAAGGGAAAAACACATTGTACGTAACCTTGCGCTGAACGAAATAGTTCCCGTAACACAGCAGTGGCAAAACATCGCATTCTAACACCCCACTCGATGCTGCCACTGACATCACTTTAAATCTTATTTACCAAAAATGTTGGGCTTAAACTTTTCAACCGTGGCTCTTGTAGCAGTTTTAGTAAATACATCTGCAACCATGTTCTCAGTTGGACAGTAGGCTACACCAAAACAGGCATATAGTCCTTTGGTTGTCTTCAAATACTTTTATTGCCTGTTTGAAACTGTAGTCAATGTCCTTTAACAGTTGGGTTAGATGGAGCGCTTCCTGAACAGTAGTTGCTAAAGCTACATATTCTGCTTCACATGTCGACAACGCAACTGTTTGGTGTTTCTTTGTTTTCCACAAAACAATAGCGCTTTCTTGACAAAGGCTGAAACAGTAGCCTGTAGTGTTTTTCCTTTCCTCAACATCATTTGCCCAGTCTGCATCCGAGTATTTAATCAGTTCTAATTTTGATACACACTGGCTGTAACACAGTTCATAGTCCTTGGTTCCTTGTAAGTATCTGTACACGTTTTAAAGCTGTCATGTGTTTTTCTCTGGGATCTGACGTGTACTGTAAGTTTACTTACAAGCTGTGATATAGATGAGGCTGCCCAACATCTCTCTGTATTTCCTTTAATCAGTTTTGTCGCCCTCTGGTGACAGATCGCATTTTATCTCACTGGGTGTAGCTTTAGCCTTACACTCTGTCATGCCAAAACTTTCCAGTATTTTCTTAATGTATCTGGTCTGATTCATTTTTACAGTACCAACTTTTTGGGTAAAATCAATCCCAATGAAGTGTGTGAGCTTTCCAAGGCCTTTCATTTTAAGCTTACTCTTTAGCCTCTCTCAAACACATTTCTTTCCTTGCAGCCACAACTATATCGTCAACCCGTACTAGCAGAACGACCTTTTCTTTGTCAGACATTTTGGTATTGATACAGTGATCGGTTTGACGTTGTACAAAAT
Organism: Valencia hispanica; assembly: GCA_963556495.2. NCBI lineage: Eukaryota > Metazoa > Chordata > Actinopteri > Cyprinodontiformes > Valenciidae > Valencia > Valencia hispanica. The sequence goes on along the minus strand of OY747714.1, from coordinate 42,321,601 downwards.
CATTCTCAATCAGGAATTTATTGAGCACCATATTCCAATTCCTGCCTGACTGTTTGAGACCGTGAATAGATTTGTTTAACTTGCACACAAGTTGTACACCATCTTTTGAATTAACCTGGAAACCTTCGGGTTGATCCATGTAGATCTCACAGTCAACTGGCGCATGTAAATATGCTGCCTTGACATCCATCTGGTTCAGTGTAAGATCATGTTGTGCAGCAAGCTGCATTAGTAACCGTAGTGACGTCAGGTTAGCTGTCAGGGAAAATGTCTCTGAGTAGTCAAGTCCTTCTAACTGACTGTATCCCTTTGCCACGTATCTGGCTTTATATACTACGTTCCCTTTATCTTCTTTAAGCGCGTATACCCACCTTCCCCTAACTGTCTGTCTTCCCTCTGGTAACGGTACAAGTGAGTAGGTGTTATTCTCTTTAAGTGAGACCACTTCTTCCTTCATAGCTCTTTTCCATTTCTCTAATGTTGGTGATGCCATAGCCTCCTTAAAGGTCTGTGGCAATCTAACTGTAGTCCTGTAACAGTAGTCTATAGTTAACTCACTACTTTGCACTGCACATTCGTAGTCCTCCAAGTAATTAGGTTTCTTTTTGTTCTACGAGTAGTACGTGTAGTCTGTGTGACAGTGTTCAGAGTCATGTCTCTGTCAGAGTTTTGCACAGTTTGTTCAATCATTGGCTGAATAGTTTGACTTTGCATAGTTGCGCACTCCACAAAGTGGTCCTCTGGTTGGTCAATGTCAGTCTATGTCTGGCTCTCAGTCACGTCCTTGGTAATGAATTAGACCAGTCTGTGTCACTGAACCTTGTTTTTTTTCTGAAAAATAAATTACGTAAGCAGGTGAGTGACGATCCAAACCAACAAAAATACCCTTTTTGCCTTTTGGATCTAGCTTTGTCCTGTTTTGTTCGTGCTCCAGGGCACCGGTTTTGACAATGGCAGGCCGGGTGAAGGAGAGCGGTGACGGCTGCTCCCCCCGCCGCAGCCAGGCCTGACCATGAACCAGGCACCCAGAAGCACCGGTTCTGAGCTGATGGGGGCTTGTTGGCATCACAGCTATAGGTTTCTCTCTTCCACAGAAGTTGAACTGCCTTCTCTGGTTGTTCTATCAGTCATCTCTCCGAATTAGCATTAGCCACCAAACATACAGAACACAGGAGTCAAAGCCACAGTGCCAAACTCTGCTCAGCACAGGAGAGGCCCCACCTTTATTAAAGAAAAAGAAGGGAAACACACATTGCACGTAACCTTGCGCTGAACCAAATAGTTCCCATAACTCAGCAGTGGCAAAACATCACATTCTAACAGGGCTTTTGGCTTAGACCCCTGATGGAACCAGCAGTCCTCCTATGCAGCTGTTGTTGCACCGCCCGCGTTCCAGCTTCACCGGGCTGGAATAGCTCCTGAATGGACGGCTCCCTTTAAAGAGCCATACTGTAAGTCCCATCACTAGTGAGAAGAAATGGAGACAAAAGCATCGCAAATAGCAAGGTGGTTGATGGCGTGGCTGCTTTGTGTCCTGACTGAAGAGTCAACTGTACAACAGTTTAATATTTTTTTTACATCAGTCATTTTATTTTAACTATAGTTTCTTTTCATTTACTTGTATAATATAAACAAAAACCTGACAAAGTTTAACATTTATCTGATCTGATGAGATCTGAAGTCCAAATATCTTCAAAATACAGAGATCCCTGGATGAAATACATCCCACTGTCCGTGGGAGTGTCTATGTAAAATATCATAACATCTCTTTTAACAAAACTCTTCCACTTTCACAGAACCCAAATGTTTTACAAAACCTTACAGAAAGTAAAATAAACTGTCAAACACTAAACTTCAGTTTGTTACCACTAATATATTGACTTGTGCTAGTCAGATAAATATGTATAAAAATATAAATAAAAATGTGTATCACAGATATCAGCCCCCAATTACGTGACAGGCACACTGAGCTAAGTTTTGCCCATATATTTCCCAACATTCATGTTGGTTAATTAAAAATCAATTAGGGTGAAAAATGAGTTATCTGTCATTTCTCTGAATAAATTCAGAGCAGAGCTTGTAGAATAAATTCAGCAGCTGAAGCTAAAACAACCAGCATCAGTTTTTAACAAAGCTCACAGATCACTGCTGGCTTTGATCAACTGGATGAAATAACAGGAAATCTTTATTAGCTCTCCAAACTCAATGATGCCTCGCCTTTCTTTTCCATTTCTCTTCATGGAAACTGTACCAACAAGTGTAACTTCCAGAGTCTATAATTTTGGGGAAAAAAATCAAATTCCTGCAGAATTCATGTGTTTAAACATAAAGAATAAAGTTAGGTTGTTAAAACTGAAGATAATGTGATTTTTCTTCAGCTGTGCTTTGAATCACGCTGCACACAAAATCCCAAATCCACAGCAATCCGTCTTTAATCAGTTACCGCATCAAGTTCACCTCATTTTAGTTTCAGTGTTTATAAAGTTTCGACTTTATATTTTTTGACCAATCAAAGTTTTAACGATTTGAAATGGTTTGTCACATTTTTGCACATGAATCATATCAATATTAAACCCTGGAATGAAACCCTCAGATCTTCACCCTGGCCTTCAGAGTCAAACAGCTTTCTGCTGCTTCAGTGTTTATTAAGTACATAAATGCACTTTGAACTGTTAAATCATCCCTGAACATAATGTAACCGATACTGAAAGAGCTGCAGGTCAAATCCTGAATATGATCAGTTCTGGAAGCTTAGATGTAAACTTAAAGGGTCATTTGCTGCACTGATGCTGAATCTTTCTCAGATGTGTACAGATGACAGAGACAGTCAATTCTGGTCCATTTTGTAGGTCACTGGCTTGTATTTAGCATAAGAAGTAGAAGGGAGATTATTTTGTTATTGGAACAAAGAGGAAGATACACAGTTTAGATGGGCTGAATGCTGTAGTCACACAAGTTGACAGAAAGGGAGTGTCTGTTCACACAATGACTCAGTCCCACACATATCCTGAGCTGTTAACTGGTTAAACTCTGGATTTATTTTCATTTATAACACAGTGGCTTTCTGTTCATATATTTTTATTACATAGCATCCCATTTCTATTTTCCTTTTTTTTTTAAGATTTTGTTGTAAGTTGATTTTTTTGTTCCTTTTTATTACAACAGGTCGGAAAATCTAGTTTCTTTCTGGATGTCTAGTTTGATAAATTAATGAGGATTATAATCCTCAGCATGTTTACTTTCCAATTAGCTGGTTTAATGTTCCCAGATCATCTTTATACATTAATTGTGAAAAAAGCTTAAATGTTGAAAAACAAGATTTAGATACAAAACATGCAATATGAAACATTTGTGGCTTAAGTTTGATTTTTTCTGCTCTAAAGAAATTTAATGAATTCCATTTGGGTGAAATTTAGCATCAACTAAATACAAAAATCACAGTATCATGTGTGAAATATGGTAAAGTGATGATAAATCAACAAAGTTTTCAATAGTAAACAACCATTTTTTATGTTTTAAATGATTTATTTCTAACAGACAGGTCAAAACATGGATTCATCGATTTACAGATGAGTTTAAAAGAAACAATGACAGCGTCCGACAAACAACAACAAGTTTGTCATTGTAAATTACCTTCGACTGATGGACGTTATTCTATGTAGGTCTTTAACATCTAAAAACAAGTAAGTCTAAAACTACCAGTATTTACAGACAGGTGTTTGTACTTGTACTTATTTAAGACAACAAAATCACAAAAGACATGATTCAGAGAGGTCAAGCAGGAATAATAAGGGCTAGAAGTAAGCAATACAACAAATGAATGTTTAAAAAACACGAGTTGTTTAAAGTTTAAACAATTCAGTTAATCTGGTGAAAATACTGTCATAAGGCACTTTCAGAGGCAAACAGAATTAAACAAATAAACATAAACCCTTCCAGCAACAGCTGCATCTTTACAACCCTGATATCTATAAACTGAACTTAATTCACTAAAAACAGTAGAACCAGTAGGAACCTTCACAGGAATAAGAACAGCCCAGAAAAGAAAACACACAGAGTTACCGAGCCTAAATAGAACCAACATGGCTCTGTTACGAAATTATTCCATTTCTGGTAGAAACATTGTTTTGTGGACAACTGCTCTCTCTGGTTTTGAATGCTGTGCAGCTGGAAGGATTTTTGCTGATACTTTTTATTTTTGGACATTTGTTATGATGCATAACCATGGCAACAAGGTGGTTTACAACTGGCAGCAGCTGATTAACATCACAAAAGCTCAAATAATACCTCAACTACAGCCACAAAACCCTGATGAGTTGAAAAGACGCCATAGATCCAGAGCATCCTCTACATCAGACTGTCATACAACTACAGAGCGTCTTCAGTCAGAGGCTTCTTCAGATCTGCAGACTGCTACAGGAGATCATCCCTACCCACAGCCATCAGCATCTAAAACAAATCTTTGAAGGAACTTGCTTAATGAGTTACAACAACATTTAATTTCCCTTTGGGATTAATAAAGTAAATTTGAATTTGGCACATCTGAACACAACTTAACTATTTGATTCAAGAGTTCTAAAATACAAAGAACCAAGTCATGTGTTACCATTTTGATCTTCAAGATTGTTGATTTAAAATATTTATTCAGAAACAATAACACAATACATAACATCAGTTTCCCTCACTAATCTTTAAGCTGTTGTTTTTGGGTTGGGTTTACACTACATTCAGTCACCCCCTCACTCACATGGTGAGCTACGCTACAGCCACAGTTGTCCTGGGGCACACTGACAGAAGCGAGGCTGCCGTACACACAGGCACCACAGGGCCCTCTGACCACCACCAGCAGGCAAGGCGGGTCAAGTGTCTTGCCCAATGACAACGACAGAGAAGAACGGAGCAGGGCTTTGAACCGGCAACCCACCGGTTATGAGACAAACTCCTACTACCTGAGCCATTAGAGCCCCATTTGACAGACTGCACTTTTTTCTCCCCAATAGCAAATAACAGACTGGGTGCTATTTGGGTTTTTTGCCTTTAACAGAAAGAAGAAACTGAACTTGAAGTATAATCCTCGGTCCATCCTGTTTACTCCTGCCATATTTTAAGTTAAAATAATACTTTCCTTAAACTTTTCCTCCCTATAAAGTCACTGGGAGCAGCTGCTTCACTTAGACAGATCTAGTAGCCCCACTGGTAATCTGTCATCCGTTCAACATGGTTGAACTTCGAGAATAACCTTTGCTCAGTTACTACTGTTGGATATACAGCCATGGTTACTGGATCAAAACAAAGACCTCCTGCCAGTAGGAGTGCTGATCACACAACACTGCACTAGTTTCAACAGGAAGAGGAGGAGTTGTGAACCCCACACAAACCAGCTGCGGCTCTGAACTTTGGCCTCTTATGCCTGTGAGTCCAGCCGGCTCACATCGAGCGAGAATAGCGCGCTCCACACGCTCAATCCGATTAGTGTGGCCTGCTTTTGCAGATCGCCAGCCACAAAGATCCCTACCCACTGTATTCAAAATACAGATCGGGTTTAAAGCAGATAGCTTAAACACTGAAAACTAATCATATAAGTCGTTTTTGAAACCACCTTCTTATTATGTCAAAATACTAAATTAGATCAATCACTGTGGTGACCGATCCATAAAATAGAACCAATTTCTAATTCAGCAAATGGTTTAATGAAACATTATTTCCTCCAAATAATGTTTTTTTGTCTTCACTTCTGCTTTGCATTTTAAATCGGTGGTTTGAAAACAAAAGGTACTAATTAGTCTTAAACTGATTACAATTAGATTTAGACTAATTTAGCTTCAATCCCAAAACTCTTCAATACAAGCCTTGGTCTTTAGGCTTACCTATTCATACTGAACTATGATATCAAAATCAATATATTGGTTATTTTTCTGCTTCGTTGCATACAGTATTTGACCATTTTACCGTTTTACTTTTGGTAGTTAGTTTTACTATTCATTCATCTTTTACTTAGTAGTTCAGTTGAGTGAGTTTGTTGATTAAAGCATTTTAACTGAAGGTGGATTTATTTTTGTAATAAACTCTTGTATTTTGGAAGTCGTTTATAATTGTTACACATACATATCTAGTAACGTGCTGTTCAAAGAATGCCAAGAACTTATTCCTTCATCAATTGTTTAATTATTTCAGCCTTTTTAGGCAGATAATCATTAACATTATCTGAGACTTAACTATTTGGCTAATGTATTTTCCTGGATCCTAGATGGTGTCCTAAACTTTGTAATAAAATTATTAACATTAATTATAATTGCCCTAAGCAATTATTCATAATTTTTCATAGACAAAACCTACCTATCTGTGAAACAAAACACTACAGTAAAAGTCAGTGGGTATACATGCAGTAAAAGAAAACCAAATTATTGCTTTAGTCTGATTAAATTTGGACTTGAAATCCATGTATACACCTTAGTCCGGCTGAAGTCAAACCAAATGGGCTTACGCCTAATCAAGCGAACATACCCAGATAATGCGGTCAGAAAGACTAAATTCCTCTGCATGTTTACGACCTCCCAGCTTAGTCAACCCATTACTAGCCTGGGCCCTCCCCCTTCTGGAAGTGACAAGACCACATAATCGGGAATAACAACAGGACAGCAACACAACAGAAACAGCATGTGTATCACAATCAAACAGTATTGCGCTGCAATGTACAGTGCTGCAGAGTTGTTGCCGTCCATTTCTTCACTTATTGTGCATATCCTGCTTTTATAGCGTCTGTTTCACTGCTGCAAACATTCATTTACCAATTGTATGACGCTCTAGGCCAACCTGATAGAATGCCAACACTAAATGTCCTTTGTCGCCACCTACCATCATGGAGTCGAACACACTTCATTGAATGACTATTTACTAACTGACATGTAAAATGGGATAAAGGCTCCCATTCTGGTTAGGGTATTTTGCTTGATTATTGACATAGCATCAATTTAGATGTGTCTGTAAATACACTGACTGATTCTTTAAGTTACTGACCACTTGGGTGCAGCAGACCATTATTGCATAGTACATCTTTTAATGGCATCCATCCATCATCTATTTTGCTTATCTTTGCAGGGTCGCTGGTGCCCATCTCCAGTGCATTCATGCCACTATTGAGCTCTATAACCTTTAGTCAAACTGATAAAATGATAGATGGAGGCCATGTTGAGATTCGGTCTCCTGCCCAAAGGAAGTTCAACGACTTTAATCAGTCCTAATCAGAAATTCAATTATTTGCTACATCAACTTATTTTAAAGTTTTACATTCATATAATATGGCTAATGTTAACAGCTTTACATCATGAAAGCCATTGAGGTAGTTGTTTAAGGAAACTTTGTTCCATCAAAGTTTCTAAAAAAAAAAAAAAAAACAAAGTCACAGATTTAAAAAAAACCGTTGCATATAAGCCATGAATGCCCTCATTTAGTTCATTTCATAAGGATAAACTGGCTTATTTAGATTATAATCAAACAAATAATAAACAACTAGGAAAGCAGTCAGAGAGCGCAGACCTCCGGCAGGGCAGTTTAGTCCCCTCCCCAGACGGTGATCCGGATCACCCCCAAAATCGAATCACTTTTTCCTGGTCCCACTGCTGACATTTCCAGAAAATTTGTCAATAACTTTTTGAGTTATGTTACTAACTACCAAACAGGCAGACGAACAAACAAACCCTGACGAAAATATAGCCTCCTTGGCGGAGGTAACAAGATTTTATATTAAAATATGTATAAAATATATCGGTATGAATACCGATAAAGCCATTGAGGTAGCTTATTTAGGGATTCAGTGCACGATGCAATGCAACAGGTAAAAAAGGAATCACTGGACCCATTTAGTCCATTACTATAAATTAGCTTATTTATGACAAATAAACAAGAGGAAAAAATTTAAAAAATGCTAAAATCTTTTCCACCGATAAAGTTGGTGGCAAAGTTTTGTGCTCAGATCATCATTGTTGAAATGTTCAAGTTTTGTTCATTCAATGCTTTCTGATCCACAGAGTCCTGCTCACTGGGTAACAACACAGGCTAGAGGTCAAAGGCCACCATAAAGCCTGTTATGGATCAGTGTTGTTTAAGAACATCTATGGATCTTATCCCCTAAAACACCCAACTGGGGAGTTATATGCATAAAAATGTAAAGCTGACTAAACATTTGTAATTATGTGAGGTAGGTATGTTAGGTCCACATTAAAAAAAATCTAAGAGTGAGGAAAATTACCACTACTAAAAACAAACCAAAAGCAGGATATAACCCAAACCGTTCCCGTTTTGCTGGCGTTGGAGGTCCACTTGAGGTTGCAGGCACAGCAGCTGGAGAGAAATAAAACAACACAATGTCACTTCTTTCAGTTTTCTGCAAACACAGTGTTTTTTGACATGAGGACAGGGTGGATCAAATATAATTACCCCTGCCAAGGAGGTTATGTTTTTGCTAGGGCTTTTTTGCTAGTTTGTCAGTTAGTTAGCAACATTGGGGGGGGGGGGGGGGACTGCGCTGCCTTGGCGAAGTCTGCTCTCTGAATGCTTTTCTAGTAACCTATTGTTTTGTGTTAGCAGTGTTGGACCATCCAGAACATCTCTAATCCTCTCTTCACTGTGTTGTAAACAGAACAATGTTTTGAAAAACTGGTCCGTAGTCACAATATTTCCTGCTTTCCATCTACATTTGACAAGCACCAGTTTGCCTACAGGTCAAACAGATCTACAGATGATGCCATTAGGACTACTCTCCATGTTGCTCTGTCCCACCAGGAGCAACCGGGAGGTTATGTGAGGCTGTTGTTTGTGGACTTTAGCTCCACCTTCAACACAATTCTGCCCCACTTACTGCTGCCGAAGTTAGAGGCTCTCGGTTTCTCTAATTCCATCTGCCGCTGGATTTTGTAAGAGTAAGGTCATACATGTCCAACGCTCTCAATCCCAGCACTGGCTCTCCTCAGGGCTGTGTACTGAGCCCCGTGCTCTATACTCTCTATACCCATGATTGCACTCCCACCCACCCCAGCAACACCATCATTAAGTTTGCTGATGACACCACTGTGGTGGGGCTCATCTCCGAGGAGGACGAGTTGGCCTACAGGGACGAGGTGGAGCGGTTCTGCGTCTGGTGCAGGAAAAAAAAATATGGTCCTCAACACCATTAAGACCAAGGAAATGGTGGTTAAATACAGGATGAAAAAAAGGCCAGATTATAGCAACCAATAACATTAGCTACCATAACTACGCGGATGACACTCAGCTTTACATTACAATGTCAGCAGGTGACTCTGAACCCATTAAAACCTTAAATCAATGCATTGACCAAATAAATGGTTGGGTGTGCCATAAGTTTATCCAGCTGAACAGAAACAAAACTGAAGTGATTACTTTTGGACCTAAAGAGGAACGATCAACAGTCAGCACACAGCTTCAGTTAATACAGCTTGAAACTCCTGATCAGGCCTTAAACCTAGGTGTAGTAATGGACTCAGACCTGAACCTCCAGGGTCACATAAAGGCAATAACAAGGTCAGCGTTCTATCACCTGAAGAACATTTCTAGGATTAAAGTACTGATGTTGCAACACGACCTAGAAAAACTCATCCATGCGTTTATCTTTAGTCAGATTGATTACTGCAAAAGCATCTTACCAGGTCTGCTGCTCGTGTTCCTCACTAGAACCAGGAAAGTAGAGAACATCACCCCAGTTCTAAAGTCCTTACACTGGCTCCCTGTAGCTCAGAGAATAGACTTCAAAATACTCCTACTAGTTTATAAATCATTACATGGCTTAGCACCAAAATATGTTGAAGACCTTTTGTCACTGTACCAACCACCAAGACCACTCAGGTCCTCCAACTCTAGCCTACTAAACATCCCTAGACTCAGAACTAAACATGGAGAAGCAGCTTTCAGTTTCTATGCTCCCCTTATCTGGAACAGAGTTCCTGACGAGTGCAGAGCTGCTGAAACACTGAACTGCTTTAAATCGAGATTAAAAACACATCTGTTTAGAATTGCTTTCGAGTAAATGATTATTGTCATATGTATCAAATGTGTTCATGCGCTCTTGCTTTATTGAGTATCATGTGTAATGTGTGTTTCTTTTACTTTTAATTTTCAATGTTAAATTCCATGTCTGTTTGTTATGATTTTTAAATCACCAAATCATGTAAAGCACCTTGAATTGCCCTGCTGTTGAAAGTGTGCTATACAAATAAAATTGCCTTGCCTTAGGCACAGTTTATACCTGAGGGCCGTTCCCACCTTAAACGCTGCTGCAAAACACAGAAGGCCACTAGAGAGCAGTGCATTCATAAATTCCAGATGTGATGAATGTTGTTCTCCTAATTGTTTATTTTATTATTGTTTTATTTTATTCTGCACCAGGTGGATGCACCTAATTTCCTTGTACAATGTAAACAATAAAGTGAGTGAATGAATAAATGAATGACAGCCAAAGTATTGCATCAGATCTCGCGAGAAAATAATGCCTTCAGAAATAAGGGTCAGAGGAGCTCTGTGTTTATTTTTTATGTTCTTTTTTTTTTTTAAAGGGCCTTAAAGACTATAATAGAGCGTTGGTATCCGAGATAATAATAGGTTAGGGCTCCTTTAAATGGGCTATATGCACATTTCTGAAATTTAAACTCGCGACTGACACCTGTGGCCAAAAAACGGAACTGCCACTCTATTGGCGCGTTTGCAATATAAAGCCGTATAAAACCGGTTTTCCACACAAAACGGCACTTTTTACGCCGCTTTAATCGTCAAAACGCTATAATAAACGTCATTTTAAAATGCTTCGGTAAACGCCGTAAAATACAAAGTTTTTCATGGTCCTCAAACGCCGCTTTATGCGGGGTTAATTGTACGCGCGTAAAAAGCAGCGTTTTTCCACTCTTCTACGCATGTAAAAAATTTGTTGTATTATAATGAACCCAGCCCCCATTTTAAACTGCCACTAAAATTGAACAGTGATCATCCAATCAGTAAAGCACAAGATCAGACGAAATCAGTCCATTTCTGATCTCCCGTCAGGGAGCTTGTTCTGTTGTTGAAGCCGTCTGCTTGTGTGCCGCTTATATCTGTGACAATATTAAAGTGAACTGTCAGGATAAAGACCCCAAAAAAGCCCTTAAATGTTTTTTTTCTTTTTATTCAAACACGTCTGAGCGCTGACTTAAGCATTACAATGAGACAGATTGAATTAATACTGTTGGAATCGCCACCCCTTTACGGATACAGTCATGGTTCTTTGTTAGTTTACTTTTAAAATTACTAATCTGTCAGCAATCCGAGGAGATTAATATTTGCCGTTTGTGGGTTATTTTCTTTTATTGATGTGTGTAATAGAGCTCGACTCTAGGTCACCTTTCATTTATTCCACAGTCTGTGTCTCCATCTGCTGGACATTTAGTTTATTGTACCTTAAACGGACTCGCGTTAAAACATTTTATGTTCAAGAGATTGTCCTGCTCTAATGACTCTCTTGCACTGATTAGTTTAGTTTCTGTATTGACAGATAACCATTAATAATAATAATTATTACTATTATAAAAACCTTGTGGGCACTTCAGGAGTCACCTCCCATGGATTTGTGTCCTTCCTTTTCCAAGCTATACATTGGGTGCATCCCTGACAAGGGGATAACACTACTCAGTGGGATTCTTCAACTACTGGACCCAGGTGATGGCCGACAAAGGCTTTGTCATTGATGATCTCTTCTCAGATTTTGGAGCAAAACATATTATCCCACCCTTCAAACATTCTGCCCGATTTAGCAAAGAGGATGCCCAGAAGACACAAGCGTAATAGGAAGGTTTAAATCTATAACATATGGGACTTGCCTATACCTTTGATCAGCAGTCAGTCAGATCTGGTACAACTGCCGTGTGATGGTCAATTTTCAAGGACCTCTATCTTGTGAAGAGTATGAAAATGGTTTATAAATTGTATTCAGCACTTTCTTTTAACACCCCTGTGTTAAAAATATGGTAGATGGTGCTTAGTATAGAGCAGCCCCCTCCCCAAAGCTGGTTCATTGCAGTTGCCCACTCCACGATCGATCGATCGATCGATCGATCGATCGACCGATAGATAGATAGATGCGACTTGTGAATGGCTTGCCATACACAAGTCATCTGCTGCTTCGATCTTTCGGTTACTTGCCAGGGGTTTAACTTTTTTAGTCTTATGTGGAGTTACTGTTGGTGTCAAAGTTGTCCTTGGTCTCTTCTGTGTATTCACACAATCCATTGAACTGCTTGCGAGTGCTGACTACCGGTGGTGGCAGAGTGATTTGAAACATTTAACATGAACGCGCTTGACGTCACATCCGCGGACAGCGCGGGAAAACCAGACCCGACAGAAAATAGAAAAAATTGGATACAGGCTTATAGGTGCGCCCACTGTGAGCTGACAAGGTGTCAGTATGCTCATCAGGAGATGTTTGAGTCATAAATGGTCAAATAAAAAGGCTATTGTTACGTTTATTTTGGGGAAAAAGTTGCATGTAGCCCCTTTAAAGTTTATTAGCTGGTGATGTCAGCAGGAGCATTGTTTGTTTAACAGGTTCAATTTTAGGACCTTGTTGTGTTTTTGGTGACTAAAGTCTAATTTAATGTTTTCCGGTATTTGCAAGTTTAATGTGAAGGCTAATAAGATCTGCTTACCTCTGACTATGAGCTGACATTTTTTCTGGTCACCATTTCCATTAATGAACAGGTGATAATTTCCCGAGTCGTTGAGCGCCAGGTCAGTCAGGAGACACTGGATCCGGCCCAGCTGTGGATCACACTGCAGTCGACCTCTGAACTGATCATCTGTGTACGGCTCAAGCAGATCTGTGCTGTCGTAGCGATAAATAGTCCTTTGTAGTTCCACCCTCATCAGATTGATGTGTAGCCTGTGACCCGTAGTAACCACAGGATCGATCCATGTCAGCGTGACGTTCGAATGCTCCTCTGCCAGGTAGACGTTATTAGTTCCATTCACAGTTAGCAGAGGTTTTACTGCAGGCATCAGAAAGAAACAGAAGAAAGGATTTACAGCACAAGGCTGAGATATCACAGTGAAAGAGTTCAGCATTGTGCAAGACGTGCATTACCAAAACAGCAAGATGGTGGACAGCAGCTGCACTCCGTTCAAGCCTGCACCACCAACATTAAAAGCCGACGTTTGGCTAATTTTTTTAAAAATATACTCAGGTACTAAATTACTTGTGTATTTACTTATTATTGAATCGATATTGAATCGAAATCGAATCGGAAAAGTCCTACCAATACCCAGCCCTACACATTTTGTCATTCATATCAATTTAAATTTAATCTAATATTAGACAGATGATCAATGAGATGTTCCATAACTGATAGGATTAACAGCATAAGCCTCTGATTTCTTCTCAGTCTGGTTTTGTTGACATATCTGTTCTGAAGATTAAAGTCATTTGGGATTTGCCCCTCAGGGTTCAACATCACATGTTTACACTTTTTCTAATGGTCCATTTTCCACAGCTGCACTGTGTTCCTGACAAAGACTGCGGAAGAGGGGATAGCAACACAGCAGAACGAGTATAACACAATCAAACAGTACAGTACTTACTAAATGTACTGTGCATTTCTTTACTCATTGTGCACATCATGCTTGTACTCCGTCTGTTTCACTGCTGTCACCATTTGTTTATTATAGGTGTGACTCTAGGCCAGCTAGAAAAAAACAACATGAAGGGGCACATATCGCCACCTAGGCAATAACGTAACGTTCTTTCAGTAATTCGATTTCCTGAGTGACAAACTGGGATAAAGGCCCCCATTCTGGTTAAGCTATTAGTCTGATTTTGCCAAAAGCTCGATTTAGATGTGCAAGTAAACGTACCAAGTGATGACCTGTCTTTAAGTCAGGTTATTTATTTAGTTATTACTGATTATTTTAAAATGGTCAAACTAAGATCAGCCAAACAAACGACTGAGCAGTGAGACGGATAAAAGCAAACTAAACAAAGTCAGATTCATGGTTACCGATGATGTGTTTGTGGTAGTTCAGAAAATGGAACCTTGAGTGTTCTGGACTAAATATTAATAAACATCCACTGTGTAAGTCTAAGACTGAAGTAATTTAAAGGTTTACAGAAGAGATGTTCGGTTCTCAACAAAACTGACAGGAAACCAATCGGATAATGTTAATCTGTTATCAGATCTGCAATAAATAATTCTCTGCAACATAAAGCTGTAAATCAAATACTAAAATAAATAATTATACCCCCTGTCGTGTTTCACAATGTGAGACATTAGGAAATTAATAACTATTATGTATTTATAACCATCATCTATAGATGCTGCTTAGAAATTGTGGAACTGGAAATCAGATCCTTACCCTCCACAGAAAGGCACAGAGTCCCAGTTAGAACCAGTAGGACGGGCAGCATCTTCCAGTTCTTCCCTGGGCCATACACACACACCTGTAAACAGAAATATACATCAGTCTAAAAAAAGACAAAACAAACAGAGGAAGAATCTAATGTTAGAATGTTAGTAAAACACATGGATGTAGCAAACAGGTGGCTTAATCCCACCCTGTTGTGGATAGTAAACAGGTTCTACTGTTTCCCCAGAGTTGGAATCCTACAATCTACCAAAGTCAGTGTCCTGCTTCCCCCACTGTGGGACAAACAAGTATTTGGCAGCCACCAATTGGGCAAATTGTCCCACTTAAAGCAATGAGAGAAATCTGTAGTTTTCATCAAAGGTACACTTCAACTGTGAGAGACAGAATGTAGGAAAAAAATCCAGGAAATGATATTGTATGATTTTTAAAGAATGTATTTGTATAACATAAGTATTTAGCACCTTCAAGCAAGAATTCTGGCCCTCACAGACCTGTTACTTCTTGAAGAAGCTCTTCTATCCTCCAATCCTTACCTGTATTACTGGCAGCTGTTTGAACTTATCTGTTTAAAAGACACCTGTCCACAACCTTCAAACAGTCAGACTCCAACCTCCATCATGGTCAAGACCAGAAAGCTGTTCAAGGACACCAGGGACAAAATTGTACACCTTCACAAGACTGAGATGAGCCAATCTACAATAGGCAGGCAGCTCGGTGAGAAGAGATCAACTGCTGGAGCAATTATTTGAAATTGGAATAAATACAAAATCACTGACAATCTCCCTTGACCTGGGCTCCATACAGAGTCTAGCATCAGCTTGTGGGGTACACATGATCTTGAGGTGAGGAAACAGTCCAGAACTACATGGGGGAACTGCTAAATTACGTGAAGAGAGCTAGAACCACAGTAACAAAGGTCACTAGTGGTAACACACCAAGTCATCGTGGATTCAAATCCTGCAGCACCTGAAAAGGTCCCCCTGCTTAAACCAGCACCCATCTAAAGTTTGCTAGAGACCATCTGGATGATCCAGAGGAAGACTGGGAGAATGTCATGTGGACAGATGAGACCAAAATAGAAATCTTTGGTATAAATGCCCCTTGCCATGTTTGGAGAGGGAAGAATGCCGAGTAACATCCCAAAAACACTATACCTACTGTGAAGCATGGGGGTGGAAACATTATGCTTTGGGGCTGCTTTTCTGCAAAGGGGACAAGACGACTGATCTGTATTAAGCAGGGCTTAAAGTGAAAAAAAAATCCTGAGCTTGAACTTTTTTCCAAGGAGTGGGGTTGCAGTGAATCCAATGCATATACAGTATGGGCAATTTGGCAAACAACTTTTAGCATTGTGCTTGGTAATGTAAGAGATGTCCTACAATTCAAATGTGATTTTTAGAAGTAAAGGTTATTAAGTTGTAAATGAAAACATGTGAAACTCAGTTAAGCTAATTAATCTGATTCATTTAGCAACAATTTAATTCAGTAAAGGGCAGTTTATACAGAAAACATATAAATTGTAACTTTTTATATAATTTTTGTTCAAAACAATGGCAAATTAAGTTATAGGAAATACATTACATTGGATCTTGACCCCTCCTTTTTAACATATTTGCAGAGGCAGTTCATTTTAACAACAAAAAACAGTCAAGTGCTCCAAGAAGTGGTAAACTGAATAATATGAAACAAATACAAATAAATACAGAATTGCTAAACTGAAGCTTCCAGTGCAATGATCAGATCTGAAGCATTGCTATTGTTAACTTTCTTGCTTGCAAGATGATATTACTCTGGATGCATCATCATCAAAAAAGCGAACCATTACATTCAGTATTTTTTCCATGTTTTGGGTGATTGCTTCATCAACATTCAGAGAAAACATACGTCCTTTGAGCTGATGAGACGGACGTTTCTTGAACTCCAGTGCTATGCCATGTGTGTTCATATAACTCATGCTGATTGGAAACGGACCGTTTTGTTAAAGCATATTTATCAACTGCTACGTTTTTTTACACAGATCTACGAGCGGTCGAGCGATCGTAAATGATAAATCGTGTTCTGCAATGAACGAGCACACACGTATTTTCAAGTCACAAACACGATAGTTCATCAGGGCCGCTGCGTCCGCTGTGGCTGTTGCTCCTGGCAAACGGCTGGTGAATTGGAGGACAGCTGCTTTATGCCCGGCATCTCGTCCGTGACGGTGAAGGGCTTTTTTCCCCGTTAGTCACATAAACTAGGTTCTTGGAGCACAACACACAGAAGCAGGTACCAGGCTCCCTTAGCTTATAGCACCAGCTCCCAAACGGCTTGCCGTCTCCGCCCTTTTCCTCTACCCATGCCCAGCGCCACTTGTTTTTAAGATCCTTGTCAACAACGACGTCTTCCCCTGGCTCCATGAATTTAGCGTCCATTCTTCTGATTTCGGGAGAAACAACCGCCGGGTTGCGTGGGATGCTGCATTCAAGAGGGCTGTTTTTTTCGGGGGGTTTTTGTGTGTGTTTTTTTTTCTCTGAATCATAGTCAAATGCCGGAGATCCGGCACCGGAATACTTTAAGCCCTGATTAAGGAAAGGATGATTAGGGCCATGTAAAAATAGATTTTGGACAAAAACCTTATTCCATCACTGAGTGCATTGAAGATGAAATATGGCTGGATCTTCCAGCATGACAATGATCCCAAACACACCACCCGGGCAACGAAGGAGTGGCTACGTAAAAAGCATTTCAAGTTCTGGAGTGGCCTAGCCGGTCTTCAGACCTCAATCCAATAGAGAATCTGTGGAGGGAGTTGAAAATCTGTGTTGCCTAGCAACATCCCCAAAACATCACAGCTGTAGAGAAGATCTGCATGGAGGAATGGGCCAAAATACCAGCTACAGTGTGCAAACCTGGTGAAGACCTACAGGACCTCTATCATTGACAACCATGGTTTTACATTGTCTCTCACAGTTGTGTACCTATAATGAAAATTACAGACCTCTCATCTTTTTAGGTGGGAAAATTTGCAGAGTCGATGGCTGCCAAATACTTTTTTGCCCCACTGTAGCAGAGCAGTAAATTCCTAGTTTTAGTGGATTAGTGGTTGAACAGTATTTCTCATTTCACAAAACCAAGGATAACACCTACCAGGTCAAAATATTTCAAGAAGTTCATGTTTTTACTCCAGATCAAACCCATGATCATCAGTACTTTGTTTCCTCTAGGAGCCACAATAACCCGAAACATTTGATTAATATCTAATACTTATTGTGGGCTTTGAAAGTTCAATAAATGTCTGTTTGTTTTGCCCTAAGCTATTACTGTTAATTCTCCTCATCCTGAATTTATGTGAAACTTTGATAGCTATTAGGATATCGGCAACTAAAACATGGTAACTTAAGAAAACCTACAAATTATATTTTAGGTTAAAAGATTTTGGAATATACAGCATCCAATGTCAATCTTTCTACATTTTTATTTATTTTTTATAAAGTATTTAATATAATTTAAATATAATGTTATCTTTTTAATCTTGTGCTGCACTTGTGATGGGGTCTGGGTATGCTGTTTTGACAGATCTTTGCTTCATAGAAAATACAGCTTACAAAAAGGTCTGCTATTTTTGATAGCCATTTGTTTAATGGAAAATAGTTTATGAAGGAAAATGCTCTTTTCTCGAATCATTCATGGCAAGTCTGAACCCGGGAGAAGTTGTTCTGATCCCAAAGAAGAGCCGCATGAACCCCTCACGTCTTTAAAATTATCCACATGCGCATCTGGTAAATTTAACACTTAAATCTTATAGGACTGGCTTTTTTTTGTCAGACATAACTGCTTTAAAATCCCAGCACAGTATTTTTCTCTTTTTTCTGACCTTACAATTTCAGAAAATATCTTAGTTTAAATATCAAAAATGTAAGACTTAACACATCCTAGATAATGCATTGACTGTTCAATTCAATGTTCACAACGCCTTCTCACGAAAATAACGACTTGTCCTGTAATTTACGGGTTAAAATAACACCTAATATACGCTTTATTTAGGATAATTTTGGCTTGCAATAATGGCATTCCGTCAGAACACCGGTTCTTTTTAGTGAGCCGAGCCCTAAGATCCGGCTCTCCTAAAACGTCATGCAAAACATGCTCGAAACCAAGACTGTTTGAACAAACTTAAATGGGATGCACATGTTTCGTTTATAATGTTTTATATGTCATTTTTTAGCCGGGACCATGTCCGCGGTAATATTTATCAATTACAGTTTTGTCCCCACCACTTAAAAACCTGATGTTCTTTCTTCTTCTTTTTTAAACAGTGCATCCACCAGCGCAATTTTCATATATTCAGTATCCTCTTTAATGCAAGGTGTTCTAATTATGCTGCGCTACCAGCTCCATGCTTCCCAGAGGCAAGACGGACATAAACTGTGCGCTTTTTGGACCATTTCCACACATTTTGCGATCGGTTTGTCTTCAAAGCCGTACAAAAACAAATACTGCATTTGTTGTGCATGGCGTTAAACAAACCAGGTCACTAGTGAGATTAAGTAGCCTATATGTAACACGCACGTCACCCTGGTAAAAGACCTAATTCGGTTACTAACAGATGGCTGCACAGAAAGTATAGGCTAGGTTCAGAAGACCAGGTACACTCTAGGAGTGGAGAGTAAGACACTGAACACAGATGAAGTCCAGTGATGCCATATATTGTATGAACCAAGATATGACAACAAGAAATAAAATATACAAAACAAATACAAATGAGAAAAAGAAAGACCGGTCACTCATAAGGGCACACTGTACAGTTCAGTTCGTCCTGCGAAAAGGACTTTGCAACGCCCACTATCCATAAATTGTCTTTAGGAAAGGAAGCACAACCATGTTATTCCGGCTCAGGGCTGAATGTCCAGATGAAAGGGGGAAGTTAATGTAATGCATGTTAACCCATAGCTAGCGGCTAAGCTAACGTCATGAATGAATAGCGTTAGCGCGACTCACCAATTCAGTCAATTTAATGTCATACAGGTCCGATTCCGACCCTTACTCGGCTCCGGTAGTCGGCTCCTATATTACGAACGGTAATGCTTTTAGTTTCGGCGTGATCGAGGTTATATCAACCGTGATAAGACGACATACCTGCAGCACCTGTTTCCCCAGCGTTCTCCTCAGCTAATCCCAGGAAGTGTTGCCAACTGTCTTCTTCTTATTATTGTTTAAATGGCAGGTGGCATCCAACTTAAAGTGCATTACCGCCACCTACTGTGTAGGAGTGTGAGTCAGAGTAGGAATATCCTAAAAAAACAAACAAAAAAAACCCAACTATATTCTACTAATTTAACTACTTTTCCTAAGGAATTCCAAGACTAACTTATGCATATTATTATCCCCACCTAACAAAATCCTTAAATTAAATTCCTCATATCCCTTTAGTATTAATTTTTCTTTAAACCTTTTTCTATTCCTTATATATTTACTGCAAAAACATAACACATGTTCCACCGTTTCCCTATCTTTCCCGCATTCACAAAAACCTTTCGGATGTTTCCCTATTAAATTAAGAGTGCTATTTAACGCAGTGTGTCCCATCCTTAACCCTGTTATTATTTTTTGATCTCTATTATTAATTTCCATATTTCTCATCTTACCTACCTTTCCCTGTATGTGAAATGAATGTCTTCCTTTTTCTCCCTTTACCCACATTTCCTGCCATTCATTCAATATCTGCTTTTTGATAATTGCTTTTACTTCTTTAACACTATATGGAATTTCTATCCATTTATTTAATTTAGTTGCTTGTTTAGCATAAAAATCAGCTATTTCATTAGCCTCAACCCCTCTGTGAGCTGGAACCCACATGAATCTTATTTCTATCTTTAATTTACTCAATCTAAACAAACATTCATATATTTCTAATAAAATATCCGGTCTAGTATCATTTGACACTGATTTAATGGACAATAATCCTGAAAGAGAGTCTGTACATATTATACATTTTTTCACCCTATTTTGTTCTATCCAAAGTAAGCTAAAACAGATTGCTAAAATTTCCACCGTAAAAACTGACAAATTATTTGGAGTTCTGATTTTTATGTATTTCTCTAAATCTGGGATACAAAAAGAGAAACCTGTGGTGTCTTTTCCTGAGTCTTTTGATCCATCTGTAAATATTGGAATAAATGATTTATGTATATTATTTAATCTTTCAAATGTAATATTATCCCAATTTCCTTTACCCTTTTCCTGTTCCATTTTAATCTTAATATAAAAATCAATGAGGGAAAATCCACTTTGGAGTAACTGAATACATACATTTCTTTATAAAATGTATATTATTTAATTTCATTTTTTTCTGCTAATCTATTTGCTTTCCCAACCATACTCTCAAATTTATCATTTCCATTATTCCTACATAAATACATTTCTTTTCTAACCAAATGATCTTTTTTTGTACATCCCTGTAAACTAGCCCAATATTTTAACAATATTTGTTTGAACCTCAAATCTATCGGCATTTCTCCCATTTCTACTTGAATAGATGCTATTGGTGTTGACTTCATTGCTCCACTACATATTCTTAACGCCTGGTTTTGTATAATCTCAATCTTTTTTAATAAAGTTTTACTTGCAGAACTATATACAATACTACCGTAATCAATTACTGATCTAATCATTGTTATATAAATTTGTTTTAATGCCAGGGCACTAGCACCCCAATCAGTTCCTTTTAAACATCTCATTAAATGTATTACTTTTTTACACCTTTCTTCAATTTTACTTATATTCTCCTTCCAAATTAGTTTAGTATCAAAAACCACTCCCAGATATCTAAAACGTTTAACTTGTTCAAGCTTTTCTCCATATAATTTAAGATTGATCAGCACGTTTCTCTTTCTTGTAAACACCATACTTTTTGTTTTCTCTACTGAAAACTTAAAACCCCAATCATAAGACCAGTTTTCTACCTTTAATATTGCTTCTTGTAATATCTTTTGTAAGTGTTGAATATTTCGTCCCCTTTTCCAAATTGCTCCATCATCAGCAAATAGTGCTTTCCCAAACTCGTAGCCTATATCTCCGAAAGCATCATTTATCATTATGGAAAAAAGTACAGGACTAATTATACTTCCTTGAGGAGTTCCATTTTCAACTAGATATTTGATATTTTATCCCCTATCTTTACTTGAATATATCTATTAAATAAAAAATGTTTTATCCACTTATATATTTTTCCTTTAAGACCTAATCTATTAAATTTAATTACTAATCCCTCTTTCCAAACCACATCATCTGCTTTTTCTATATCAAATAATACTATTGCTAAACTTTCTTTATTAGATTGTGCTTTCCTAATTTCATTTTCAATATAAACTATTGGATCCATTGTTCCCCTACCTTTCCTAAAACCACTCTGATATTTTGTTATTAAATTTCTACTTTCCAGAAAATGATTTAATCTCTCTGTAATCATTCTTTCCATTATTTTTCCAATATGCGATGTAGGAGCTATTGGTCTATAATTTTCTGTTTTACTTGAATCTTTCCCTGGTTTTATTATAGGTATTATTACTGCTTCTCTCCAATTATTTGGTATTTTTCCTTCTTCGCAAACCTTATTATGCAATTCTAATAATTTAATCTTCATTTTATTTCCTAAATGTTTAAGCATCTCATAACTAATCTTATCTCTACCAGGAGACGTTATTTTACTTTTCCCCAATGCTAGCTCTAACTCAACTAAAGTGAAAGGAACATCCATTAAAGACAAAAACGTTCCTTGGTCACTTATTACCTCATTTGTCTTTCTAGATTCTTCTCTTCTAACCCTTCTATCCTCTGATAAATTATCATTACTATTAATTTTAACAAATGTTTTGGCTAACATCTCTGCTTTATCCTCATTTTTAACAGCTAACTCATCCTCCATTTTAAGCACTGGATAACGCCATTCTCTCTATATTCCTTTCATCTTCTTTATCATTCCCCAAACATCACTTACTGGTGTTGTTCTCCCAATTTTAGCACAAAAACGTCTCCAATTTTCCCTTTTAGCTCGTTTTATAACTTTCCTTGCTTCTGCCTGCAGTCTTTTGTAATTTATTAGATTATCAAAATTATGAGTCTTTTTCAATTCTTTCATACTTTTATTTCTCTCCTTAATTGCTTTCTCACATTGATCATTCCACCAAGGCACATTTTTCCTTTTCATATTCCCTTTACTTGTTGGAATTGTTATTTCAGCTGCTTCATTAATTATATTTCTAAAAGTAAAATCCACTATTTCTACATCTTCTTTCATATTTATCCTATCTTGTTTGTTTTCACATATATATTTGACTTTATCCCAATTAGCTTTTTTTAATACCCACCTTCCTTCTCTTTTTCCGATGTTTAATTCCTTAAATCCAAAAACCTTAATAAAAATTGGATAATGATCACTCCCCAAAGAACTATCCTGTATATTCCACTCGCATTTCCCCGCCAACTCATTAGAAACTAAAGTAATATCTATTGCAGAAGTGCTACCTGTATTAATATTAATTCTTGTTCCTCTTCCATCATTTAAACACACTAAATTTAAATCATCTATTAACTCCTCAATTACTGCACCATTTGCATCTGTTTTTATTCCTCCCCATAATGTATTATGAGCATTAAAATCTCCACATATCAAAACATTTTTAAGTTCACATCCTATTATTAATTTGAGATTATCTAAATCTAATTTCTTACATGGATTATATTAATTGATTATATAGATTTGACCACTATATGTATAGATTTCTATTCCAATAAATTCTTATTCTTTCCCCATTTTAATAACTCTATAATTTAAATTACTATTAATAAAGGTAGCACACCCTCCTCCAATGCCATCTTCTCTATCCCCTCTAATCACAGTATATGGAAATAATTTAAAATCTAATTTTTTATTTAACCATGTTTCTTGGATACATACTATATCTGGTTTCTCTATTTGTTGCTCTATATATCTTTTAAGTTCCTGATCATTTGCTATTAGACTTCTTGCATTCCATTGTAAAATTAATACCATTACTAACCTATACCTCCACCTTCTTGACTTGATCGTGCACTGAGATTTTGCCTAACTTCCTCCCACGACAACTCATTTAAATCTAAATGATTTGCAGCAGCTTTCCCAATAATTTGAATCCTCTCTGTCTTTGATTTTGTTTCCATTGTTGCATTATTTACTCCTGCAATGAATGTAACAAGCTTTTTCAAATCTATCCAGACTTTCCCTTCCATTTCTTTTCCCATTTCTTTAAATGATTCCTCCGCTGGAGTTCCAGCTCTTTTTACTGTATTTTTCCCAACCATTTTAGCTGCCTCTGCATAAGATATCTTGTTTTGTACTTTTGTTTGATGAATGTGAACTTCTCTTTTCATAACCTGACAACCAAAATAAGCAGCACTATGTTCTCCTCCACAGTTACAACATTTTGGCTTTGTTTTGTTTCCACACTCTTCGAATCCATGATTCTCTCCACATCTAGGACACCTCTTTTTCCCTTTACAGATATTTGCCGTATGTCCAAATCTCTGGCAGTTAAAGCATCTAATAGGTTTTGGTATGTACTCCCTCACAGCATAAGACATGGAACCTAAGAAGACTCAATTTGGCAAAATTTCTCCTTCAAAAACTAACAAGACTGCCTCCTTTTCTCTCTTTATCCCATCCCGGAACTCAGTTAATCTTTTAGCATCTTTTACTTTTGCTCCTCTTATATTATTTTTGATTTCTTCCATGGATACCTCCACAGGTATTCCCCAGATCACTCCTTTTGGCCCTTGATCCCCCATTCCCACCTTACTCATACTAATCACTTTGTGTTTCCCCACCTCTCTTATTTTCCGAGCCTTTTCTCTCTGTTCTTCAGTCTTGCAAACAATTAGTACATTTCCATCTCTCAAAACCTTTGCCAATTTTATATCCCCTACCTGATTCTTCAAAATCGATGTTAGTTTAACCGGGCTCATTGTATTTATTCCATTTCCCTCACTGAATCTCAATATGATTTTAAATTCACATTCCTCTTCTTCGGCACTTTCATTTGGCACGACCCTTCTCTGTTTCCTGGTTTTTTCTCCATCTGAATTATTACCTTTCTTCCCCTTAATCGTATCCTGTCCAAAACTCATTTCCATACTATCTTCACTTTCATATTCCTCTATATCTCCCCACTCCTTCTCATTCACTACACAGCCGTGCCTACACGCCGATGCCTGTCCTCCTCCTCTTGATTTTGGCATTTCCTCCAACTCCAGTCCTCTTCTTCTGAGAATCAAAATAGTCTCAAGTCCTTTATTTTTTCCATTCGATAACACCTTGTTTTTTCCGACAAATGTCCTTTTACCATTAATTTTTCCCGCTACCTGACGCTGATTTGTATACCGGTCGGCTCCTGGAAGCTCCGTCTCCACTCCTTCCCCGAAGGAGGGAGGCGAATTTTGGAAAAGTAACATTTTGGTCACGCCCTCCTCGCCTCTGATTGGATAGAAGTTCTCTCGTGTGATTGGCTATTTGTTTTGGGGGCTACTCCATTGACTGTATACCATTGACTCTATTTGCTTTTGTTGGGCTCATTGAATGATGGCTAGCCAATCAGAGGCAAAAAAGCGAGACATGC
Source organism: Valencia hispanica (assembly GCA_963556495.2). Taxonomy (NCBI): domain Eukaryota; kingdom Metazoa; phylum Chordata; class Actinopteri; order Cyprinodontiformes; family Valenciidae; genus Valencia; species Valencia hispanica. Next base: position 42,296,576 of record OY747714.1, on the reverse strand, counting down.
CTTCAAAAGAAATAGCCAATCGTGCGAGAGAACTGGAGAGAACTTCTATCCAATCAGAGGTGAGGAGGGCGTGAGCCTCTGTGACGTTTTCAGTCAATGGTTCCCGCCGCCACCGGCAGCGTTTTCAGGCCCGAGTCTCTCTACGGCGTTCCAGAGGGTGACGGGCAGGATGTCAGGGGCGAAATGATCGGGATCTGCCAGGAGCGGGATGGTATTCCAGACGCAGTGGATTTTGCTCACCGACTGGGCAAAAGACGACAAGACAACCAAAATCCGAGAAGGATCATCCTCCGCTTTGTCACCAGAAGACACAGAGATGCGATATGGAAAGCGGCAAAAAATCCTGCCTTCCTCCAGAATAAAGGCTCCTCTTTCAATAAAGCTGTTTCCAGTTCTGTTTCATTCAAAGTTGGAGAACATCTCTAAAATCTATTCCAGTTTTGACGTGAGGAATGTTATAAGAAAACTGTTAAAGTGTTTCTCAAAGGAAAAGCATTTATGAACCCCAGATGTTCATCAATGCTGCTGGTGGTCAGAGGTCCCCAGGGCAGCTGTAGCTACACACAGTTTGTCACCAACAGTGTGTGAATGTGAAAATGGCCATTTATCATATATTACAACTTGATTTACTGTAAACAGTTATAAATTCACAATAGTCTTACCCGACCATCAACCTGATCCAGAACCCAGAGACCTCATGTCCTACAGAGATGTTCTCCTCTGTCTCCATAGATCTATAAAGATAAAGGTTTTAGATAGATAGTTTGTGATGATGCTGTTTTCCTGTCCTGCTTGGAGAGGTGATGAAGTTCTCTCCATCTGAGGAGGATCTGATGTTGATCACTGATCCTTCTTCTGAACGTCTTCCTCATCTGAAGCCAACAGCTTCTACTTTCTGTTGGGGTTTTTATTTACAGACTCAAAACTGTCCAAATTGAATTAGTGAATAATTTCTGAATACAGTGAATAATCAGTGAATAATCACAGTAAAACTGAGGAGTCCCTGAACACATCATGCAGCTGAAACTGATCTCATGACAAGAAGAGACAAGAAAAAATAAACAAACCCTTTCTGAGTCACTGTGCTGCTGCAGACTGGATCTGAAATTACAGTCTGAGGAAACGCAGCCATCTGATCTTTATCTGATAATTTACTATGGAGCAGCTTTAAAACCAACTTTTATATTTTAGCATCACCTTACAGAGGTTCCACCAAGTAGGATCCTCTAGATAAGTAAACACTCCGGTCAAAGAGCCTCTTTATATATTTATGTATTTTCAAGAAGCCAGCCTGGGGTAATTAGTTTAATCACTGGGAGAGTGAAGATCCAGATGTCCATCCATAGTGTATACCAGGGGTCTTCAACCTGTGTCTCAGGAACCACATGTGGCCCTCAAGGCCCTCCATAGAGGCTCTAATAACTTTGAATAAGTAAAGTTTTTAAAGTAAAGCTAATTTTAAAAAAATCAATATCGTCTTTTTTCACTGTTTATGTTTCTTATTTTACTTCATGAGGTCCCGAGCTGAATTTTTAAGTATATTTCCCAATAATATACAAATGAAAATAATTTCTTTTTTAAATTTATTATTTAGATATTTTTGTCTTTTTGAATTGTAGCTTTGGAAAATTCTTCATTGGCCGAACCGAAGGCAGAATTGTGCTATAAATGGGAAAGATTTCTGACCTCTGGTCCATATTTACTTATCCTTGTAGGGTCGCTAGGGTCATTAGGAGAGAGGCGGGACACTCTCTGCCTCTTTGTGTTACTATATGATGTAAACAACAATATCTGCAAATAAACCAGTTCTCAGGATCCAGACTCCAGCATGGATCATTTAACAGGAAGGATCCTGGAATCATTAGATCTTCAGCTGCAATAACAAGAAACGTTGAGTCAACATCGTCCAGAGTTGAAGCCTCCATCAGTCTCTACATCACACAGAGACAGACCAGAGTCTTCAGTCCTCAGTCTGGACACATGGAGTCTGATTCGTCCTTCTCTGAGGACGTCTTTGTCACTCTGAAAACTGTTGGTTCTGATCCAGCAAAATCTTGAAATTACACTTATTTTTTCTGATTTCTTATAACTCACAGTAGATTTCTAGTGAACAGAGACATGAGATGATGATGATGATGAGCAGCTGGATCCTGGAGATCATCTTCTCCCTGTGAGACGAGACAGAGGAGAAGAGTCAGCAACACATCAGCTCCATCATCACTCAGAGACAACAAGGAACATCTACAGTCTGACTTTATTCATTAAAACATCTGATCCTGTTCAATAATCTGAACAAAACACTTTCTGACTGAATATGATGAACTAAAATCACTGCGATGACAACAAAACAAAAACCTGCAGCTTGTTTAGCTCTGCTGAGCTGCAGGAACATCGTTCTGTCACAAGGTGGCAGCAGATTGACCTGATCATAACAAATTGGTTTTATTTATTTAATAAAATAGTATGAAAAAGTTGTTTTGTAATTTAACTTTATACCAAGCTAGTACCTGAACAATCCAGAAGGAAAGAGATGGCGGTCTTTGAAAATAATTAATTGAACAAATACTGTTTTTTTATATTTTGAATGATCAAACTAAACAAAAAGAAGCCCCCCCACTTTGATTTGCAGTTAAATTCAGTTTTTTTCATCTTAAATATTATAAAATGCTTTTTTTTATTGTTCCAGCAAAACAACCTCTGCTAATATATATAGAGGACCGTCCCTCCTTTACTTGGAGACGATTCATGATAATGTTGTTATAGCGACTTTTCAACACTAGAGGGGGCAGTAACACTACTCGCCTCTGTCTCTACATCATTTAATGCAGGTTCAGTGGATCTGAGGAGTGATGAGAAGGACAGAGGCCAGCAGTTTCTGACCGTGTATCAATGTGTGTGAACGTGTCTCATCATCAACCATCATATAAAGTTGTGTGACGCCATATTAGATCTTTATGGAGTTATCTGGAATAAAATCTGGACCAGAGGAAAGTATTTATGGACACTGTGGAAACTGGAAGTATAAATAATACACTGGTTTATTTAATGGAAATGGTCAGTGGATGCCTACGTTTGCAGGCGCCTCATCACCTGTCATGACATCATCAGCTCTGGTTAGCCTTGGACTGATGAAGGTCAGGACTGCACCTTTAATTTCATGTCTGCTGTTAAAACCAGAAACCAGAGAGAGAACAGATCTGATCACTGAGCTCTCTGAACTGTTCCAAGGTGAATGATGAGAAGCTCTGTTGGTCTCCTGTAGTCTCTCACTGATGAAGATGATTATGCTTAATATTTTACAAGGTTTTAATTAACATTTTAACACTTGCTGTTAAATTCTTTTTTAGTGAGAAAGACTTTGTCTCTTCTCTGGAGTGTTTTTGTAGATTTTATAGAGTTCAGTAAAATGCTCGTTTTACCGGAGCAGATCTCAGGTCTGGAAACAGTCAAACATTTCAACAGTGAATAAAGGTCCTGACAACATGTCTGCATAAATATGGATTTATTAATAACATGTGAACATTATAAACGGACCAGCTGGAGGAGATAAAATACTTTATGCTCAGTAACATCAGTGCATCAGATCATCCAGCTTTAAGACAAAATACCAGAACAGATCAATGAGTCTGAATGAGTCCAGAAAAGTTTAGAACTGATTGATGACAACAGCATGAAACAAACAAGATCATCTTCAGATACAATCATCAGAATCAGAATCAGCTTTAATGGACAAGTATGACACATAGAAGGAATTTGACTCCGGCAACTTTTTTCTCCAGTACAGAACTTAAATAAGTGAAATAAAGAAATAAATACAAATAAATAATAAAGGATAATATATACACCAAACCGGGGTTATTTTACCCCGGTATTTTACCCCTGGGGGTTACCCAGTTACCAGTTACCCAGTTTCACCTGCTGCCTCCTGTCAGTCAGGAAACTGGTAATCCACTGACAGGTGGAGGGAGGCACGGTGAGCTGGGACATTTTTTGATGGAGGAGCTCTGGGACGATGGTGTTGAATGCAGAGCTGAAGTCCACAAACAGGACCCGAGCGTAGGTACCTGCAGAGTCTAGGTGGTGCAGGATGTTGTGGAGAGCCATGTTGACTGCGTCATCCACTGACCTGTTTGCTCATGGAGGAAAGTTTAAACATCTCCTTCATTTTAAAGGTTCTACCATCAAGGAATAAAACATGGCTGATAGAAATAATCTGGTTCCAACTTCAGATAAATACATCACTGCATACATTTGATCAAAACTATTATTAGAATTAAAAAGTAAGGATTTAAAAACACAGCAGCTTCTCTGACTGTTCAGAGAAATGACCTCTAACCCAAGAACTCCATCAGGTACTCAACAGGCCACAATTAGCAGGTTGTAGGTCAAAGGTCATGACAGAATAATGAGGAAGCATCACCAGGAGAAAGACTCTTCTCTCTAGAAAGATCATGGCAGCAGAACTTAGGTTCTCACATGTTGTAACTATTAATAATAAATATTTGTTGTCTGGTTTTCTGAGCATCAGTAATTATAATCAATAATTTAATATTAATATAATTATTGATGACGTTCGAGTTTAACCTGTTTATTAAAGATTTCGGGACACCAATCTCAGAAATGAGATAATTTTTATCAAACCAGACTTTCAGTCTCTCTGAAAAGGCGTAATTCGACCGCGGGGTTAAAACAAACTTCACAGCACACACTGAAATAGCACAGGAAACTTCTCGTTACTTAAGGGAATTTATTAATGAAATAGGTCAACCTTATAGATTACATTTCATTCATAATTTCCATCTATTCTAACACATGCAAAAATATAGAACAAAGTTAACGTCGAGGGAAGGGTGTGTGTGAGACAGCGAGCGGATGAGGGGGGGAGGGGGGTTCAGCTCACCCCCTCAATCCGATAAATAACTCAAGCCTTATCAATTGGCGCGATCGGTTCACAAAGGGAGACAAAGGAAGACCGCGTGGCGATTCAACAAAGGCTAGTTTCATTACCAATGGTGGCTTGGACAAAGGAAACGGGGCGACGGAGAAAGGGGATCAACTGAGGCCACGCGACCTGTCTAAACAGACACGCCCGACCGCAGTGGACAATAAACAAACAAGGGAATAATGCAATATAATATACTGCTTCTGGTTGCACCCAAAGTTGAATAAAAAACACAAAAAGCATGCATATTCAGGGTACAGCGACAGACGACCAAGAATAACAGTGGTTAACAAGTTGACAAACTTATTTTAACCAACAGAAAACGGATATGAACTGTCAAGACCTAATTCTCCTCTACCCAGACCAAAGATATGAATCAGTTTAATCCTACTTGGTGATCAAGCTCTCCACAGTCCACGACGAAGAACGTAGAAAGTGTCCAGTTTAAAGGAGCGGTTTTGCGCAAAACCGAGGTCGGAAAAGCGGACGTCTGACTTTTAGGCGCTGAGGGACTCAGGTCTGTTTTCAATAGAGCTCAGATGGCCAGCTGACTCCCTGGTTACACTGACAAGGAGTCTGTTTGATCGGCTGATTCACTTCGAAGTTTAAAAGGGAAGTTCTTCCTGGTCCAGCAGGTTTGAACGGAAATAGGGGAAAATGCTAGCAGTGGATTAAAGCGTCTCCTCAAAGGCACCGCTCTGGGACCAAGAGAGACCAAGATTTCAATATCCGCGCTGCTTTTATCAACTCTGTGATGTCATCACTGGCCACAGACCAATGAGAATGGGTCGAGGGCAGCGCAATGGGTGCTGGGAGATGCAGTTCGTTCAGTGAAAGGCCATAGCCTCAACACACATCTGCATCTGAATGAAGCTCCAGACTTCTAGTCTTAAACACACCAAACCAGCTGTTAGGCACGGTAGAGGAGGAGTAATGATCTGGGCTTGTTTAGCAGCTGCAGGAACTGAACACCTTGGAGTCACTGAGTCGACAAAAACTTCCTCTGGACACCAAAATTCTAGAGTCCAGCATGAAGCATGAAGCCATCTGTCCAGCAGCTGATGGAGCTTCAGGGTTAAACTGCTGAAATAAAGGTTGAAACATTCGGATGTTTTCTGAAACAGAATCTTAGGAGAAGCTTGACCATCAGAGCTGCTGCTGCTGCTGCTTCTGTCAGTCCCAGTGAAACATGGAGGCCGATCCTTCCTCGACCTCCTGGTTCTGGATCCACAGTCGGTCTCTGAGGCTGGGAGACATCAGCAGCTGCTGGAAGAAGAAAACATGAAGATGATTTATGCTCTTCATCATTAGAAGCTGTTAGTTCTTTATAATCTTCTGTCAGGGGAAACTTTATTTAACTTTATTTGATCTTGTTTTGGTTGAATTGTAGCTTTGAATGTTGTGTGAGCAGCAGAATAAAGAGTCCTGAAGCATCAGTTCACTGATCTAAAACCACTAAAGCAACATCACTCAGAGACACTTGGTTCTCAGACACATTAAACCTCAACAGGATCAGTTCCAATAGAGCTACTGTAACATGGAGGCTTCTCATTAATCCATCCACTCTGTAGGGCTGCAGGGTGGAGCAGCTGTTAGTGCTGCTGCCTGGCAACAAGAAGGTCCTTGGTTCAAATCCCTTCCTCAGTGGTGTGTTCATGTTCTCCCTGTGTAACTGTGGAAACTCCAGCTTCCCTTCATAGAAAACATCTATGTTAGGTTGACTGGACTCTAAATTGCTAATGAGAGTCTTTGTGATGAACTACTGAACTGTTCAGGATGGAGCCTAAATCTCCCCTTGATGTCTGCAGATCAGCACCAACCCCCCCGACCCCATCACCCTGCAAGGATTAATTATTAATAGAGAACAGATCAACGTCTGTATGACATTGAGTTGGGACATTTCTACAAAGCAGCAATTGTTTCACTGTAGAAGGAGAAAATTATCAAAAAGATTCTGAATTTTTTTTGCATTTTATTAGAAAGGAATAAAGTTCTGTTCATGGTGATCTAATCTGATCAGCATCAATGTTTCAGGCTCTGTTGATGAAACATGAACTCACCAGAAACGTTGAGTCGACATCTTCCAGAGTCGAAGCCATCTTCAGTCGTCACATAACACAGATACAGACCAGAGTCTTCAGTCCTCAGTCTGGACACATGGAGTCTGATTCGTCCTTCTCTGAGGACGTCTTTGTCGCTCTGGACTCGTCCTGAAAACTGTTCATCCTGAGACTCTGACACCTCAACACCTTCATGAACCTGATAGAGGACCAATTCTCTATAAGGCATTAATAGGATGCAGAGGATAAACAGTTCTCTCCAGGATCCATCAGGTCTGGTGGTGAAGGTCCACTCCAGAGTGATGTTGTGGTTCTCCTCTGCCTGATAGGAGCTCTGTGCCACATTCACTACAAATGTTGCTGCTGAGGAGACAGAGAGGGAAAGAGAGGAGCAGACACACTGAGAACTGGAACATGGGAGTCTTTCAGCTCCATCTAGAGAGCTTTCTGTCACATGATGGTCTCTGTGCTGTCAGAGCTCTGCTTGATTCTCTTCTAGTAAAACTGCTGGATCAGATGCAGCTGGAGGATTGAAGTGTTACCTTCACTGACAGTCAGACTTTTCACTGATTATTGATGGATTTAGACTAAACAAAGAGAAGATGGAGACTGACCACAGAGACACGATTTTGATGATGATGATGATGATGAGCAGCAGGATCCTGGAGATCATCTTCTCCATGTGAGACGAGACAGAGGAGAAGTTTATAACTTCTCTGATGGAGATCTGGGTTTACATCTCCTGTTTTAGCTTCCCTTCATTGGCTCCCTGTTAAATCCAGAATAGAATTTAGGATCTTTCTTCTTACATACAAAGCCCTTAATAATCAAGCTCCATCATACATCAGAGATCTAATTGTTCCATATGTTCCTAACAGAGCACTTCGCTCTCAGACTGCAGGTTTACTTGTAGTTCCTAGGATCTCTAAAAGTAGAATGGGAGGCAGATCTTTTAGTTATCAGGCTCCTCTCCTGTGGAACCAGCTCCCAGCTTTAGTCCGTGAGGCAGACACTCTGTTTACTTTTAAGGCCAGGCTTAAAACTTTCCTTTTTGATAAAGCTTATAGTTAGAGTGGCTAAGGTCATCCTGAGCTATCTCTGTAGTTATGCTGCTATAGGCTTAGACTGCTGGAGGACAGACTTACCAATTTTCTTCACTCTACTACTTTTCTTTTCTACTACTCTCCAGTTGAATTATTTGCTGATATTTGTAAACTCTGTTTTCTCTCAGTGTTTTTCTCTCCATAGAAGCTCCACCTGGTCTGGTATCCTGCTTGGCTGCAATGCCCTGTTGGACGGGGGGCATCGACTGGGATGATCCTCTCAGTAACTGAACATCCACTGTGTCCTGTTATCAACTTTTTACTTTCTGTAACATAGAAAGTTCTCTTATATCAGATCTTCTGTTCCTTCTGTGTTTCTGCTCTGTCTTCTTGAACCCCCAGACGGTCGTGGCAGATGGCCGCTCCTACTGAGCCTGGTTCTGTTGGAGGTTTCTTCCTGTTAAAGGGGAGTTTTTCCTCTCCACCGTCACTACATGCTTGCTCAGTATGAGGGATTGCTGAAGGATTGCTGTGGTTGGAAAGTCTGCATCAACGGGGCCCAACCTCACGCCAATCTGCTGGGATTCCTTAAATAGGAAACTTTTTAACTGATTGGAATGTTTGTATAAATGTATTGAAATGACTTTTTGTTAAGTGCCTTGAGATGACATCTGTTGTGAATCAGCGCTATATAAATAAACTGAATTGAATTGAGTCCGTTAACATCTGGATGTTCAGGGAGGTGAGATCCTGGCGATGAAGCTCCTGGGTGAAGTTCTTAATTAATACAGTTACAGTTTTTCAGTTATAATGCCACCCCGTCCCATAAATGATCATGACACCTGAAGTGCCAAAGCAGGCAAGTCAAACAGTCAGTCAAAGGTGGAGCTTCAGCGTCTGAATGAGTTTGAGATGTTAACATTTTTTTAGCTTAACTGATGAAGGGACTTCCTCCTTCAGGATTTTCTTGGCACCACCATGTTTTACTATAGTTATATGTCCTTCAACTAGTAAAATTGTGTTAATTTAACACTACATTTAAAATAACCCACACCTTTCAAAACAGATGGTTTGGAAATATGTAGGTTAAAAATCTGTTTTTTTGAAATGCAAATTGTCTCCCCTGAAACTTCACATAAATGTTTATTAAAGGAAAGTCAAATATACTTCAGTGGTTTTTAAATACTGTTCTATTCAATGTTAAGAAATTGTATTTATTTAAGTCACTTCTTTATCATATATCGTTGTTGGTATGCAGCTTGATGTCATATAAATCCATGTCTAACACTAGTCCAGCATAGTGACAATTTAGCATTAATATGACCTGAAATAACTAAATAAAAACTATAATTTTCCATTAAAACAAGTTATTAAAATGAAGCAGGGGTCAGATCAATATAAACCTAATGAAATCAAGTGTTTTTACAAGGGTTTAAGGCAACTCAAACTGACTGACTTCATTGATGGTCCCTAAACGAACCAATGCGCTTAGGTACAAATTCAAGGAGATTCACTACAGACAGCGGTGTAGTGTGACGGAGATGGGGCTCAGAGAGAATGTCTGAGAAATCTTAATTTATTTCACGGTGTCAGTAAAAGTCACGTTCTTGAGAAAGTAAGACGTAATCCGAGGGAGGAAAAAACAGCCAACGCTTTTCTACTGCGGTGAAACATCAAACTAAACACTAGAATCCAGATATTTGCCATAGTAACAGGTTGTAGTATGTTAAGACCAATCATTATCAAGCTGTTAACAAATGTTTTTATAGAGTTCATCCACATACTGACAGTAGAAAAAAATCAGATTTAAAACTCACTAAAAAGAAAATAGAACAGACTGACTCACCGGATGTTCTCAGCGAAGTGATGAACCCACGCTAAAAACCGACCATAGAACCCAGGCACAACATAGGCTAGAAATATAAGAGTAGACGCCGCATCGACCGCCACTGCGCTGAGGACCCGTGGGGCCGCCATCTTGGACCGGTTTCCCAAAGAAGCGTCAGCGCGTTTATTAAATCATAACTCGCTAAATACTAAACTGATTTTCACGCTTTTTACTGTCTGTAAACGCCAAACAATTAGCTATGCACATGACAGATGGTTCGCCCTATTTCTTTTTTCATAGTTGGCTTAAGAGTAGGCTAATAGAATATGTGGATTTTCTCATAAAATGTATGCAAGACACACACAAAACTACTCAGCCATTTTAATAGATTAACATATACATTCATGCGTAATATACACATATGTCATTTAGATTATATATATATATATATAGGCCTACAGTAGCATTCTTGTCAGTTGAAATCTAAGTCAGTGGTTTAAAAATATACGATTTATAAAGTTTCAGCCTTCTTACCTTAGCCTACCTAACGTTAGCTAGGTGGACATAAATACATTACAGTAACATAATATTTACAAAATACAAACAATAAAATCTTCAGTCTAGTGAAAAGCTATTCCCCCGAGCCCTACTCTCAACAGTAAACTAATTTGAACAGGAGCAGCCATAAAGTTCTCAGACAGTGGAACTCTGCGGATGGGAATACCGGTCCAAGATGGCGGCCGCAATTCTTGCCTCAGAGCAGCTAATGCGGCGTCTTCTCTTTATGATGTGTATCAGGACGTCGGAAGGGGTGACCAAATTAGGTATTATTTCCGATTCCAAGCTTTATAGATATTGATCGTCTAAAGATTTTGTGCGAGCTGAGAAAAAGTTAAATGAGGTTTTTTTTTTTGCATTACACACTTTCAGACGCCCCACCATACTCAGCAGCTCCTCTCTCATGGTGCTCAGATTCGTCAAGTTATGGTTTTGTCATTGACTTTCCTAGCATGCTTGCGGTTCATTTATTTAATTTTAGTACGAAAACCCTAGTTTTGGGGGCTGTTTAGAATTTCCCTGAATAGATTCAGTGTTAAGTTCACCAGTGTTGTAGAATAGGTAGGCTACTAACAATAATACTAGAATATAATTTTTTCCTACTTAGGCTATTCATTGAATTTTGTGAAATACAAGAAAAGCAACAACAGAACAAAACCTCATTGCCACACTTCCAAAAGCGTATGCATAGAGTGAATCAGAGCTTTTCAATTCAATGGTTAGGCCTACTTCTCATCTCACTTATTAAGTCGTTAAGGGTGGATCATATTTGCTCCAGCCACAAGAAGCAAAAGAAATTACCGTTCTGCTCCTTGGGCCAAAAAAAAAAAAAAAAAACATAAAGAAGCTTAACATTCCTTCCTTCTCAGCACCTATTGTCCTCTCTCATGATACTCAGAACTTAATCAAGTTGAGTTTTGAGGCCTTTTTAGACTTTCCTGGAATAGATTCAGTGCAGAGCTCAGAAAATACTTTCAGTTCATCAGTGAAGTAAAGTCAGGAGAGGGACCTCACCTGACATCATGGGAAGTAAAACAAATAGGCCTAATAACAATGATAAAATGCTTGACTGTTAGGCCTATATAATAATAAATGTTTTTTAATGGTTTAAAAAAATTGTATGCTCTTAAATTCACTCGGTGCCTGTTAAAATACATGGACATAAGAGGTGAGGCAGTACTTTGCTTCTCTTCTGGTGGGGCTGTGTCCCAGAATGAATTAAGGAGGCACATGCTGACATTCAACAGTCTTTCTATATTTAATGACTGTGTGTGACATATTTAGTCTTTCTGATCGGCCATTAATAGCAATAAAAATACTTAGGACGAGGCAGAAAGTGCCGTACTGCACTGAGTGCTGAGCCCCATATAGGCATGGAGGACAAAAGGCGGTCTGTGGGGTTCAATCGGAAAAAGAAATAAAAAATACACTTGAAATACAAACATTAAAGAGCCAGATTTTTAACAATGAAAAAAAATTTGGAGACAAACCTGAGAGTGAAAGAGATATTTGTAGAGGAGAGGTGCATGGACTTCATGTACGAATAAAGGTGAGATCATACATGATTTTCAATTTTAATTAAAAGCGGCAGATTAAACGAAAGAAATGTCTAAAAATAGTAAGAAAATATCAACTTATATAAATTTTTTTGTTTGTTTTCTTGCTTTTTTTGTTGACGAACACTATGGGATTGACTAAAGCAGAATTAAAATCTTTCAAAACATACATATTTTAATTAAGGGTAAAACTGAAATATGAGTTTCTGTTTTGGGTTTTATACATTTGTACACCTGACCCCAGAAGAGTCAGAGCCTGCTGTAACCAGTTTTGTTCAGTTTTTTTCCCTCAGGTCAGTCTCCATGTTCACAGTGAAGCTTCATGTCCATACTCGCCTGGAAGGTTTCACAATCAGAAATACTTTATTAATCCTCGCGGGGAAATTCAGTTTCCAGTGCAACTGGGACTGAGTTAAAGCACCTTCTTAGAGACAATAATGATTCGTTTCACTCATTAAAACAGAGACAAACTAATTTATATGAAGATATTAAATAATAGCCAACAAACTGCTGATGATCTCACAGCCTTATCTAATAACTAATAACTTTGTTCATAAAGTGCTTTCAAACAAAGTGCTGAACAGCTATAGAGATTAAAATAAATAAAACTGATAAACACAATGCGATTTAAATACAGATAAAACAAACAGGAAAAGCAATAAAAATCAATAAAACTAAGCCTGTAATTGGGACACATAAGATAGAGTGAACAAGTGCGTCTTTAACTGGGCCTTAAAAACCTCTACTGTGCATGTCTGCCTAATTTCTTGGGGTAGATTGTTTCAGAAAGATGGGGCACGCTCCCCAATAGTTTAGCGTCTAGCTTTGGGAACTTTTAAAAGTTCGGTGCCCTGAGATCTCAAAGCATGGGTGTAACATACAGGTGCAGAACGTCAGAAAGATGTGCAGGTGCCAAACCATTTAAAGCCTTGTAGGTGAGCAGCCGAACTTTCAAATCTGCTCGAACCTGACAAGGTAACCATTGAAGGGATGTCAGTACTGGAGTAATGTGCTCGTATTTCCCAGCTCTTGTTAAAATACTAGCAGCCGCATTTTTCACCATTTGCAAACATCTCAAACTTTTCTGTGGTTACCCAGAAACCAGAGCATGACAATAGTCAATGTGCGAAAACACAAATGTATGAATAAGAATCTCTGCATTTTAGAAGGATAAAACCTGCCTAATTTTAGCTAGATGTTCTTAAGATGATAAAAGGCAGTCCTTGTTACCTCTTTTAGATGAGGCTCAAAGAAGAGCATCAGGAACCATATGCCCAGGTTCTTTACTTTGTCCCTACAGTTTATGACATAGTCATCGCTCTATCTCTTGTACTTAACTGAGTCCAGGACTCATGCCTTATGGTGAAGACCAAAAAAACAGCTTGTATACATTTCAAAACGGCATCTTGAGCCAAAAGGATCATTTTTCTAATCCATGTTTCCAATAGATTAGAGCTTGATCTGGTCTCAGAATTTAAATACCTTGGGGTAGTTCTAGATTCTACCCTATATACAGTTTATGATTTCAACTAAACAAAGAGAAGATGGAGACGGACCACAGAGACATGAGATGATGATGATGATGAGCAGCAGGATCCTGGAGATCATCTTCTCCCTGTGAGAGGAGACAGAGGAGAAGAGTCAGCAACACATCATCACTCAGAGACAACAAGGACCATCTGAACTCTTTGTGCCAAAAAGAAAAATGTTGTTTAGGAAAATATCTTTGCCGCCACTTTGTGGTAATAAACAAATATAGCAGCAGTAGGACAACAGGACATGTTTCAATTCTCTGCAGCTATTTAACTTCTAGGTGTAAAAAAACCTTCAAAGTAAAATCACTCTGTCATAATTAATGACGAGAAAGCATCAGCGAGTTAAATATGGAAATTACTAAAAGATCTGTTAAGATTGTTTCAGTGTTAATTATTCAAAAAAACATATCTAGCAGGCCTATTTATCACCACACAAATAAATCAGGACATCACTATGTAATAATAACAACCATAAACCTTTTTAAATAAGAATGATCATGTTTAACCACAATGAAACCCAGCATAAAGCAGAAGCTGTGAAGACGAGGTTTGATTTTTTTCATTCAACAGAAAATATGACTCCTAGATAAATCTCCACTGAGTCTACCAGCTGGAGTCGTTCTATTAGAAGGCAGGAATGTTTATTCTATTTCTACAAGTCTCATAATTTCAGATGGGATTTATTGTCGTCCAGAATCTAAAGTTTGTATCTCACTTTTATAGATTAAGGAATGTTTTTCAGAGAAATATGTGTTTAAACCAGCTCATTGCTCCACGCTTTCAGTACTTTATAACCTCTCCATAATCTGGTAAAATATGTCCATCTAACTTCTACTGAGCTGTACCAGAACACTTTCAAACTGGCTTTAGTGCCAGGTAGTTTCTTCTTCCACCTTTTAATGATGTGTCGATGATGTCTCTGCTTCTTTCATGCTGGCCTTCTCGTCATAAACTAAGTATTATCTTTCAGAGTTGTGGTGTCTGTTTCTAGTGGAACTCCAAGGATAGCCGCCGAGTGGGTGAACGACACACCAAGCTGGATTTGACAGCAAGTGTCTTTCCACCGGATCAGATTCACTGTGAATTGTTTCAGGTTAACCATCACTTCAGTGGCCCTGCACAAATTCATGTGCAATAGTCGCAGCCAACCCACATTACATTCCCTGCTTTAGGCAAGGCAAGGCAATTTTATTTGTATAGTACACTTTCAACAAAACTATTACTCAAAAGCAGACATTAATTTAGGATAAAGTAAAAACAGCAATAAAGCATAAATCACACACAAAACATATGATACATGAAAACATTACTCAAAGGAAGCTCTAAACAGATATGTTTTTAGTTGTGATTTAAATGACACTTTGCAGTTTTCTGGAGGTTTGTTCCAGATTAGAGGAGCATAGAAACTGAAAGCTGCTTCTCCATGTTTGGTTCTGATTCTAGGGATGATTAGTAGACTTGAATTAGAGGACCTGAGTGGTCTGGGCCTTTATCCTCCAATCTTGAATTCTCACTCATATTGAGAAATTATTTTCTTAACGTTTCCATCATATTCTTTAGCAGATTGTCTCAATACCTATTATAAAATCATGGTTTCTCTCCTTGTTCGTTTTGAAAATGGTTCTCTAGAGTCTAGATGTCTGTCAGAGCTCGGAAGGTCACTCTGTTCTAAATTCAATTATTTCATTTGGTGAACACTAGAATCCAGATTATTTTAAGCATTGTAACAGGTTCTAGTGTGTTAACAATATTATCCTTCCCATTATCAAGCTGTGAAACGTTTTCATAGAGTTCTTCCTCATCCTAAACATTAGAAAGTGTCAGATTGAAAAAATGATCATCAATAAAACAGAACAGACTGACTCACCTGGTCAGCTGTGGATAGAAACGTCTGTTAAACAGAATCCTGATCATGTACCACATGATAATCGGTTGAAATGCAAGATTGGGAGTTTCAAGAAATGAGAACGCGCTGGTCTTAAAGGAGAAGCAAATAAAGCCAGACAATGGCTAGCACTCGGGTCTTAAAGGAGAAAAGGAGAAGTGAAAGAGCAGAGTGCCTTCCTATAAAATAAAAACTGCTTTAAGCTAGAGCCAGATTAATCCTCACTATAACTCCAAGCATTTTCCAGATCCAGAGACTCTGGATTAAATCCATGCTTCTTTATATTGATGGTAGAGGAGATCAGATCAATATTACAGAACTTCTTGATGATCCACAAAGATCTTTTTCTTTCTCAGGAGACAAAACCTTCAGCTACCAGGACGATTCAGACAGGAAAACAAGTTATTGAAGAATAAAAGTTAATGTTACAGATAAACTGACTTCTGCTGGATAGATGGATAAACAGATATTTATGATTTTTAATTAATTGTTTCACTTCTTATCCTCCAACCTGGTTCAACACAACAGAACAAAAAAAATTTTTTTCCTCAAATGTTGAATAGTTCTAATAGCTGATCTGTACTCAGATCATCTGATCTTCTGTCGTGGTGAACAGAGCTCCATCAAGCTCTGATGGACTTCATCCTGTTGCCTTGGTAACAGCTAGATTACAAAGTTTGGGCCTCCAAAGATCCAGCTGTTAGCAGCTCTACTGATCAAAATACCAACTGCATATTTTCATCAGTCCAGCTGTGTGATGAGGACAGAGGCCAGCAGTTTCTGACCGTGTATCAATGTGTGTGAACGTGTCTCATCATCAACCATCATATAAAGTTGTGTGACGCCATATTAGATCTTTATGGAGTTATCTGGAATAAAATCTGGACCAAAGGAAAGAATTTATGGACACTGTGGAAACTGGAAGAATAAATAATACACTGGTTTATTTAATGGAAAGGATCAATAGCACAAAACACACGCCTATGATTGCAGGCGTGTCAACACCTGTCATGACATCATCAGCTCTGGTTAGCCTTGGACTGATGAAGTTTAGAACTGCACCTTTAATTTCATGTCTGCTGTTAAAACCAGAAACCAGAGAGAGAACAGATCTGATCACTGAGCTCTCTGAACTGTTCCAAGGTGAATGATGAGAAGCTCTGTTGGTCTCCTGTAGTCTCTCACTGATGAAGATGATTATGCTTAATATTTTACAAGGTTTTAATTAACATTTTAACACTTGCTGTTAAATTCTTTCTTTTGTGAGAAAGACTTTGTCTCTTCTCTGGAGTGTTTTTGTAGATTTTATAGAGTTCAGTAAAATGCTCGTTTTACCAGAGCAGATCTCAGGTCTGGAAACAGTCAAACATTTCAACTATGAATAAAGGTCCTGACATGTCTGCATAAATATGGATATATTAATGACATGTAAACATTATAAACAGACCACCTGGAGCAGATAAAATACTTTATGCTCAGTAACATCAGTTCATCAGATCATCCAGCTTTAAGACAAAATACCAGAACAGATCAATGAGTCTGAATGAGTCCAGAAAAGTTTAGAACTGATTGATGACAACATGAAACAAACAAGATCATCTTCAGATACAATCATGGAGGAAAGTTAAAACATCTCCTTCATTTTAAAGGTTCTACCTTCAAGGAATAAAACATGGCTGATAGAAATAATCTGGTTCCAACTTCAGATAAATACATCACTGCATACATTTGATCAAAACTATTATTAGAGTTAGGCTCTCACTGATGATGATGATGATACTTAATATTTCATAACGTTTTGTTAAATATTTTAACTCCATAGTCTTTATTCAGGCTCTTACAAAGTCTGAGAGACACTCAGGGACAGCTATAGAAATAACACTTTCATATTCCATGTTTCCTCTGATTATAAACTTGTTTCTGTCAGAGATCAGAGTCTCCAGGTATCAGAAGGAACCAGACCAGCTGAGAAGCTTAGAACCTGATTTCTACCAGACTGATGGACTTTAGATGACAGGAGGACAGATCCAGATTTCTCTACTATTGATCGTCTTTGCAAGAGAGAAGAAGAAAGAGAAGAGAACAGCTTCGAAAGAAAAAGAGCTAGCTTAAAGCTCTTTGAGTGATCGCTATGACTAGAACACCTCTAGAGATTCTGTTCATTTATTATTTATAGTCTCAGCAGATCAGATCAATCTGCTATTGTTTATTGTTCATCAGTTTTTAATCAGATTTTAGAAGGAATGGAACAGAAACTTGAGTTACAATAAAATGATGACTGCTGAATAAACCCATGAGTTGTTACAAAACTAAAGACACGAGTCTTTAGTCTCACGAGTCTCATTTTTGTCAACCTGATCTTTACTTAAATAAAATAAAGTTTATTTCTTAATCCAGTTGATCATCAGATTTAGATAAAGAAAGTTTTCTATTTTCAGACAGATTTTACTCATGTTGAGGTTCAGACCTTCAGCTGTTGATGCACACAGTTCCTAAATACACCACAAGATGGCGCTCCAATACAAACTGCAATGTGAAAACTGATCTCAGCTGGATTCTCTCTGCTGAAGGGTTCAAGGACTCAAGATTCAGATTTAATTCATATAAAATTCATCAAAGTGAATAGTCCATTTTTAGATCCATTATAGCAAAGTCCATTAACTGTTTGGTTCTTCCAACATATAACACCTGTCCCTGGACAACTGTTCTCACGTTTTAGACAAAAAGTAGAAAAAGTGACACCTAGTGGCATAAATATGGAAACGTGTAAAAACACAGAAAATGATCATACAGTCATAAGCAGCTAAAGTCAGAACCTAAAGTTTATCACAGGAATCTGTGGAGTTCATGAAGACGAGATCCTCAGAAAGATGAAGTCGCTCAATGAGACTTTAATGAAACAAAGGATAAAACACACAGTTTGAAACATCACAACCTAAAAACATGAAATGAATTATAGCAGATCTGCTCCAGAAGGGGTTTGATTTACAACAGCATTAATTGTTAGTACTTTATTGTAAATAATAATGATGGTGACATGACTACACATATGAATAATAGTGTAGTACATTACTGTAAATACTGCAAATTACTGCAAATCTATTCAGAGAAACTCTGAAAAGGCCCAAAACCTCAGCTTGTCGTTATTAAGATGTAGAAAATAAACCAGAAGTATGCTGGGAAATTCAGGGACAAAACTCAACTTGATGAATTTCTAGACGCCATGAGAGAAGATCAGAGCTGCTGAGCAGAGAAGAGATACAAGGGGAAGCTTCATTATTATAGCTGTCTGTTATTTGTTACAGTGTGTGATTGTGGTTTATTTAGTTCAATGTTTCTAATTTGATTTTCTAGAATAGTATGCATAAAAGTGACAATAACTAATAATCTTCCAACAACAACTTCCTTAACTGTGATTTGGCTCTCTTCACGTACCACTGATAGCAACGTGACGTCGCTTTTTGAATTACTGGATACATCAAGTTTTTTGACATCACAGCAGTGATAGATAGATAGATAGATAGATAGATAGATAGATAGATAGATAGATAGATAGATAGATAGATAGATAGATAGATAGATAGATAGATAGATAGATAGATAGATAGATAGATAGATAGATAGATAGATAGATAGATAGATAGATAGATAGATAGAGTTGATTTATTATATCATAACTTTTACACTTTCATGCTGCACATATCATGCTATCATTAGGCTACATCATTTTGACACATGGGACAACAGCAGGTTTAGTATCACACAGGAATTGAAACCAGCAACTTTCCAGCAAGTTCCACCTCACACACTAACGTTGCAGAAAAGATGAATCTGTTATTTAATCAGGAAACCTGAAGAGACATGAAAATGATTTTAAGAAACATTTCTGTGTGAACCCAGACTGACAGTTAAGATTATTCACTACATTGCCCAGAAATCCTTAAGGCCACGCCCACTTCTCCATATATTTATTCTACATAGATTATTCAGTACAGTTAAACATATATCCTAACATTATAAATACATAATAATTTCCTGGACGGCATCAGGAACAGAATTTAACTTCTTAAAGCTTTGAGCTTCATGAGGGAGGAAAGTAGCTGAGAAGTCAAAAAACCAGCTGGGTGGGTCTATGGGAAAGTTGTCACTGTTTTCAAATGAGTTAATAATAAAATTAAAAAGCAGCAGTCTCAAAAACACAATAATGCCTGCTTTATTTTTTAGATTTTATCTTCATCCTCCTCAGTCAGTTTATAGATGAATTATTATTATTATAGATTTCGTTTCCATGTGGACCTACTGGATCTTTGCGACTTTTGTCACACACAGAACCACATACCAGCTGTGTTTGTCTGTAAAACTACACTTCCGCTTTAATATCTTGTAAACAGTCGCAACGCAGTGTGGGCACAAGGTGAATGGAAGTGGTGCACCGCATCGATGCCTGCTGTCTGTTACGTCCATGAAACGGTTCAGAACCATCCACGAGAGAGGAAATGTCACATTAAGTATGCTTATTAGCCCCCTTAAAAATTATTCAAATCCGGACATTTTCATCAATCTATGAAATCCCCCCGGATGCCCTGGACGGCACATGAAAAGTGGAGATGTCCGGGGAAAACAGGATTGGTCAGCCTACCTAAATCTTATCTTTCTCTCCTCACTCTCCTAAATCTTCAAACTATCTGTCTCTATACTCTCCAAACTATATAAACGCCAACCAAACACTCCTTTCCAAACCCACATTTTGAATGGAGCCTGAGGGGATTTATGTTGCTGTCAAACCACTCCCCCCCCCCATTCCACTGCTCGACACACGCTTCGTAGCCTCGGCACACATCGTAACATCACTAGTTAAAGTGTGACTGATTATTGTGTGATTTGTTGTCGGCACAGTTAACGGTGTAAAGATCAAAGTATCTAATAAGAATATTTGATTCATTCAAATCTAGGATGTGTTCTTTTATTGTCTAGTGTTTTGAGCAGTGCAGGGCCATCAACCATCTCTTTTATTAACATCTCTCATTAAGCATTAACAGCTTTCATAATCTGTCAACAGTTTAAAAAATGTTGACAATCAAAATTAACTTCCCCATATGAAGGAACTTCTTCCACCTGCGTTACAGAGTAACTAACTGACTGAGTCATCTCCAATCCTGTGCAAGATCCTGTTTATCAAGGTTCTTAACAATTATAAAGTCAAGTTTTTTTCCTACTCAGCAGTTCTGATCCTGCCTCATGGTTCTCAGATCTTCATCAAGTTGAATTCCGTTCCTGATGTTGACAAAATTATTATCCATTTATACCGTTATATGCTTGAATATATTGAATGAACCTTGAATTTATCAAATGAAATGCAGACCAGGTGGTCGTGGCCTCAAGGATTTCTGGGTAATTTAGTGAATCTTCAGAACAGTAAACAGTTGATCTGCTGATCCTCAGTGTTTCACTGCTTCGAGGAGTTCAGTCAGGAGATCAGCTGGTTGTCACAAACAACTCCTTTAACATTTTTCACTTGATTTGGTTTACTATAAACACAGGAACTGGAGTTTACATGTGAAAAAATATTTAGGGATGTTTCAGGGGTTGAAGGTTCTATTAGATCAATATCCCAGCGACGTGGCACCACTATTACATCATGTTACATCCTCATTCAGACTGGGGGAAAACAGGCTATAATGAGGCTATGGATCTAAATAAATATGTATTTATTTACAGCAGATCAGCATCAGAACCAGAACAAATGAAGCAGATAAAGAGCTTTGATCCCAGTAACAATGTCCATCAGCTGCTCCAGCATTAATACCAGATCAGATCAGTGAGTCTGGATGAGTCCAGAATGTTTGTTTCCAGCAGTCAGTGGGTCAGAACCAGCTGCAGTCTGGACGGGTCACCAGTCAGAACATCAACATGCAGCAGAGGAATAGAAAGTAGCTGCTGGTTAACTGATGCACAGAGAGAAGTTCTTCATGTTCAGAAGGTTTCCTGACCTCAGTCAATAGTTTCAGACAAGATTTAGATCTCTGCTTCAAAACAACCCTGCTGGGATGTTTCTATGGTGAAGAAAGTCAGAGAGGTCAAAGGTCAGTCTGCATGTGCAGAGGAAGGAGCCTCCAAACTTCAGTAGTTTACTCCACGTAATAAAATGTGTTATATTCCAGCTGCTGAAGCATTTAATGATAAATTAACAGTAACAATGATAACAGCATGGTGCTGCAAAAAATAAACATAAATCATAAAAGCTGAAATGGTTAAACAGGACTTGTTAAATCACTGGAAAAGAAAAAAGACCTTATGAAGTCTAAATAACACTGACTTCTAAAAAATAAAGGACAATCCGTGCTTATATTCTATTCATTAAAGCAAATATATTTATATATATTGTTTAAGTTTAAATCCTTCACTTAGTGAAGATAATCTATCAGAGAAAGGAGAGTTTCATCTGTTGACTCTAGAGATCTACATTCCTCTAGTTCTGTATCATTTGATCAACGACTTTCTACTGAAAAGGCGTCTGAACTCTTTGTTTCCTCTTCATCACTGCTTAAATAAAAGTCGTGTTGTTGTGGCAGAAAACTTTTCACTATGACACAACAAAGGAGCAGCAGAGCTACTCCTGCTGACATTATCAGTCCAATGTACAGTCCAGCTCTTCCTCTCTCCATGGTTGGAGTCTCAGGTTTTCTCTCAGGTTCATTTTGTTCCCTCCTTGCTGTGAAGAAACCAGAAAAAATAAAGATTCTTTCAGGGGAAGTCCAAACCTTTTTATCAAAAAACACATCTGAGAAAACAGAAGGTTTTATTTTTATAAGAAAAATATATTTAACCGGACTTTTCATTAAATCTCTTCTGACTGAACTCACCAGAGACGTTGAGGTAACATCTTCCAATGTTGAAACCTTCTTCAGTCTTCACATCACACAGATACTCCCCAGAGTCTTCAGTCCTCAGTCTGGACACATGGAGTCTGATTCGTCCTTCTCTGAGGACGTCTTTGTCGCTCTGGACTCGTCCTGAAAACTGTTCATCCTGAGACTCTGACATCTCAACACCATCATGATGAACATACAGTAATCCTCTATTTGATGAGGTTCTAAAATGACAGATTATAATCAGTTCTCTCCAGGATCCATCAGGTCTGGTGGTGAAGGTCCACTCCAGAGTGATGTTGTGGTTCTCCTCTGCCTGATAGGAGCTCTGTGTCACATTCACTACAAATGTTGCTGCTGAGGAGACAGAGAGGGAAAGAGAGGAGCAGACACACTGAGAACTGGAACATGGGAGTCTTTCAGCTCCATCTAGAGAGCTTTCTGTCACATGATGGTCTCTGTGCTGTCAGAGCTCTGCTTGATTCTCTTCTAGTAAAACTGATGGATCAGATGCAGCTGGAGGATTGAAGTGTTACCTTCACTGACAGTCAGACTTTTCACTGATTATTGAGGGATTTAGACTGAACAAAGAGAAGATGGAGACTGACCACAGAGACATGAGTTGATGATGATGATGATGTTGATGATGATGATGATGAGCAGCAGGATCCTGGAGATCATCTTCTCCCTGTGAGAGGAGACAGAGGAGAAGTTTATAACTTTCTGATGGAGATCTGGGATACATCATGATAGATGACCTGCAGATGTATAGAGCTTTATCAGTCTATGAACTCCAAAACACTTTACTCTACATTCAGTCATTCATCCATTTATACTGATATACATCGTAGCCACATCTGCCCTGGGTCACACTGACAGAAGTGGGCCTTCTGATCACCAGCAGACAACACAGGTGAGGTGTTTTTCTCAATAACACAAATACAGGGACAGACATGGCAGTGGCAACCCACCAGTTATTGGACAAGTTGTCATGAGAAAGTGTTTTTCTGTGTTTTCCAGTTCTAGATCTAGTCCTGATCTTGTTCTGTTTGTTTTCAGTTTTTCTTGCTGTTTCTTCGATTAGTGTTTAGCCTTGGTCATTGTTTATTTCCTCCCCAGCTCTGTTCATGTTCATTCTCCTTCCCTCTGCCTCCCTGCATGCTTTCTCCCTCCTGCAGCCTGTTCTCTGATCAGCCACCTTTCAATAGTAAGTAATCAAGCTCCCCAGTTATTTAAAGGTGGTCGGCCACACTTATTTCATTACTTTTGTGGTAATTTCTGAAGATTATCATGGACTCTGTAAAAATCTTTTGTGGAAAAAATACCTTGGTTACCTTGTTTCAAGCCATTCTAGCTTCTAGCATTAAAGCCTGCTGGAAAAGTCAAATGTAATAAACAAATTTAGCAACGTACAACCCTAAGAGAAAGTCTTCCAACATTATATGTTTTTTGTAAGGCTTTTACATAGTAGGCTATGTTGTTTGTGAGATATCTGAAGTTTTACATGTTTTCTTTAGGATACAAACCCACCACAAACTTGTGGAACATGAAAGATGACTCTAACCTATATAAATGACAAAATGTACCCTCACCTCTGCTGTGTATTTAAATCTAAAGATAAATAGTATAAAATGACCAGATTATTAAGCCAAATGTTTAATATAAAAATCAAACCACAGCGTCCTGTAGTATGGCTGCAATAAACAGCGTGACAGCCAGCCCCGATCTCTTTTACATATGTGCAGTCATTAATAGAAATTGATCACTTTGATATTACCAAGAGTAGACCTGGGAGTCTTTCCTTAGCTACGGGACACCACAAAGCCTCTTGCTAGGAAATGCATTAGAAGTCCTCTGTATGTCTGAATCATATAATCTACCGATACGTCAGATCATTTAATCAATTCACTCACTCAGCTCTTCTTCATGAACCAGTGTAATAATGATGAGAATCCTGTGGAAGGTCGTGCCTGCTCCTGCTGCAGTCGTTTTTATTTCTGAACCGTCATTAACACAACCTGGTCAAACAGGTTGATAAACTGTCTTGTATGAAGCTCCTCCCTACTCAGCAGCTCTGATCCTCCCTCATGGTTCTCAGAGCTTCATTAAGTTCATTTCCATTCCTGATGCCGTTCACAAATGCATTATCTATTTATAATATTATATATTTGATATATTTGAATATATTCAATGAACCTTGAATATATTAAAGGCAGACCAGGTGCCTTGGGTCCCCCAAGGATTTCTGGGTAATTTAGTGGATCATCAGAACAGTCAGACCTTTTTCCAGCTATCATCCACTGACAGTAAACAGTTGATCAGAAATCAGTGTTTCACTGCTTCAGTGGACTGAAGGAGTCACAATCACACCCACCTGTCGGTCCACATTTTTACCTTTTACAGAAAGACACAACAATGTTAGCGGATTGTTCTCAAACTCTACCAGGGATCATTTAACAGGGAAGATCCTGGAATGATTTGACATTTTCATTTAGCTCAGGTAAGAAGCTTCTGACATAGTTTGTTGTTCAGGAGCAGCTTGACAAGAGGAATAGGACATGTGAAGCTCATGTCCAGGATCTGTCTGTGTGTGGCGGCTCTTGATGCACTAACTCCAGCCTCAGTCCACTCCTTGTGAAGGTCCGCAACACTTTTGAAAGACCTTTTTCTGACATTTCTCTCCAGGCTGCGGTCATCCCTGCTGCTTGTGCACCTTTTTCTTCCACATAACTTTCTATTAATGTGCTTTGATACAGCACTTTGGGAACGTCCAACTTCTTTTGCAATGACCTTTTGAGTTTTTTCCTCATCAATGATGGTTTTCTACACAACTGTCAGGCCAGCGGTTTTACCCCTGATTGTGATTCCTACTGAACCAGACTGAGAGACCATTTAAAGGTTCAGGAACCCTTTGTAGGTGATTTGGATAAATTAGCTGATTAATCCGTAACGCTCAGTCTAATATCAGCGTAAATAATCCGACCATCCTCTAGCTGCATTACAATTGCAATCGTAGGTTTTCACTTCCCTCAATGAATCTCTGTCTGTTTATTAACTAGTCAGTCTTTATCATGCAACGTCACCAGCTGTACAGCATCCTCCTGAGAACCAAAGAAATAAACTGTTTTCCATTTTCTTCTTTTATGTGATTTCCTATCTATTTAGGCCAAAAAGAACACCTTGCTATTTAATTTAAAAAAATATATTTTTTTATTTTTATGTCACAGCATGTCTACTTTAGTGGACAACAGGACAATTCATGTCTAAATACAACCGAATTTAAAACAAAAAATGAACACGATCTTATGACATTAACCCAAGAATACATTTAATTTGATAAAAAAACAAAATTATTCATAAGCTTTTTCTTTCCCACAAAGCACAAGCGACTTTCCTGCTCCCTCTCTTGGCTCTGAATCTGTCCCTTCATCAGATTCTACTGCATCTTTTTCCTCTCTATCTTTAGCATCTTCCCTTATTACAAGCTAATACTCTAATAACTAATATTACTAATAATCCTCTTCATTTTCCTCATCTGAACCCCTTTCGACTGTATTGTATAAAATCTCTTCTGCTTCATGTTAGCCTATCAAATGACATGTCACTCTGTTTTTCTGAATTAACGAGATAATTTATAAATAAATAAATAAATACCCCTCTGTTTTTCTGAATTAACCAGATAATTTATAAAAAAATAAATAAATACCGCTCTGTTTTTCTGAATTAACGAGATAATTTATAAAAAAATAAATAAATACCGCTCTGTTTTTCTGAATTAACGAGATAATTTATAAATAAATAAATAAATACCCCTCTGTTTTTCTGAATTAACCAGATAATTTATAAAAAAATAAATAAATACCGCTCTGTTTTTATGAATTAATCAGATAAACTGTGGGGGGCAGAACTGTTCAGTGCCATGAGTAACCTTCAGCTCAACCATTCTCGTGTGCTGCTATGAGAATCTCTTGGCTGGTACCAAGAAAATAATATGGAAAAGGTATGTGAAACCGCTGCTTCTCCACATCGAGAGGAGTCAGTTGAGGTGGCTCGGGCATCTGGTCAGGATGCCTCCTGGACGCCTCCCTGGTGAGGTGTTTCAGGCACGTCCCACCGGGAGGAGGCCCAGGGGAAGGCCCAGGACACGCTGGAGGGACTATGTTTCTCGGCTGGCCTGGGAGCGCCTTGGGGTTCCTCCCGAGGAGCTGGAACAAGTGGCTGGGGAGAGGGAAGTCTGGGTCTCCTTGCTTAGGCTGCTGCCCCCGCGACCCGACCCCGGATAAGCGGAAGAAGATGGATGGATGGAGGTATGTGAATAATACTTTGACTATGCTGAAGCTTTTTCTTTTACAGTAGAGCTCAGCTGTGAAGTTAGAAGTGACCGCTAACTAATGTAATGAGCATGGTTTAGTTTAGTTACCTGGTTCAGAGGTTATTATCAGAGCTTCAGGTCTGAGACCATTACCACACCTAGATTTTCGTTCTGATCAGGATTTTCTACTGTGTTAGCTGAAGCTGTGTGCCGAGTATTGATTGTTCCTCTTTAGCTCCTAAAATAATTGTTACTTGAGTTTTATTTTTATTCAGATGGAGAAAGTTATGGCACATCCATCTATTGATTTTCCTAATTCATTTGATTAGCATTTGGATGGGTTCAAAGTTAACTGGTGACATTATAATGTAAAGCTGAATATCATCTGCATAGCTTTGGTAACTGATCTTATTATTTATATATTATTATCTGATGATTGTTTAACTTGTTAAGAATTACATATTAATATTGCTTTTGATTAATTTGATCCACCCTTTTTAGAGTCTCAGCCTGGATGGTTTTCAAAAACAAGAACCTGGGTGCAAAGGTTTGACATTTATGTAGATTTTCACCTTTTCATGCAGGATCATAATTATGCACACAGACTCAAATTTATACATACACCCCTATAATATTTGGCTAAATATCTGTTATCTGGGTCTAAATTCTGCTTCAGCTGCAGCTTGTTTCTTTGTAACTGGAGTCATTTCTCTGCATCCTGATCATTTTACAGGACCGATCAAAGCCTTTTTTCGATCAACAGTCAGCACACAGCTCAAGTTAATATAGCTAGAAACTACTGATCAGGCCTGATATCTAGGTGTAGTTATGGACTCAGATCTGAACCTCCAGGGTCACATAAAGGCAATAACAAGGTCAGCCTTCTATCACCTGAAGAACATTTCTAGGATTAAAGGATTGATGTCACAACAGGACCTGGAAAAACTCATCCATGCGTTAATCTTTAGTCGGATTGATTACTGTAACAGTGTCTTCACAGGTCTGCCTTTTATCAGACAAGCAGAGCTGTCTATTAAAACACTTCCAGTCAGTTTTCTTCAGAGCCAAACACAACAAACAATGATCTGGTTTGTTTTTTTAGAAAGTCTGTTGGAAGTTTTCCTGCAATTCTGGTTGATATGAATTTTATATTATTTTGCTTTTAATGATTCGTTTGAACCATCCTTTTTAAAGTTTCAGCTTCAATTATTTTTAATTTTATTGTGGATTTTTCCCTTTTCATGAAGAGTCATAATTATACATACAGCATCAAATGTATAAATACACCCGCTGTAATATTTGGTTAAATGTCTGTTATCAAAATTTTGTAGCCATGAATGAACTTCTGGTCTCATTCTACCTGCATATCCCACCACCGTTCTTTAGACTTAATTTATACGTCAGTCCGTCTAAATTTAAGTCTAAAGAACTAGACTTAATTTATACGGACTGACGCATATTATAAACATATTCTTTAAACTTTTTAAACAACTTTTAAATTCTTCCATTTATAGTAATAGTTTGCAATTATGTTTTGAGAATTTATTTTATGGTGTGTTTATTAATCACTGTGTCTCTTTTAGCTTTGTGTTGTCAGCTTATTAAATTCTTTGGACATTTTAATCTTGATCTGGGTTCCCAATCACAAGAGATGTTTTTTTCTCATTGGGTCAGAAAGATGTACATAAAATAGAGGCATTTTTTTGCTATTTACTTGTTATTATTGCTGTTTTTATGTTTTGTTTTAGAACTTGCTTGTGCTGTGTCTCAAATTTTTGTTGTATTTCTTTTACAACGACAATAAAGAATCTAAATCTGATTCTGGATAAGGTACCTAAACTTTGTCTGCTCTGACCACAACAGCTTTTTTGCCCCAGAAGATATTTGACACTTTTATAACTTTTCCATGGAATCGTATTTGTTCCTTAAAGTAGTACATTCAAAGATCATTCAATGGGCAGGTAAATTAAACTGTTGAAAAATCAAATAAAAGCCCCACCACCTACAAAAACAAAAACATACATTTCCTTTACGCCCTCAGAAATGTCAGGCTCTTTAAGCAATCTAATGTTGTCTTTACATCAAGATTTTTTCAACATTTAATCTTTCACTAGAGTTATAACACTGTAGGCTGTTTGCTCTGCTACAAAGTCAAAGTCCTTCTGGCAGTATGGATATACTCCTCTCAAAGTGGCGGAGGTTTGGGAGTCTTTAATGGTTAAATAAAGAGTTGTTGCATCAGGAAGATGAACAGCAAAACTGTTACTCGTCCTGAAAGAATACATCTACTCTTTACTCTATCATTGTAAAGAAAATCTGAGTTCTATGAAAGTTTTATTTTTTTATATATTTTTATGTAAAATTGATAATTGAAGAGTTTTCTGCTTCTTTGTTTAAAAAATGTTTTTCCTTTTCATTTAAAGCTTCATGATTTAATCAGTGAGGTTTTTAGCATTGTTGTAATGACCAATGCTCTCTTTGTGTTGATGTGTTTAAAATTCAGACCAATCATTATATTTGTCTATAATAGCTGGAGATCTTATTGCTTCAGGACCGATCACAGCCTTTTATTGTTGAACTTCATCTTTTAAATCTGACTTATAATTGATTCTCTGTAATGTTCTATCAGGACAGACAGAAGGTGCTTTTCAGTAGGTTTCGTTGGCATGGTGGAGTATTTTTCTAAATGATAGGAGGTTTATTTAAGCTGCATGTTTTAGTAAAGTAGACTGACAGGCGTGCCTCAGACAGCGAGCTACGCCTTTGTTTCTCCAAAAGTTCTCCACATGTGAGTCTCCCTGAAGGAATCTAACCAAACAGGTTGGTCGAGGAAGGATAGGAGACTGAAACTCCCTTTTAGTTGTTTGCTTTCCCTTTGAAAAGCCTCCAAGTCACCAAAGGTCACATCGAGCTTTTAGAAGCCAGAAGGTTTCCTCTGTGAACACGTTTCTATAAATAAATTTTATGAAGACATGTCAGTTTTACTTTCACAGACTGTAAAGTTTCCTTCTACTGCATCCGGTTGTTATTCTAAAAAACAAAAACAACAAAGTCTAAAAATGGTCATTTTATTCATAATTTTTCTTCTTTTTCAAATGTGGTGGCTCATAAAAATAAAAATAATTAATTGATTTTGTAACAAGGTTCAGGTTAGAGTTAAATTCTGGTGTCAGACGTCAGTTTAATACCAGTCAGTCAGTGAAACCAGGCTTCAAAGAAAGCAGCTTCAGTCCAAGTCAGAAGTTATAATCAGGTAGCACTCCAATCCTCCAGCTGCATCTGATCCAGCAGTTTTACTAGAAGAGAATCAAGCAGAGCTCTGACAGCACAGAGACCATCATGTGACAGAAAGCTCTCTAGATGGAGCTGAAAGACTCCCATGTTCCAGTTCTCAGTGTGTCTGCTCCTCTCTTTCCCTCTCTGTCTCCTCAGCAGCAACATTTGTAGTGAATGTGACACAGAGCTCCTATCAGGCAGAGGAGAACCACAACATCACTCTGGAGTGGACCTTCACCACCAGACCTGATGGACCCTGGAGAAAACTGTTTATGACCTGTGAACTACTGACTCTCAGAGGATTGCTCCTCTATCAGGTCCATTATGGTGTTGACGTGTCAGAGTCTCAGGATGAACAGTTTTCAGGACGAGTCCAGATTGACAAAGACGTCCTCAGAGAAGGACGAATCAGACAGCAACAACTCTGATGATTCTTCTGATGTGGATCATTCGGGTTAGAAATAAAAGAAAGGAAAACAAATCTAGATTGTAATGAATTAATATATTGTAGTAACATTGACATTGAGTCGTTCAATGTATTGTTTCAGGTTCCTGTTTAAAATCAGTTCTAAAAGGTTTCTGAACGCAACCAGAACCAAGGATCTGTTCTATATTATTGGTGGAACAGCTGATGGAGATTGTTACTGAGATTAAAAATCTTTATCTGGTGTATTTATTCTGTTTATATGTTGTAAATAAATATTTACACAGACAAGTTGTTAGGACTCTGATTAGAAAAGAAAATAGTGTATATTTTCTTCAGTTTTATAAACATTCAGCTCCAGAGATCAGCTGCAATTACTCTGTTTGACCAGATGGTCTAAGACTAAAGTCTGCTGATCAGTCTGACTGTTACCAACCTTTGTTACATTTTCAAACTGAACAGTGATAAATTAGATCCTTAGTAGTTAACGAGGTTGTCTGGTTTGCTGATTATGATTGCCTGTTTTTGATCCAATCAAACGAGGATTTTAGCCAAACGATTTGAATGCATGCTAGAAGCCTCTCTATGATTGGCTGATTGTTTGGTTCATGAAACTTCCTTTACAGGAAGCTCAGAGGAAAACATCCATAGTTGAAGCACTTCTGGTTAGAAAAGTGTAACACCTTACACTGACCAACCAGTGCGTTGTTGTGGACAAATATGCACAGAATCATGATCTCATTTGAAAAGTACAAAATTCTCATTAGAACTAAAAAAACTAAAAGTCCAACTAAAAATATTGATGCACCCTTTAAAGTGCAGTGTGCAGATGGCCAGCCAAGGTAGAGTCAATACAAATAAGAGGAATGGTCTCTTCCAGCCAGTGCTGTAACGAAGCCTTATCACAGAGCAGCAATTCTTGAACTTTTCCCCTTTCGCCCCAGTATTTGCAAACTGGCTTCAATGGAGGAAAAAATAAAACCACAATAAACCATCAAATATATCTAGAATTTCTCAAATCATACAATAATGCAGTAAGAAACTCAAAAAAAGCATATTTTTCCAAAATCATCTCAGTACATAAAAATAATCCCAATATTCTTCTTTCCACCATTGACAACATTTCTAACAGAGCTACTACTGCATATCAGAAAATCCCCTCAAACACTCTTTGTGAGGAGTTTGCAGACCACTTCAGAGGGAACGTAGATACCATCAGATGTAATATTTTATCTTCTCAGAGTAACATGGTTTTAGACTAATCTGATCGTGTGTCTTTACCAGAGGAAACGCTGGACAGTTTTGTCCTGGTAGAAGCTGGGACCCTTGATAAAGTTTTCTCCTCAGTGAGGCCCACCACATGTGTTTTGGACCCGATTCCCACGTCCTTTTTTAAGCAATTTTCGGATCTTTTAGAGATGAGATTTTAACCATGATGAATTTTTCCCTTCAGACGAGGATCTTTCCTGCTGCCTTTAAACAGGCAGTAGGGAGGCCCCTGTTGAAGTAGAGCAATTTAGATTTTAATTATTTTAATAATTTCAGACCGGTATCTAACTTACCATTTTTAAGCAACATTTTAGAAAAGCTTGTTTTAATTCAACTTCATGATTTTATTAATGAGCGCTGTGAGAAAGCCCTAGAGATGAAAAGCCCAACAGCACCATCTGCTGGTCGAATGAGGAAGATGTCAGCAGAACTAGCGTGGACATGTTCAGCCACACTGACAAGAAGCAAACTTTGCAGCAAGCAGGCAGTGTGAAGCTCTGTGGACTTTTACTGTGTTCCTATTATTATGTGTGCGTTCCTGAGGAAATGTAAGTGCTTTCCACTTCTTAGTTATGGATAATTTGATTATTCTTCCAGTTTGTGTTGTTACAGAGGAATAAGTTAAGTTTGATTTATCCAAACAACCTGTTTCATGAGTAGTTAGCTTCACTTTAAATTTGATTGTACCGCAGTTAATTTGACTATTGTGCTGACTTAATTATAAGTAAGTATCAAGTTGAAAGGCTGATATTGCAACTCCATGTATTTGTAATTTGACCATACTGGGTTGTTAGAAGTAATGTTTACATTCTTTGATATGGTTTACAACTGATTAAGTGTGCTTTGCTTCTATTAATGTTAATGGTAGGAATTGTAGCATATCATTTTCCAATAATATTTCATCCATGCTGTTGTATAATGTTTAAGTATCAGTTTTCACAATTACTGGTTAACCTTGAAATCATATGCTAATATGACATTTTATGCAAGTTTGTAATACCATTTTTATTGTCTTTCTTTCAGACCACACACCCACACACATACATACACACACAACCAATGTTGTACGAGGACTGTAAAGCCTAATAACCTTTATTAAAGAAGACAAACAGATCTCTCTTTCCGAGTCCTTTGATTCTCTAACCGGAATCATAGTCCATAATCTACCGCCTCAACCAGCAATCCTGTTACATGTTCCCTCAAACATTGGTCCTTCGAGCCGATTGAGTGCAACCTAAGAAGAAGATCATGGACCATGCAGCATCAGGACTTGCAGAGAATCAGAGCCGTCCACAGAGAGAACACCGCTTACCTGCTTACTTGGAGGACTACCAAGTTGGATTTCAGCCATCCGTGCTCCCAGCTCCCCCTGCCACTGTTTCCCGCTCTCGCAGCCACCGCAGTAGCAACCCGAGCGAGTTATCCAATAGGAGTTCATACAACCATAGCAGATCCAGTAGGCGTACCTGTTACTCTGTTGGTACATTTCCCTCTCAGGATCTCTCAGCTGCACAAGCTGCAATTTTGGAAGAGAGAATAAAGCAGTTGGAGCTTGAAGATATACGCCGAATGATTGAGCATGAGACTCAAGCTGATTTGGAGTGTAAACTGCTGGATGAGCAAGCCAAGGAAGCACAGTGACTCCAAGATGAAGCACTTAAGGCCAGAGAAACACTCACTAGGTGGCTTCAAAGACAGCAGCGCCTTAAGAAGGCTGAACACGATCTTGAGATTGCTAAGCTTCGTTCTTCGATGCTATCCTATAACGGGACACGTTATAGGATAGCCCCTCCACCTGCACATTCTGGTAGGTCAGACTCTTGTTTGGGTTTACCACAACAGGGGCAAACAACACAGGCTGACGTGCTGCCATCTATTTCCCAGCCTTCTCTGTTAGCCCAGGGCCTTCCAATACCTGCCATTGCTGTGCACCCACCTAGTCCTCCCTTGCAAGTCATTCCGGTCTCTAGAACGCCTCCTGCTGGACCACAGCCAGTAATGCAGCCAAGGAATATCCCAGCGGTACCTGCACACCTGGTAGGCCCAACGGCACACCCTCAGAATCTGGTACCCATGGCACCCAGGCCTGCGGGAATACAACTTAGCCCAGCGGCACACCCCCAGGATCCGGTACCCATGGCACCCAGGACTGTGGGGCTACAACTTGGCCCAGCATCAGCAACCCCTCCTGTCATGCAACATGTGCCACACCCTTCGGCAAATGTCATTACTTCGACTCATACGGCACCTCACGTGGCATCATCCTTTGAGTCACAACTGCCAAGTAAGCCTACGCCGGCAATGAGTTCCTATTCTGGCCAACCTCCTCCCAATTCATTACAGTTTCAGTTTCCATCAGTACACCAACCCGCTTACAGCTATAGCCATCCAGCTTGGGAACCCCTCAACACTGCTCAGCGTGCCAGCCAAGGAGCGTCTCCTCTCGTCACAACTCATCGTGGGCAAAGGGTTGCTCTAGATCTCTCCGCTTCCCATCCTGGCTACACGCCACAACCAGAAGTGGAGTTGCAGCTTGCAGCTGCTCTAGGAATCCCTCGACCTTCCCTGCCAGTGTTTGAGAGTGGTCGGGAAAGTGACTTTGCTCTGCTCAAGCTTGCACTGGATAATGTCCTGGGGAGCAACCTTCACCTCAGTGAACAATATAAATATCAAGTGTTGATCAGTCACCTCAAGCTCCCAGGTGCCCTACAGCTTGCTAAGGCCTACATGCATGACCCTGCACCATATACAAGTGCACTGCAGGCCCTTCAAGATAAGTATGGACAGCCACGACAGCTAATACAGAGTGAGTTAGGCGCCATACTTAATGCACCTGCTCTCAAGATGGGTGATGCAAATGCCTTTGACTCGTTTGCCCTGTCTGTCCAGTCCTTGGTAGGGATGTTAAGGACTCTTGAAGGACAAAATGGAAACGAGCTCCACTGTGGCTCCCACGTAGATCGCCTACTCAGTAAGATGCCTCCTACTTACCGCGATGGATTCGTTGAGCATTGCCTTCAATCTGGAATTTTGCAGACTGGCACAGACAGAACATATACCCTTCAGGACTTGGCTATCTGGCTCCAAACGAAGTCTCAAGCAAAGCGCATTTCCAGCCGAGCAGTAGCCCTATATTCGTTCGATACCCCTCGGCCAGTTAGGAAGGATCAGCGTACTACACAACCCAAAGGGACGCCAATGACTATGTGCTTTAATGTGGCTGAGAAGGTGACCAGGGAAGAGACAACTGGGGCAAAGCCTACACAGGCAAAGCCCAGACCCAAGCCCAAACCTTTCTGTCCATATTGTGACACTCACGACCATTATCTTAATTCCTGTGATGGATTCAAGGTGCTGAACACTGAACAAGTTTTAAAGTGGCTGAAGGATGGTAAAAGGTGTAGGAAATGTGGACGCAATCACACTGAAGATTAGTGCACTCTTAAGCGCCCTTGTAAAACATGTAAGGAAACCCACCTCACTGTCTTGCATGAGTCAGTCCAGGAAACCAATCGGAAGGTGTACACTGTCAGTTTACCATCCACAAAGGTGTATCTGGACCGGCCAAACCGATCCCAAAGGGTGATGTTGAAGGTGGTCAAGGTCCTCCTTCATAATGGCAACCAGAAGATGGAAACCTATGCAGTGCTTGATGATGGGTCAGAGAGGAGCATTGTCCTTCCTCAAGTGGTGCGACAGCTTAACCTCGTCTGTCATCCAGAGACTCTACCACTTCAGACTGTGCACCAGAGGGTTGAGCAACTCTGTGGCGCATCTGTCTCCCTGGAGGTGTCATCGCCATTCCGGCCATCTGAGAAGCACCTGATACCACACGCCTTCACTGCAGAAGGATTGGCTCTCGCTGAACACACATACCCAGTTTCTGTGTTACAGCAGAAATACCAACACCTCAGACAGCTTCCTTTACCTCCAGTAAACCGTGCCCAACCTCTACTCCTAATTGGGTCTGACATGCCTCACCTGATTACACCAGTCCAACCAGTCCATGCAGGACCATCAGGCGGACCTGTTGCCATCTGTACTCCACTGGGCTGGACGCTTCAAGGGCCAGTTGACATTGTCCATCTCTCACCTGGAGTCCAACAGTGCCTGCATGTCGCCACAACTTCAGCTTCCAGCGAGCTTCTCAGGAATGTGGAGCGTCTCTGGCAGATGGACACCTTGCCCTATAGTGAGAAGGCCGTCACTCGCTCGAAAGAAGATCAACAAGCCCTCACTCTGCTTCAGACAGCCACCACCAGAGTAACAGTAGATGGTATCATGCGCTACGCCACACCTCTTCTTCGACGTACCACAGACAGCACTCTTCATGCACCTGCAGAAGTAGTACTTTCCAGGCTTCGCAGCACAGAACGGAAGCTCGCTAAGAACCCTGCACAAGCAAAGTCTTACTGCACTGAGATACGGAAGCTGGAAGAAGCAGGCTACGTATCAAAGGTCTTACCAGGGGAAAGTGCCCAGTCGCCGGAGTCGTGGTTTATACCACACCACATGGTTCACCACAATGGAAAGGACAGAGTGGTTTTCGACTGTTCTTTCCAGTTCAGAGGGCGGTCACTGAATGAGCTCCTGTTGCCTGGACCACCCTTGGGGCCTTCCTTGCTTGGTGTCTTGCTGAGGTTCCGACAGCACTCAGTTGCGGTAAGCGGGGACATAAAGGCCATGTTCCATCAGATCCGCCTGCAGCCTACTGACACACCAGTGCTGAGGTTCATCTGGAGAGACATGCAAAGGGAGAAGGAACCAACCGTCTATGAATGGCAGGTATTGCCATTCGGCACCACATGCAGCCCATGTTGCGCTGTATATGCCCTCCAGCGACATGTTCGCGACAACTGTGGTGACAAGTCCCACCTAGTCGAGGTGGTGGAACACTCCTTCTATGTGGACAATTGTTTACATAGTACCCACACTGCTGCTGAAGCCAAAGCTCTTATCGACGATCTACGCCAGCTACTCAGGGAAGGAGGATTTGAACTCAGGCAGTGGGCGTGTAATGTGCCAGCAGTGATTGAACATCTCCCCCCAGAAGCCAAATCGGAAGGCTGTGAGCTTTGGCTGTCTAAGGGCAGTAACAACCCACAAGAGTCAACTCTGGGCCTCCGGTGGAACTGTCTCCTCGACTCTCTAGGCTTTAAGGTCCGTCCAGCAGACCACCTTGAGCCAACATTGAGGAATATTTATAAAGCCCTAGCGAGCCAGTATGATCCACTGGGCTTTATCATTCCATTCACCACAAGGGCTAAAATCCTCATCCAAGATATCTGGAAGCATGATATTGCATGGGATGACCTGATTGAACCCCAGTCTCTGAGAGAACAGTGGTTAGCTTGGGTGAATGAGCTACCAGATCTCATTCACCTTAAATTCTCCCGGACCTAGGCACCACCGTCTGCCGACAAGCCTACCACACCCAGGGAACTACACGTCTTCTGTGATGCATCGGAGAGAGCGTATGGTTCAGTAGCCTACCTACGCACAGTCGGTGATCACGGTCGTGTCTATATATCCTTCGTGGTGGCAAGATCAAGGGTAGCACCGAAGAAACGCCTAAGTATGCCACGTTTGGAACTTGCTGCAGCACTAACTGGCGCCCAGCTTGTCAAGCTTGTCCAGACAGAGGTGACCTTACCTATCCAACAGACTTTTCTCTGGTCAGACTCCACAACTGTGCTCCACTGGCTGAAATCAGAGTCATGTCGTTATAAGGTCTTTGTCGGCACACGTATAGCGGAGATTCAAACTCTTACTGAGGTGACCAGCTGGAGATATGTGGACTCCATGAGAAATCCGGCAGATGACATAACACGAGGTCTGAAACTCTCAGATTTGGCACATCCGCACCGATGGATCTGTGGGCCAGATTTCCTTCAGCAGCCTCCTGATCAGTGGCCAACTATGGCTACAGTAGCTGAAACTGAACCAGACTCCATTGAACGCAGGAAGTCCACTCTCATTTGTACTACGTCAGAGGTTCAGAATACAGATTTACCTGATCTGACTCAGTTCCACATGTGGGAAGACCTAGTTCAGGCTACTGTCACTTCCCTTCATGGGGCGGATGCCTCCAACGATGCGACCACTTATATCTCAGCAGAGAAGTTACTCTTGGCTCAGGCCCAGCAGGACTCTTTCCCTGGCGAGTTAAA
This sequence comes from Valencia hispanica, assembly GCA_963556495.2. Lineage (NCBI taxonomy): Eukaryota > Metazoa > Chordata > Actinopteri > Cyprinodontiformes > Valenciidae > Valencia > Valencia hispanica. The sequence continues at coordinate 42,258,849 of OY747714.1, read as the reverse complement.
GGCTCTCAAGGCTGGTCGACCCATTTCAGCTGACAGTCATCTGGCGACGCTCTCACCTGAATATGATGAAGCCACAGGATTACTTCGCGTTGGAGGGAGATTACGGCACGCTGAGAATTTAGAGGCAGATGCTATCCATCCGATCATTCTGGACCCGGCGCACCAGATTACCAAACTGTTAATCCCGGACTTCGATCTCAAGCTTCTCCATCCTGGACCTGAACGAGTTTTAGCTGAGATGCGACGCCAGTACTGGGTTCTGCGTGGTCGGGAAGCAATACGCAGGCATCAGCACAGCTGCAGGGACTGTCAACTCTGGCGTGCAAAGCCAGATGTTCCCAAAATGGCAGATTTACCATCCTCCAGACTGCGCATCTACAAGCCGCCATTCTACTCCACTGGAGTGGATTGCTTTGGCCCATTTACTGTGAAAATTGGCCGCAGAACTGAAAAGCGATGGGGGATCGTGTATAAATGCCTAACTACCAGGTGCGTCCACCTCGACCTTCTGGAAAGCCTCGACACAGATGCCTTTCTTCTGTCCCTGCGCCGATTTATTGCCAGGCGTGGCACACCGTTTGAACTCCTTTGTGATAACGGTACCAACTTTGTTGGAGGAGAACGGGAGTTAAGGGAGGCATTTAACGCTATGGCATCGGAACTGCAAGATCAGCTGGCAAGACAGAAAATCTCATTCCAGTTTAATCCGCCAAGTGCTCCACATTTTGGTGGGGCCTGGGAGCGGGAGGTTAGGTCAGTGAAAACAGCACTCAGGGTCATCCTTAAGGAGCAGTCAGTGCCGGAGCCGGTTCTTTACACCGTTCTGGTTGAAGTCGAAGGGATTTTAAATGCTAAACCACTCGGATATGTTTCAGCTGACGCTGCCGACCCTGACCCCATTACGACACATATTCTACTTATGGGACGTTATGATTCCTCACTGCTACAGGCCCTGTATGACTCCAGCAGTATTTTGGGGACGCGACGATGGAGGCATAGCCAGGTGCTAGCCGTCAACTTTTGGTCGACCTTCATCCGACGATACCTACCAAGCCTACAAGGGAGGTCTAAATGGCGAATCGATGGGGACAAGCTTTCTGTAGGACAAGTGGTTCTAATAGTTGATCCACAATTTCCACGAGCCCTCTGGCCAGTGGGCAAAGTGATCAAGATCCACCCTGGAGCGGACGGGAAAATCAGAACAGCTACTGTTAAGGTTAAGGACAAGATCTACGTCCGGCCCGTCACCCGGCTCATCCGGCAGCCAAAGATCAGCGATTCTGAGGATAATAATAGCTGATTGGCTTTCTCTGCGGGTTCAAATGTCCTCAGAATGGACATTTGGGGGCGGCTGTGTGAGAAAGCCCTAGAGATGAAAAGCCCAACAGCACCATCTGCTGGTCGAATGAGGAAGATGTCAGCAGAACTAGCGTGGACATGTTCAGCCACACTGACAAGAAGCAAACTTTGCAGCAAGCAGGCAGTGTGAAGCTCTGTGGACTTTTACTGTGTTCCTATTATTATGTGTGCGTTCCTGAGGAAATGTAAGTGCTTTCCACTTCTTAGTTATGGATAATTTGATTATTCTTCCAGTTTGTGTTGTTACAGAGGAATAAGTTAAGTTTGATTTATCCAAACAACCTGTTTCATGAGTAGTTAGCTTCACTTTAAATTTGATTGTACCGGAGTTAATTTGACTATTGTGCTGACTAAATTATAAGTAAGTATCAAGTTGAAAGGCTGATATTGCAACTCCATGTATTTGTAATTTGACCATACTGGGTTGTTAGGAGTAATGTTTACATTCTTTGATATGGTTTACAACTGATTAAGTGTGCTTTGCTTCTATTAATGTTAATGGTAGGAATTGTAGCATATCATTTTCCAATAATATTTCATCCATGCTGTTGTATAATGTTTAAGTATCAGTTTTCACAATTACTGGTTAACCTTGAAATCATATGCTAATATGACATTTTATGCAAGTTTGTAATACCATTTTTATTGTCTTTCTTTCAGACCACACACCCACACACATACATACACACACAACCAATGTTGTACGAGGACTGTAAAGCCTAATAACCTTTATTAAAGAAGACAAACAGATCTCTCTTTCCGAGTCCTTTGATTCTCTAACCGGAATCATAGTCCATAATCTACCGCCTCAACCAGCAATCCTGTTACATGAGGTTTTCCCTCAAACAAGCGCAATGTCCTGGAGAAATTTCAGTCTGGTTTTAGGGTGAACCACAGCACAGAGACGGCCCTTCTGCAGATTTTAAATGATTTTAGATTAAACTATGATGCACAGAGGGTGACAGTGTTGGTTCTACTGGATCTAAGCGCTGCCTTCGATACAATAGACCACACTGTTCTTTTAACTCATTTAAAACAGATCGGCCTTTCTGGTGCTGTTCATAAATGGTTCACATCCTATCTCACAGACAGGACTTTTATGGTAACTTTAGATACCTGCTCCTCTAAGGTCCACAAGATCACATGTGGTGTGCCCCAGGGTTCGATTTTAGGCCCAGTGCTTTTTAACCTTTATATGCTCCCTCGTGGCAGCGTCATCAGAAGACATGGAGTTAACTTTCACAGTTATGCTGACGATACACAGCTGTACATCTCCATTTCTCCCGATGACACAGGGCCAATGGACGCACTTTTTAATTGTATTTTAGACATTAAATCCTGGATGGCAGAAAACTTTCTCCAGCTCAACCAGGACAAAACTGAAGTTTTTGTCATCGGTCCTGAGGCTCAAAGAGAAAAACTTTTACGAAAACTACAATCACTCTCTTTTAATCCCTCTTTACAAGTGAAGAACCTGGACGTCATTTTTGACTCTGAGCTGACTTTTATCCCTCACATTAAAAACATTACTAACATAGGTTTTTATCATCTAAAGTACATTGGCAGAGTCCGCCCCATTCTCTCTCGGGCCAATACGGACTTGTCATCCTCGAAGTGAGGACACACACTCACATGGTGAGGCGTCATTTAAGTTTTATGGGCCTCACCTCTGGAACAGGCTGCCGGAGGACCTCAGGGCTGCAGAGAACGTTAAGAGCAGGCTCAAGAATCACCTTTTTAGCCTAACTTTTAACTGATTTATTATTTATTAATATCTGCTTAATTGCTCTGCATGTTTTACTTGATTAAATTTTTGCAATGTTTTACACTAAATAATTCTAAATTTTATCAGTGTTTTACTATTTAATCTCATATTTATCTACTCTTTATTTTAATATTTTTACCTGTTATTTTAATCTTCCTTCCAGTGTTTCCTCTGTGGGAGCCCTGCCTCGGGAGCGGTGGTTCGGCTGTGGCTGCCTGGGTGCTCTCCAGGTGGAGTTGGGGGTCTCAGCCTTCCCTCCATTGGGCACCCTGTGTGCCTCGGCAGCTGCTGTCGATCTGCTGCTGCCGATGCAGATGGCTTTCCTTACCTGGCTCATCCTTACTCGGCCCTATCTTTGCTTACTGTTGCTTTTAGGTGTGTGTGTGCATGGGAGATGGGTTGGGAGGAGGGGGTTATAACTGTCATCATGTGAGGGGGGTGTATCTGGGGTCATTTTAATCTGTAAAGCACTTTGAGATGCTATTTTGTATGAAAAGTGCTTTATAAATAAAGTTTGATTGATTGATACATTATATCAAAAAATGACAGGTTGTTGCTTTTATCTCGGTTTTTACACAAAGGATCACAAATATTTCTGAGATCATGGCAGGACAGAGAAAGATGAAAATTCTGGTGGAAAAGCCAATGGCTTCCCAAGAAGCGAGATTCAGTTGAAGTCTAATCTACAACAATCTACCTATAGTCTAGATCAGTCGGGCCTCAATGGCTGGTGTCTTGCATGTTTTAGATGTCAACATGGGCCAACAACACATCTGAATCAAATGATTGGTTCATCACTCTGTATAATTGTATAGGTAATTTAGCCATTTAAAATAGCTGTGTTGGAACAAGGACACCTCTAAAACCTGCAGGACATCGTTGAGGACTGCAGTTGGACACCCATCTAGATAAAGCCTCATAGAAACACAGCGGATCCCTGTAGGCAGTATATAGGTCATGCCAGGTTGTTTTTTTCCTCAGTGTAAATTGTATCACTATGCATTAATTTGTTCACTGCAGCATAAAGCTATACATATAAGGACTTGTTGCAGACACAATATGATGACTTTGTTATTGGTAAAACAGTTGACCTTTTTTTAAAATGTTGGCCCAACAGGAATGTTTTAAACAGTCCAAGAATTCACAAATATCTGAATATAGTATATTTCTAAGAACCCAGTAAAGTGCTGTAAACACCAAATTCAACTATCACCTTAATGTCAGGTTGTTTCAAGTTCAGCTGTGCTCTTTAAAGCTTCCATTAAGCTTCATCTTGTCAGCATAAAACATATTTTATTAGAGTTGAAGTTACTAAGGCACCACCAACCTTCCTCCATATCTTGACTGTTATTGTCACAGCAAGAATCTGGAAGATTTAAAGATAAAACATTATAGAGACTGAGTTTCACACTCAGTTGCAGCTCAGTGGATTGGCCTGTTTTGAATCCTAAATGCAAAGGTTGAAAATATTCCTTATTGTGAAATCATCATAAAATGACCTTTAAAACTTTGTACATGAAGAGTTGATGCTAAGTTGGAAGTTTTAGATCAAACCGTTTGCTTTTAATTGTCAGTTCATCAGAGTAAATATTACAGCACTCATTGGAGTGCTTTACCTCTAATAAACTGCATAACATTTTCAGGTTTCTTTCATTTCTGTGAATCTGCAGACATATTTTAGAGTTTCTGTTCCTGCAGAACGACAAGAAAAAAAACTTCATTCACTGAAACAGATATAGAAGCACTACTGGGTGAACAACACTGAACCACTCTGACTAAATAAACCCACTGGGTGTGTTCCTGCTTGCTGGTTTAAAACCAACAGTCTCGCTCCAATGACACAATCCTGTTCCTCTGTATTACATCGACAATGTTGGCCGTGTTACAAGCTGCTGCAGGTGGAATACCTTTCTGTTAACTCGTCAAGCATGTCATAGGTGAAGCATGAAGATTTGAACCTTGTTCAGAAACAACCTGGGTCTTCCTGTTGTTTCTGGGTTAAGCCCAGCTGTCCTCTACAGTAGGTTGTTTTGAAAAAGCTTCAAGCTGATCTTGACAATTTCATAAGAAGCTGCAGAACTCAGGTGAAATATGTATTAAATGTAAACTAATGTATCTTAATTAACTGGTTAAACAACAGAGAGAATAAAAACTCTGAACAAACTGGATAAAAGTCAGTATCTGCTCTGTAGTTTGAATAGGATTTTGCGTAAAAGGAAATTTAAATTTAGGGCTGCAGAGTTGGTAGCACTGTTTCTTTGCAGCAAGAAGGTCTCGGGTTCAAATCCGACTTGGGGTCTTTCAGCCAGAAGTTTGCATGTTCTCCCTGTGCATGCATTGGTTCCCTCCGGGTACTCCGGCTTCCTCCCACAGTCCCAAAACATGATTATAGGTTCATTGGTCTGAGTGTGAGTGTGCATAGTTGTTTGTCCTGTGTGTCTCTGTGTTGCCCTGCGATGGGCATAGATAATGGATGGATGGAAATTTAAATTTAGACAAATAAGAAAACAGAAGTATTACACATTTTACATGATCTGTTTCCACAGACTGATGTAGAACCAAGAGCTAAAAAAAGCTTATTCTTTGCCTCACATTGTTTAATCAAACAGCAGAGTTGATGAGATGATAAAATAAGAAAACTTTCATTCTGATGCTGAATACCATAAATCCATGTTGTTGTTTTTGTTCATGACTTCCTGTCATTGTTCACTAAGTCACAACATGTAGGTGGTGTTGAATAATTTGTGGGTTTGCTGGTTTATGGTAAGAGTTTATCTATCCGACCATCCATTCAATGATTCATTGTTTTCTGCTTATCCGGGGTCACGGAGGAAGCAGCGTAAGCAGAGAGACCCAGACTTCCCTCTCTCCAGCCACCTGGTCCAGCTCCGAGGGAATCCCACAGACTGTATATACAGAGCAGCATAGTCTCTCCAGTTATCCTGGGTCTTCAAGTGGGTCTCCTCCTGATAATGGTAGGGTTGTTGGTTAGAACATTTACACCTTCCTTAGTAATGAACAGAGTGGGTAGGGTAGGGTTACCCTAGTATCTGCTCTGTATTATTAGTGGGACTTTTACCTGACTCTGAAGAGAAAACTGATATATTCAGAAATCTGATCAATCACTTAAAACGTCATAAAAAATGAAAAAATATGAATGAACCAACTGCATGTGTGTGTAAGGATGATGCTGAGCCCTGTCCAAGACAAATTTCTGTAACTTCCAGGTGGCCGACAAGTTTTTATATTCTAGTCAACATTCATGTTTGTAAAGTATCAGACAAAACTCAAGCTTAAACATATGGTTTTATGAAAGCGAACTGGGGACAAAGCAAATACCGTTAGTGGATGATGGTAAATTGTGTTAGAGACAAACTATGGAAGCCATGGAATATTTGTCTTAAAAAAATATGAGATCCCGGAAAGATCTGTGATTAAAATCCTGGTTTATTTGTTAAAATATTTAAGTGTAAAAAAACCCTTTTGTGAAAAATTGGAGGAAAGATAAAAGGTGTGAAAAATACAGGAGTATACTATATGGACATACTTGTAGAAATTAAGGAGAAAAAAAAAGTTTTTCTTCTTTGTTAACCCACTTTTTTGAAGTTTAGTTTTCTGTGGCTTTATTATTTCATTTTATTCTTTGTTTATTTATTCTAAGATTATTGTTCACATCTGAATTTCTGGGTTTTCATTCTCTGTAATGAAAAAAACCCTCACATTACAAAAAGGCAGGAAATATTTCACTCTGTTAATAAAACAATATAAAATGTGTTTCACTTCATGTAGAGTGTGACAAAAAAGTAACTTTTTTTTGATATTCTAATTTTTAAGCTGTACTTGTACATGTTTGTCATTGACTAAACGTGCACATTAAAAAATAGAAATCTTTAGTTATTTCTAGAGTATACTCACTGATGTTTTTAAATCATAAAAGACTGATTTTATTCAGAAGCTGTTTTTTCACAAATAAAAAGTTCAGCAGCTGCAGAGAACGGAAAAGTCCTGTATTTGTTTATCACCACAAGGTGGCAGTAATCAGCTTTTTAAACATAAATCTTTGCTGCGCAGCAATATTCCCTCTATGTTTTATCTCTTAGTTTTAGTAAACATTTCTGTCATGTTGATGAAATACTGCTGAAAGTTTATGGACCAACTTAGAATGTTCTTCATCTCGTCACTGATGTTTATTCATCTTGATATTTCTGAGCTCACAGATATGAAGTTTAGAGAAAACCTCCAGATAACTGTCCTCTTCATCATCTGTGAATGTTGTTAAAACATTAAATAAATGTGTTAAAGCTGCAGCAGGATAGATGTTCCTTGTTGTCTCTGAGTGATGATGGAGCTGATGTGTTGTTGAATCTTCTCCTCTGTCTCCTCTCACAGGGAGAAGATGATCTTCAGGATCCTGCTGCTCATCATCAACAACTCATGTCTCTGTGGTCAGTCTCCATCTTCTCTTTGTTCAGTCTAAATCCATCAATAATCAGTGAAAAGTCTGACTGTCAGTGAAGGTAACACTTCAATCCTCCAGCTGCATCTGATCCAGCAGTTTTACTAGAAGAGAATCAAGCAGAGCTCTGACAGCACAGAGACCATCATGTGACAGAAAGCTCTCTAGATTAGAGTTTCTGGATTTTATTTTAAAGTTTCATTTGCAAGAGGTAAAGGCATGGCTCTGTTATGATTCAAGGCAGAAAACCTAGATTTCTATTTAAAAAACATATTCTTAAGTAGGAAAGTCGTTTTTAAATAACATTTATTTTAACCACTAAAAAGGCAAAAAGAAAACAGTGCTTGCTTATGTGACAATGTCTAAAAGTCAAAGGAGGATGTTAGACAGAAACCAGGTTTAATATAAAATGTTGTTCACAAGAATAAAGTAAAATTACTTTACAAATTTCAGCTTCATACAAAACACACCTAGCCGTTAGCTACATACCGTTTGTGTTAATGAAGTCTTTGCATTGCAGAGAACGAGGAATTACATCTGCCACTGTGATATTTAAACAATCCACTTTTTTAAACATGTTAATTCTTCTGGGTTATAGACAGTATTTAGTAGTTATTTGTAATGTGTTTATAGGAGTAAACTGTTGTCAAACGTTCTGCTGGCTGGTTCCTCCCAGGTACAGATATCCCTGCATTTCTCCTCTTAATGAAGACTCACTGACACATCAGGTTGCAGACGTAGAGCTACATTGTTGCTGCTTCACTTTCCTGTCCTGTTATGATTTCAGATTAGAGCATTTTCAGATTAAAAAGATTAGGTAAATACATTTTTCCTAAGATTAAAACTGTTACATCATAAAATGATTAAACAGCTTGAACCGCAGAATAAAATTCATTTATCAGTAAATAACCAATAATCTTTGTAAGATAATCTGAACCAGACTGTTGCTGATTCAGACAATAGTTTCTGTTTTAAGGTGCTGAGACGTTATTCCAGCTCAGAGACCAGTGTCCTCTCCTTGGTGTCTGTTCTCTCTGAAGCTGCTGTGGAAGTGGACCGCTTCACTTTGACCTCTTTGACCTTTCTGCTCTGTGTTTTCTGTCCTGTAGCTCAGATAAACATCGCAGCTGCTCCTGGACAGAACGCCACTCTGCCATGTCAGCTCCCCAACAACAAACACACCGTCTTTGTAAAGTGGAGCCGACCTGATCTAGAGCCACAATATGTCCTCCTGTACAGAGATGAGCAGCTTGATCCAGAACTCCAGCATCCATCTTTTAGGAAGCGGGTGGAGCTGCAGGACAGACAGATGAAGGATGGAGACGTGTCTTTGGTTCTGAACAACGTGACGACTAACGACACAGGAACATACGAGTGTCGAGGGTTTCAGAGAGAAGCAGGCCGCAGAAAGAGACGCAGTTTGAACTCTGACCTCATCGGTATCGTCTTCCTGGATGTAGCTCCTCCTCCAGGTGAGTTTTCAGTCTGTTTGTCTTTAAATCTGAGTTTCCAGCAGCTCCCTGAATGTTGTGAGAGTGAAACAGACCCAGAGTTGGGAGGGTCCAACCATCCATCTGCAGCAGATGGATGGTTGGAGGTGGAGCCGAAACACATTTATTTATTTATTTCTATTATTTCTGGTCACTTAATATGCTGCATAAACTGGTTTAATGTGTTGATAATTGAATCTTCTTGAAGGTAGAAATGTCTTCAGAAGTCATTGTGAGAGTGATGTTCCTAATCTAAGGGGGAATGTCCCTTTAAGCCCAAATGTGGTTCTGGTTCTGCTGTGAACTTCTCAGATCAGATGTTTGTGTTTTCTAAAGCTGTTGTAGACGAGACTCTGGAGAAAGCAGCTGGTCTGAGAGCAGCAGATGATGTTGGTCAGCAGTTTGAGGAGGAAATGGATTCTGTTGGTTCTTCATCACATCCTCACACCTGATTCTGTTTTTCAGAGAACATGGAGGGAGGCAGAGAAGATGGAAGCAGTCATCAACATGCTGGACTGATCGGTGTTGCTGTCCTGATTATTGCACTGATGATTGGCTGGTTTATCAAAAAGAGAAAGAAAATCAGATGAATGATGGAGCAGAGGCTGATTATTGATCAATTTTCTTCTACAGCCATTTCAAAATACTGTTAGTCTTGATGCAGCTATTCTACATTTGTTTAGGTTTAACTGTTTAAAAAAAAAAATTATTAGTTATTAAATTAGTTCTGAACTACATTTAACTTTGTAATGTGATTTTATAAATAAACCATTTTAAGTGTTTTTTGAGTTTTTTTTCTTAGTTGGATTTTTATCTTTGAAGTTAAAGTAAAACTGGAAGTTGAAACGAAATGATGAATATAATCTGTTAAAAGATGCTCAGCGGATGCAGAAATCACTTATTTACTGAATAAAATATTGGGTTGGCTGAATGAGTTAATAAAAAAGATAAATAATTAATAAGGAGGTGATCATTAAAGCAGATCCGTTTATTATTTATTTCAAGTTAATTTATAATTTACTGACACAGGAATGAAAATAACCACTTATGTCACTAAAACTACTTTTTGTGTCTGATTCAACATATTGTTTCATTTAAACACAGATTTATGAACACGTAGTTTGATCATCTGGTGAGGACGGGTTCTTGGGTTCTGATCCAGAACCTGAGGATCATGTTACCTGATCTAACCTCAGACTGAAGTGAAGAATGCTGAGTGAAGCAGTGAGGATGAAGCTGCTGGTGAACAGATCAGTATTAATATTTAATAATGACGTCTTAAAGCTGTCAGAAATAATTACATTTAATTAAAGGAAACATTTCTAAATCTGTATTTTCACATCAGAACTAAATAAAGACAGAGACCCTGAGAAAGGAGAAGTAATACTGACTTTCACTGCTGAGCAGCCTCTAGTCAGAGAGCTCAGAGCGCCACCATGTGGTCAAAATGACACATTTCATGCTGAGTTACTGGTAGCTGAGAGGTCTCTGCTGAGGTAACATCATTTCACTCCCTGTTTGGATCTTCATGGATTTAATTCATTTTGGTGAATATTATTATTCTTCATCCTGGTCTTCTCAGCTTTATTGATTTATTTCATATAAACAGATTTATTTAGAATTAGATGAAGAAACCAGCATGAAAATGGATGATTTTAACAAACAGCTGACATCAGCAGTCAGACATCAACAACCGACTGAAGCAGCTTGAAGTAAAGAAAGTCAAATCTTGCTGTTAATCTGTGGAGATCCTGTAGAAGAAGAGCTTTAATGAGTGAGCGTTCAGGATGATCTCAGGCTGTTCACACTGCAGACAGTGGTTCTGGTTCTGGTTCTGGTTCTGGTTCCAGCCAGCGGTTCCAGTCACCACAAGGCTTCATGCAGCTGTTAACAGCTGGATCTTTGGAGGCCCAAAGTTTTACAATCCAGCTGTTACCAAGGCAACAGGATGAAGTCCATCAGAGGAGGTGGAGGAGGCTTTTAGCTCCACTGGAGGAGCTGTTTAGATGTTTGCCTCCAGAATCTAAAGGCTGGTTATTGATGAAGTCCATCAGATCAGGATCATGACAGGACTGAAGCTGGTTTTCACTCTGAACTTTGGACTTATTGCTCCGAGTCATTGTGATGAAGAAATGAGCTCCCAGAGACAGAGAGCTGCTAGAAAGCTCATGTGTCCAACTGTTCATCTTTCAGAGTCTCATCTGTTTTGTTCTGGTGCATGAAGACCCTGACAGAGGTCAAAGGTCAGACTGGGTGTGCAGAGGAAAGCAGCCTGATGGAGAACCAGAGTCCAATGATGCCGTGACAGAGAAGCCGACCCGCTGATAAACTTCCCTTTCAGACTGCCGAGCAAACATTTGCTGTCTGATCATCAGATTCACTGAAATCAGGAAAAGCTTCAATCTGCTTCAGTTTAAACTCGCCTCCTTCTCTTACTGTGGGTGCAGCAGGGCTGACTCACTAGCTTTGGACCTCAAAGTTCTTTATTACTCCGCATGCGCTCGTCAATAAACAAAAGTCTTGAAGCAATCCTTTTTTGCCGTTTAATTGTAAACAGGGAGTTTACATACAAAACAGGAACTTAAATCTAGACTTTTCTACAAAAAAGAAAAATGAAAAGCGATGCAGGTCAAAAGACTGTGTTGCTCTAAGGTCCAGTCGCTTCAAACAACCCTTCTGTTAATCTCTCTCCTCTCAGTCCAAACAGCAAAAGTTGAGCAAGATACAGATGATCAATTACTGGTCAAAATACTTATTTCTATAGCAACACAGTACTTTTAGAACTACATAGTACATCAATATATCACTAAGTTAAAAAACAAACTGTAAATTAAATTCTAGTAACAAAAAATGGCTTCAACATATCACGGCCCCTAATTGACTAGACCATAGAATATCAATTACCAACTTATACTTTAATTGGAGCCATTTACATCAATACACACCTTTCCTCTTTAAACTATGATTGTTCCTTTCTTCTTCACAAATATTTACAGGTAAGGATAAACAGTCCGTTTAACAGGTAACTTCTTATCTAGGTCTGATTTTTATCTTCATTCTTCCTCCAGAAGTAAACAGTTTTGTTATGGGTCTATGAATAACACTGGTTTTTGTCTGGACTTTAGTGCTCCTGACAATTCTTTTAGAGTCTGGCAAAACCTTGGGGATTCTGCCCAACATCCAGGCATTTCTTGGCAGGGATAAGTCGGCAATCATGACGACATCTCCAACTTTGAAACTTCTTTTTGGACCGTGCCATTTTTGACGCTCTTGCAACAGAGGTAGATATTCTTCAGTCCACCGTTGCCAAAACAAATCTGTATTTGTCGCCAACCACGGCGAGAATACACATCTTTATCAAACACGCCGGGAGGAATGCTCGTCTGTGCCTACAATAAGAGCAAATGGTTTGGTGTCAGTGGCTCTAGGTCACTGGGGTTGTCTGTGTTCATGGTTAAGCGTCTTCCATTGATGATGCTCTCAACTTCACAAAAGGACAGTTTGTAGCCCTTCATCATCCAATTGCTGTTGCCTCAAAATAGAGTTCAGAACTTTCCTCACTGTGCAGATTTGACGCTCCAAATGCCACCATGATGGGAAGCAACAGGGGGGTTGAAAATCCACCGCACTCCCTTTTTTATCATTGCTACATTGATGCATGATTGATCTAGTTCTGATAATGTCTCTCGTAATTCTCGTTCAGCACCGACGAAGTTTGTGCCATTATCAGACCGAATGATTGACACTTGACCTCTTCTGGCTTGGAAACACAGCATGGCATTAATACAGGAACTTGTGTCAAGGGAATGGGCTACCTCAATATGCACTGCTCTGATGGTCAAGCATGTAAAAAGCACTCCATAACGTTTGACCTTGACACGTCCTCTTCTGACTTCCGGGAGATCTGCCATTTTCTGTTCTCCTGCTTTTGCATGCAGCTTTCGACAGATGATGCACGCTGAGATCACTCTTCTCACTGCTGCATTAGCTCTTGGTATCCAATACCGTCGTGGTAATCTGGCCAACATAGGCGGAGATCCCGGGGGAGGCGGGTGGGACGCGTCCCCCCCTCACACAAAGTTGTCCCCCCCACAAGAGAAGTTATTGTAAACACATACATGCTATCAGTAAAACTGTATTGTCTTCTAAAACCACAACGTAAAAGTTAGTCTGCAAATACAAAACAATGTGTTTTTAATTGTTGAGAAATTATAGTCCATCCCCCTTATTCCTCAAGTTGGTAGGTCGGTCCACACACGCTGTTTCCAACGGGCGGGGCTGCCGGCTCTCCTCCACTTAAATCATCACAGCAGCCCGCAGGCTCACAGGAGGCGGGAATCAAAAGCCAGCGGTTTCCAGTAGTAAGTCATTTAATTATCACACGCTTGTTCTACAAATATGTATGTCAAATGTGGTCATATTATGTCGAACATAGACACCGATTACTGGGCGATATCTTTAGATTTTGATCACCGGTCGGAGATCCCTTTATGACAGATCACCACCACAATAAAATTAAAAAAAAGTTGTCACTTCACGTTCGCTGGTCATTACAGGATTATTCCACTATTATTATTCCATTCATGTGTGGTGGAGGCACGTTGTTCAAAGCTCTCTGTGTAAAACATAGAGCCGAAGATCCCGCTGGCCACACAGACCCAAACACACTATGAAAACTGAGAAAAGTGAGAGATCGATTAAATTGAAAGATAAACTATAGAGTATGTATATGGTTTGTGAATTTGTAAACGCTTTCTATTTTTAATTATTAAAATGAAACAAATATTTCAAGAATATATATTTAGATTCTGTGTATCTTTTCATTCAGTAGGACTTAGATAAAGTTATTAAATATAACAGAGTTATTCTCTAATAGCCTACAAAAATTTCTAAGGTTTATTAAAGAGATTTCAGTCATTTTGATACTTGAATTGATTAGAATTTTTTCTTTCTTGCCATATTCAGAAGGAAAATTTCAAATATATTAAAATCAATATGGAACTATTTGGATTTTAATAGCTTTCATTTTATGTTATTTAATAAAATTTTAATGACATTTTATCTTTACTCTCTTTGTTGTGAAAAATTTAGATATGTTTTAGTACTTAAAATTAATGCTTTGCATCCGTCCACACATGTAGTTGTTGGTCAGCTAATAGCCATGTCATTTCAGGACATGTTGCTTCAACTATTAACAATCTACTTTTAAATCTTTATTCTGAATTGCTTATTCCGTTTTAGGGCACAGTCTTGTTATTGAAATGAAAACAAAAAGAAAGGATGCTTATGAAGATGTACAAAATTGGCAAGATATTATTATTGATCAATATCCTCCAGCTCTGTTCTAATGACAGTATCCCATCTGTGTGTGTGTTGCTGTCAAACTGTCAGCAGACCAGGTCAGTTGAAATGGCAGAGAAACGAAAAACGGCAGACATCAGGTCTTTTTTTAATGCTCCAAAACGTCAAGTAAGTAGAAACTTGCCTTTTGATAAAGACATCTATAAGAAAGAAATGAAATGCCTATGAAATTGTTTCAAAATGGTTTCATTAGGCAAAGTCCAGTCATTTGAGCACAGGTCGCCAGAGCCTGTCAGACACAGGGAAAGAGTCTCAGGTCAGTCTCTTATTAGGGCATACAAAGAACACACCTTTGTTGTTGTGTTTAATTGGGCTGTGGGTTATTCTAGATATTGGAAACATTTATTTCTATTCTAGGAGTCAGAGTGCTCAGAGTCAGGGAAAGTGGTTGAAGTGCGAGACAGAGAGCTTGAGACTTCACAAGACAGCGAGGACAGAGATGCAGCGGTCAACAGCAGCACCAGCACAGGGATAGTGGAGGATGACACAACGGGCCACAATGACCTTACTGCCAGCACCAGCAATGATACAGGACAGCTGGATGCATGCTTTAGTTCAGATCTTAGTGACTGCACAAAACCATCTCAGTGTATAGAAACTCAAACTCTTTCAAAAAGGACATTGACTTTTCAGCAGAAATGGTTTCATGATTTCCCATGGCTACACTACAGCACACCATTGAGAGGAGTCTTGTGTTTTTACTGCAGCAAAGGGTTCTCACACCAGTCCACCTTTGGACAAAGAGCTGATGTTGCTTTCATCAGCTCAGGCTTCAGAAATTGGAAAAAAGCCATTGCAAAATTCACAGTTCACCAAAATTCTCAAGCCCACTGCCACTATGTCAGTGTCAGTGCACATCAGTCGAATCCTATCAGCGCTCAGTTGTCCAGCACTTGGAGTAAACAACAGGAGGTGGCTAGGCATTGCTTTAGAAAAATTGTTAGCTCTGTGCGTCTTGTGGCAAGACAGGGATTAGCTATAAGAGGCCACACAGATGACAGTGGAAATCTGCATCAGCTCTTAAAACTTAGGGCAGAAGAAGATGATCCCATTTTGTTAAAGTGGTTAACAGATCGTAAAACCATCTACACAAGCCCCAAATTGCAGAATGAAATTTTGAACATCATGGCCAATACAGTAATACGTGGAATTACAGCGGAAATCCAGGCACTTCCCATTTTGCAGTTTTCTGTCATTATTGATGGTACTCAGAATGTTACTGGTGCAGAACAGGAGAGTATCTGTCTGCGCTATGTGGACCATGACCTTGTCCCACGTGAAGAGTTTGTTGGACTGTATAGGGGTTTCTGATACAACAGGCCAGGGCATCGCAAAGGTGGCAGCTGATGTTCTGTTAAGACATAATCTGCCACTGTCAGGTTTACGTGGACAGACCTATGATGGCGCTGCAAACATGGCAGGAAAGTACACAGGTGCACAGGCAATACTGAGGAGGCAACAACCATTAGCCCTGTATGTACACTGTGGTGCACACTGTGTTAATTTGATAACACAAGCTGGCTGCTTTGCCAGCCTGCTGATCCGGGACTGCCTTTCTTGGGTGCACCAGCTGGGCATAATTTTTGGACAGTCAGGAAAGTTCAGGAGCATATTTGAAAATATTGCTATTTGTGAACATGCTCCTCTCATCACCTTGAAACCACTCTGCCCAACAAGGTGGACTGTTCGAAATTCTGCAATAATAGCTGTGCTAGATCAGTATAAGAGAGTACTCGAAAGCCTAGAGGAAATGACCAAAAGCTCATCAAAGACGGCCTCTACTGCCAGTGGCTTATTTCAGCACTTTACCAAAGGGAAGACTGTGTTGGGACTCACACTTGCCTCTGCTGTTGTTGGAGAGCTAGAATGCCTGAATGTTTCACTGCAGAAGAAAATCCAAACTGTCTCTGGTATGCTGGATGCTGTCAATCACGTGAGGACTTCTCTTAAGGGAAAGAGAGATGACGAGAGCTACCTTGCACTGTACAAGAAAGCTACAACAGTGGTTGACTCTAAAGAATCCATTGAGCCCATCCAGGCGGCAAACCGTGTCACTGGGAAAGCAGTGGATTACTACAGGGCAGAGTTCTTCAAAGTGCTGGACAGCATTGATGTTCAGTTTGCAGAACGCTTTGACCAGGAAAGTCTAAATATTCTGGTAAAGGTTGAAAGTGCCCTCCTCACTGGAGAATTAGATGACTGTTTAGATCAGTATCCTGAGCTAAACAGAGCTTCTCTTGCTGTGCAGTTGCCTCTCTTCCAGAACAAATACCCATGTACCAGCATTGGGGAGGCTGCAGGGATTCTCAGAGGACTCCCAGTTGAGGTACGGGGCTTGTTTGATCAGGTAGAGGTTCTTATCAGGATTTTGATGGTGGTGCCTGTGTCGTCATGTGAAGCGGAGAGGAGTTTCAGTACATTGCGTCGGCTAAAAACTTGGTTACGGGCAACTATGAACCAAAACAGACTTAACAATCTAGTTGTCTGTAATGTCCACAGAGAGAGACTGGACATGCTGAACATAGATACGATCTGCCAGGAATTTGTTGGATGTAGTGACACCAGAAGGAATGCATTTGGTTCCTTTGTTTAGAGAAGTGGTACTTTTGTGACATGGAAATGTTTCTGTTCGACAGATACTTTACTTTAGTTTTTTACAAATAGGCAGAGTCTTGCATATAAATCTCCATTATTAAGACAAACAGCTAAATGTGCACCGGGAATGTTCATGATAAAAGACTCCACTGCTGGGTTGAAGAATATTCTCTTCGCTGACTAAACCTATCAAATACTGAAGTTTCAATTTATGTTCTAATGACTTATTTCTCATTCTCTATAAATGAAAAAGTTAAGGTACCCCTGGTTAAAGGGGTTGTTTCATTAAATCCTTGTTGTTAAGTTATAAGTCAAACAAACAAGGGCTGTTCATTTTTAAATAACTGTTAATGTACTTGTAAGTAAGCTTAATCTATGATGCATTTTTACTTGTTGACACAACACTACAATAAAAATGTTCGCATTTTTGAAGTAGTTTGATGTTATTAGCCTTGAAAGTGTTTCCGTAATAATGTTGGAACTTCTTCATGCTTACATTTTTGTAAATCTACTTTGACTGTAGTGGAAATTAAGACATTTTGTTAAATGTGGTCATAAAGGCATCAATTCATAACATTTTTTAACATGCTGAAGGCAAACTGTGCAAAACAAGTTGCAAAGAAGCAGGAGAGAGCTTTTTTTTTCATGTCCCCCCCATAAATTACTCTCTGAAATTTTACTGTTTATTGTCCCCCCCAAAATTGAAATGGGATTTCCGCCCCTGCTGGCCAAGACATGATTTCGACCTCCATGTCCAGTTTATTGGTGGATGTGGTGGAGAATGAGGTAGGCGATTTTGTCATGTTTATGCAGAATGGCAGGATGCTTGGCCTCTTCAGGCATCGCTGACTTACTCAAACGCTCTCCAACTGTCAACACACCATCCTTTAAATATGGATCCAGTTTGAAGATTGAACTGTTTCTTTTCAGCTCAGTTGCACCTTGCTGCAAAATTTTTTATCTCTTCAGCATAGATTTGTCTATGACTGTATTTGATTAGTTCCATTTCATCACTGAAAAGATCTTCACTGATAAGATTTCTCTTTTCCTAGTTTTTCTTGCACATCATCATCTGTCGTTGTACCATGGATTTGCACTTTTCCTGGTCTTCTCCAGATGTCAGTATGAACTTTTTCCTTTTTTTTCACACAGGTATTGTAATGTCTCTTTAAAGTGGAGAATCTCTATAAAATGGAGTATGTGCCAACTGGAATAATACTCTGGAATAATACAACTGGCTCAATGGATCCGTACACTCGTTTTGATCTTTACATGATGTTGCAGCAGATGTTTTCACCTCTATGTCGTTCTCCATCAGGTAAATACATTGATCAGGTTGTTCTGGACACTCACTTTCATTTGGCAGGAAACTAGGCCCTTAAAACCAAGCCTTGCTCTCCATAAAGTTCCTAAGCCTCTTGAAGTCTGATCTGCTGGATTCTGTGAGGTCTGAACATACTTCCACTGGGAGGGTGCTGTTGCCTCTCGAACAAAGGAAACTCGATTTGCCACAAATGTTTTGAAATGAAGAGCATCATTCTCAATGTACCTTAGTATAGTAGTACTGTCTGTCCAGAAAATCGACTCCATCAGTGGAATTTCCAGTTCTTCTTTAAGCATCAGATCAATCTTGACAGCCACCATTGCTGCCGTCAACTCCATCCTGGGAATCGTGATCTGCTTGAGTGGAGCGACTCTGGATTTTCCCATCAAAAAAGATACATGCTTCTCGCCCTGATTGTTTGTTAACAAGAGATATGACACAATGCCATATCCATCTTGGCTAGCATCTGGGAAATGGTGGATATGGGCGGTCTTAATGGGCCCAAACATGGCAGGTTTTACACACCTGCTGACCTTCAGCTCTGAAAGCTTATGTAGGTGCATTAAACACTGCAGCCATGTTTTGCGTGGCCTATCATGGATTTCTTCATCCCAGCCCCTTTCTTTTTGCAGAGGTTTCTTAGAATGAGCTTAACTGGCAGGAGGAGCGGGGAAAGAAAGCCCATAGGCTGATGCAAGTTCAGAGGGAAACTTTCACAGAAACATCACAAGCTAAAAATGAATAAAATAATTCTAAGAGAACGGGTTGAAAACAGGGTTTATTTGCAATGACATCAGTTTGTTGGTACTTTTGCAATGATGCTGCAGTTTCCATCTGGAGTATTTTCAGAGGTTGTTTCTCTGAGAGACTCAATATCTGGATTACAGTAGGAAGATTTATTACTCTTCTTTCTTTCTTTTTTGTAATAATTTAATCGTCGAACTCCAACAATTAACAAGACTCCTGCTGCCAGTCCCAGTGCGATGAAGAGGCCGATCCTACTTCGTGTTTCTCGCTGATGAACTGAAGTTGAGTTCTGGATTTTCAACTGATCAGAAGCTTCTGAAAAATAAATCCAACAAAACTGATCACAGTTTGTTCATAGCAACAATAAAATATGGTTGTTTGAACCTAAATCTAAGTTTGTTTCTGCTTAGATCTCAAAAGTAATGTTGCAAACAAAAAGAACAGAAATCCAGAGTAATGTTTCTTACCAACGACTTTGAGGTGCAATATTCCAGAGCCGTCACCATCTTCTGTCCTCACATCACATGAAACCTGACCGGAGTCGTTTATCTGTAGTCTGGACACATGGAGTCTGATTCGTCCTTCTCTGAGGACATCTTTGTCAATCTGGACTCGTCCTGAAAACCTTCCAGTCTTTGATACCTCATTGTTATTTACCACAATCAGGACTGATTCTGTCTGATTATGTGTCAGGTCACATTCTATAACTAGGGACTTATAGGGTCCATCAGGTCTGGTGGTGAAGGTCCACTCCAGAGTGATGTTGTGGTTCTCCTCTGCCTGATAGGAGCTCTGTGCCACATTCACTACAAATGTTGCTGCTGAGGAGACAGAGAGGGAAAGAGAGGAGCAGACACACTGAGAACTGGAACATGGGAGTCTTTCAGCTCCATCTAGAGAGCTTTCTGTCACATGATGGTCTCTGTCAATGATTATTGATGGATTTAGACTGAACAAAGAGAAGATGGAGACTGACCACATAGACATGAGTTGATGATGATGAGCAGCAGAATCCTGGAGATCATCTTCTCCCTGTGAGACGAGACAGAGGAGAAGTTTATAACTTCTCTGATGGAGATCTGTGTTTACATCATGATAGATGACCTGCAGATGTATAGAGCTTTGTCAAGTATGAGGGCTTCAGTTGTCATCCATCCATTCATGCACACGTTCATACTGATGGTGGTAAACTGAAAAATCTAAGCTGATCAAGATTTAGAGGAAATCGTCTAAGTTCATTCTTTAGAAACCTGCCAGGAAATACAAACTGTACTGAGTATAAAGGTTTTCCTAACATCCAGCGACTAAAAGGAGACTGCTCATAAAAATATATTGTATTTATCCACAATTAAAACTACATGTGTTTGTTTTCCTTCATTATTAAATTCATCTGACAGTAAAGAGAAACAATGTCAGACCAGATGGCATGTAGAAGTGAATATGTTCAGCAGCCAAAGTGTTGGAGCTGACAGGTAGAGGCGACTCCTGTCTGACTGTCCGTTCCTCCCACAGGAGAACAACCATGGACACATTAAGTACATGAACAACAGCCTAAAGCTCGCTTTCTATCTGAATTGTTTTATTTTACTCAAAGCTGCAAAAACAAGAACAAAACGTTAATTGCTGTCAGATGATTTCAAAGGTAAAAAGAATTAAAGTGAAAACCTTTTAGGAAATTCATAGGCCTTCTCCACTGCAGCATTGTACATTTATACTTTTCGGACACGACTAAAGAAAAACTTCTGCCCAGATAATGAGTTTAAAAACAACTCTTAAACCAGAGCTGCAAGAATGAGCAGAAAATTATTTTGTTCTTGGATTTCTGTCTATAAAATCCTTCAGAGTTAAAGCTGAAACAGAAACACTGACAGGTGGAGGAGAATCCTGATTGGTCGACCGTCCCTCACAGGACAACCACTAGTTCAGAGAGGTCGACCGTCAGGTTTTAAAGAGGAGAAGACAGTTTCACCTGATAGTTTCTGCTTTTTATCTTTAATACCAACAGTAGCTTCAATACCAAGCAAGGAAACATCACCCTGTCTCAACAGAAAAGTAAACATCAACTTTTAAATCAGAGAGCTCAGTGAGGCTGTGTTGTGCCAAGCTGATCGGTTCCTCTGACTGGTGCAGATGGGCGTGGCCGTCCTGCTGGCTGACTCAGTTGACATAAGAGGACTGAGGTTGGCATTAGCAAGAGGACGTCCTCCCAATACTCTGTGATAACAGAGGCTGACTGTCTACGTCGACGCAGAGCAGTAGGACGACAGACAGAGAGCCGTAGGACGACGAAACACTCACCTTTTTTGGAGATCTTCTGTTCTTCAGCGTTTTACCGACTACATGCTGCTCTCCTTCGAGAAGTGCTTTTGTCCTTTGGAAAGCTCCACCCAAAGTCGTCCGTTCGTACATTCATACCTTCGTACCTTCATACCTTTGTCTGTTCATACCATCGTAGACTTATTTTTAAAACTAAAGGATTTTACAAATTTACAAACATGCTGTTGTAGTTGTTTAACCTTTTGTTTACCCATTTATTTTGTTATTACTTTTCAATTATCGTTATATTTTCTACTGTTGTAAGAGAAAAGAAACAAAGTATGAATGTCTTTGCTGTCTCTCTGTTTTAAACCAATTTGGGACCAAATGTTCTTGATTTTTCTTTATTCATTGGTCTTTTAGTAATTTTTTTTATTTATTGTCAACATTGCTGAGTTGTTCAGTGAAAGGCAACAATCTGACTGATATGCTATTTAAATATTGAAGGGATTTTTTTATGAACCTCCTACAGTTTTGGACAATGTTCATATTTAATCAATCCTTTTTTTTCAAACTCTATAACTTCAGTTTCTGGTAAAAAACAAACTATAAATATCAGATTATTATTATTACTTTCATGAGAAATGAGAGTCAAAAACAAAATTAGCTAAAGTTGAAGCTTCATCTTGTCATCTTGACTTTTGCTTTATCAGATGAACATTATTTTTAGATTGCTTTGCAGTGTGACCAAGGCTAAGTAAGGCGGAGTAGAGCGGAGTAGAGTCGGGCTGAGTAGGCGTTAGTGGAAAAGTACAGCAACTATTAGAGAGTTTCTCTAAAGGTTTAGAACAGAAACATGACACAAAATTATCAGCTCACTCATTTTTTCTTTATTAATATATCAGAAGAACAGTTTAAGCTGATGGCTCAATTTCAGGAAACAAACATGGGCTGACTGAAAGGTTAAAAGAAATTTCAGGTTTCCTCTTTTTTAATTAAAACATGTTAATATTACACAACTGTAGCATTAATAAATACAAGCAGTAGTTTTCAAACAAAGGGTTTATTTATCAGATGATAAAAACACACAAAGTGACCTGATCCTAAATAAAAGGTCATTATTGTCTAAACCTAATTGTTCCACCTTTGGCCCCATCAGTCGGCCATCAAGTGTTCATGAAAAATGGTAACGAGTCTCTTCTTTGCTGCATTTTCTGTCGTTTCAGCCATGTTGGAGAATTTTTTAAGAGTGAAAAATGAAATTTAGCCTATAGAAGAAAAAATAGATAAAAAACGATCAACCACTTTATTCCATCTACTTGAGAAATAATTTTTAAAAAACGTGTCAACATTAATCTAAAAATAAACAACAGTAGCCAATTTAAATTAAGCAGGAACTGAGATAAAGACTCTTTGTTTGCTGAAGATTTTACTCATGCACATCAATTCATCTTCAAAAAGATAATCTGAATAAAAGTGAAAAAAACAAAGTTAACTCAATTTAAGCTTTTATCCAGTCAACTTCCCACCAAGAGAAAAAGTCCCTTCAGTTTTCCTTCTGTTCCTGGAAAACAGATATTTGTTTATTTTAATATTATTTGGTTATATTTACCTGCTGACTGACAACACTGTTTAACATTTTATTTTCCTTCTAAAAGGCTGAAGAGTTTCTGCCTGATCCATCCAGCTGGTCTCACAGTAAAAGCTTTTATGTCTCAGAGTCTCAAGTAGAACATCAGGATTTAACATAAATCACAGAATACATCAGCTGTTTTGTTATTTTAATAACATCTCTGTTTAGTCACTCCCAGGCTTACACATTCAAACATACGATCATATCAGCCCTGATCACCTCTGACCTCAGACACTGACTTTGACTTCAAAACCAGAGAAACAGAGAAATCAACGTTTATTTATGACTTGTTACGCCTGCATGTTTACTGATTGTTTCTTCATAAAAACTTCTATTGTCATAGAAAAGAAAAAACTCTGAAATAAAGTTACAAGCTAACAGAGCTCAGAACTTTTTTTCTTTTAATATTTGTTTAGTGAGACATAAGACACAAAATACTGTAAATTATTGTGTCGCATTGTGTTCATTTTTGAATTATCTGTAAAAACAGTGTCTACTAATGGCAAAGATAAAACTATAACAATAAAAACACAACGACCTCCTGTGTTTTTGGCTGTTTCTGTGGGTCACATTGACACATTTTCAGCAAAACGTCAGATTTTACAGTTTATTTCTGGATAAAACTGTAAATTACAGATCAGCTTTGTGAGGCTGAATAATAAAAGACTGCAGTGAGACTGTTGGACTGAGTTAAGGAAGTAGATGTAGCTGAAAGGTCACACACCCAGAGGGAGGAGCTGCAGAAGATTTGACAAGCAAATGGAGACAAAGAGCTAAAGGGGAAGATCAGCTGATGGAGAACATCAGCCTTCCTGCTGCTGTTTGGATCCAGTTCAGAAAATGTTCCTCAAGTCAGAAAAAAAGATCTCTGATCATTATCTGCTTCAATTGTTTTAAATATAATATTTACATTCTAATAAACTGATATTCACACAGAGTTGCTCCACGACTCTCAATGACTGTAAAATATTTGACTGTTTCATTATTTGCTGTCCTGAAATCTGATCAAGCACATGATTTATTGAACTTATGAGTAAATAAATAACTGGAAAAGCACCCAGAGAAAGCAGATATCCACCTGCACCACTCCCCATGTTGTTATCTAATTCTAACTTTTGGTACTTCTCCCATAAAATGTCTGTTAATGAGACACATGGCTGTGTTCCTGCTGTCACTCTGCTCTTCCAGCAGAGAGGAGAGATTTATGCAAGCACAATTAATTTGCTGTGAGTATGGTCCAACCATAGCGGGGCTGCTGTGCGAGGGGAGCCGCTTGTGAGCTCTCCGACACAGGAGGGGAGGTTAGCACCGCTGGTCGGTGGGTGGATATGCGCTTCATGTCAGATCAGCTCCAAAATTTAATCAGTTGTTCCTGGTCCCATTGCGTAAATTTCCTGAGAATTTCATAGAAATCCGTCCATTTCTTTTTGAGTTATGTTGCTAACGGACAAACAAACAGATGGCACAAAAACATTACCTCCTGGTGGAGGTAAAAAATGATTCAGTCAAACCTGAAAGAATTGTTTCAGTGACGGAAACATCACACTCACCAAGTCAGTAAATCACTTTGGTTTAGTTTCTGCATAGTGAAACAATCATGAAGTCTGTTGATGCATTTCTTTTAATAATAAATGGGCATCAAATAATATTCCAAGAATATGATCATCAATTGTCTTCGTAGATGTCTTCGTATTGATGTCTTGACTAAAAAGCTATTGTTCATCAGCTTCGGC
The DNA here is from genome assembly GCA_963556495.2 of Valencia hispanica. Taxonomy (NCBI): domain Eukaryota; kingdom Metazoa; phylum Chordata; class Actinopteri; order Cyprinodontiformes; family Valenciidae; genus Valencia; species Valencia hispanica. The sequence continues at coordinate 42,234,130 of OY747714.1, read as the reverse complement.
ACGTAGAATATTCTGGAAAGATGTAGATACCACGCACCTAAAGATAGTCAGTATACCTGATGCAGGATGTGGAGCTTCCAGATCCAACTATTTTAGGATGCATAGGTAATCGGTAAGCCCATGTGTCATATTCCATCCATCATATCACACCTGTCATAACCCTCTCTTGCCCCTCCCCCTTTCACTAGCCAGGGCCACGCTTCAGAGATCTGAACATTAAAGTTTATTGAAGCAATGGAATGAAAGGTCTGAGGAGATGCGCCGATGGAGGCTAGGAAGAAGACTCAGAGTGGGGGTGTAGTCTTCAGGAATTAGTCTTTTCCAAGCCTGCTCAGAACCCCCCAGACAGAACCTGAAAGAGAGAGATGTTAGAGGAAGCTAGGTGAGAGAGAGGATGAGGGAAGGAGATGAAGGGAAGGAGGGGAAGAGGGAGGAGATGGGGATGAAGGGATGAGGATTTCAATTTAGTTTATTTATATAGCACCGATTCACAGACGTCTGTGATGGACTGGCGACCTGTCCATGGTGTTACGCCGCCTCTCGCCCCATGACTGCTGGAGATAGGCACCAGCCCCCCGCAACCCTGCATAGGATGGACAGATACAGAAAATGGATGGATGGATTCACTGATGTCATCTAAAGGAAAGTAATTTCAATACAAACATTCCAGTCAGTTTAAAGTTTTAGCTAGTTTTCTATTTAAGGAATCCCAGCAGATTGCATCAGGTCATTGACTGGCAGTTGTGCCCCATTGATGCAGACTCCAACCACAGCAATCCCTCATACTGAGCAAGCATGTAGCGACAGTGGAGCGGAAAAACTCCCCTTTAACAGGAAGGAACCTCCAGCAGAACCAGAACCAGAACCTGGCTCAGTAGGAGCGACCATCTGCCTCGACCGTCTGGGGGTTTAGTAAGACAGAGCAGAAACACAGAAAGAACAAAAAGAACTGACGTGGGAGTACTTTCTATATTAAAGTAAAGAAAGTAAAACGAATGAGGTCAATTAGAGAGTCGGGAAGGGAGGGGTGCAAAAACGATCGAGTCAGACGAGCATTATAGGCGGGCTGAGTTTATATAGACTGCAGAATAATTTGATATGCGATTCAGACTTGAGACGCCAGGTGATTCTAGTTTGGGTAGACTACTGAGTGGGAAGTGGATTTGGGGCGTGGTGTTGCTCCCGAACTTAAAGTGTAACTGAACCCCCTGAAAAATCATAACCCCGCCCCCAGACAACATGTGAAAAATTCTACTAAGTGGCCGGTGCCAGGAAGCACGGAGGGTCGTGGCCAACTGTGGAGGATGAGCGGAGGGGGGAACGTGGGGGGGTGTTCTGGAGGACAATGACAGCTCGCTTAATCTGACACTGAAACATGGACAGTGACCAAAGCAACGTTGGCAGTTTTGCGACTGATCGATCTGATCGACATTCATCTGTTTTGAACGTTAGCCTATGTTAGCATTACCACTCAGAGACTGGACTCCTCTTGTCTCCCTCTGCCTCAGCAGCACCGAGCTCGGGCGGCGCTGGCTCGGCGCCCTGAACCAGCGGATCCCCTCCGCCATCACCGGAGGTAGAGGAGTAGAGGGAGGCTTTATGGAGCTCAGCAGCCGCGAGCCGTATCAATTCGAGCCGCTGGCTCGGGGCGCTGAGTCAGTGCTGCTTGAGGCTGGCGCTGCTGCTGAGGCAGAGGAAGACAGGAGGAGTCCGGTCTCTGAGTGGTAATGCTAACATAGGCTAACGTTCAAAACAGTATGTTAGCTATGCTAACTAAGTGCTAATGCGATTATAATGGTTACCTGAAAAACGCAATCTAACTCCAAACTCGCCACGGGGCGAGTGTGTCTGATAGTTTTATACCCAAACCCACGAGGCGTGTCTGTGAGACCATGGCTGCTGTGACACAGTCAATGACTGTGACGTAGAGATGTACCGCTCTCCACCAATCACAAAATTCAAATGCAGTAGCCACCGTTCGACCCTAAGATGGCAGCACTAAGACACTTTTAGACCAAAAAGTGTAGAATTAAACAAGTTTACACAAAAATGTAAACAGATCCCCAGAAACTGAAAGATGGCATTGGTAAAGACCCATTTATACAGTTTAGAAGCAAAAAAAAGTTGTTTTGGGGTTTAGTTACTCTTTAAGTTACATTATCTCCATTTAATATGTAACACCTGTTGTCAATCAATCATTTTAACACAAATTATCCCCTTTATGCATCTTTTTTTATCTTTTATCTCCTTTTAAGTGTTTTTGTTCTTCCTAAAAAGACTGTAATCAGACATTAAATGCAGAAATAAATCTAACTCAGTGGAGCCTAAGTTGATCCTCGACGCTAAACAATCAGTTGTATTTCATATTTTAGAGCTACACCTTGTGGTGAACTGAGGAACTGAGTCTGATTCTAACTGAAGGTCTGACCCTCAACATGAGTAAAATCTGTCTGATTGGATCAGTTCAGATAAGATCCTTAGAAAGATGAAGCTGCTCTATGAGGCTTTAATGAAACAAAAGAATCAAACAGGATCTGATGCAAGTCCAGAGGGAAACCTTCACAGAAATATCACAAGCTAAAAATGAATAAAATAATTCTAAGAGAACGGGTTGAAAACAGGGTTTATTTGCAATGACATCAGTTTGTTGGTACTTATGCAATGATGCTGCAGTTTCCATCTGGAGAATTTTCAGGGGTTGTTTCTCTGAGAGACTCAATATCTGGATTACAGTAGGAAGATTTATTTCTCTTCTTTCTTTCTTTTTTGTAATAATTTAATCGTTGAACTCCAACAATTAACAAGACTCCTGCTGCCAGTCCCAGTGCGATGAAGAGGCCGATCCTACTTCGTGTTTCTCGCTGATGAACTGAAGTTGAGTTCTGGATTTTCAACTGATCAGAAGCTTCTGAAAAATAAATCCAACAAAACTGATCACAGTTTGTTCATAGCAACAATAAAATATGGTTGTTTGAACCTAAATCTAAGTTTGTTTCTGCTTAGATCTCAAAAGTAATGTTGCAAACAAAAAGAACAGATATCCAGAGTAATGTTTCTTACCAACGACTTTGAGGTGCAATTTTCCAGAGCCGTCACCATCTTCTGTCCTCACATCACATGAAACCTGACCGGAGTTGTTTATCTGTAGTCTGGACACATGGAGTCTGATTCGTCCTTCTCTGAGGACATCTTTGTCAATCTGGACTCGTCCTGAAAACCTTCCAGTCTTTGATACCTCATTGTTATTTACCACAATCAGGACTGATTCTGTCTGATTATGTGTCAGGTCACATTCTATAACTAGGGACTTATAGGGTCCATCAGGTCTGGTGGTGAAGGTCCACTCCAGAGTGATGTTGTGGTTCTCCTCTGCCTGATAGGAGCTCTGTGTCACATTCACTACAAATGTTGCTGCTGAGGAGACAGAGAGGGAAAGAGAGGAGCAGACACACTGAGAACTGGAACATGGGAGTCTTTCAGCTCCATCTAGAGAGCTTTCTGTCACATGATGGTCTCTGTCAATGATTATTGATGGATTTAGACTGAACAAAGAGAAGATGGAGACTGACCACAGAGACATGAGTTGATGATGATGAGCAGCAGAATCCTGGAGATCATCTTCTCCCTGTGAGACGAGACAGAGGAGAAGTTTATAACTTCTCTGATGGAGATCTGTGTTTACATCATGATAGATGACCTGCAGATGTATAGAGCTTTGTCAAGTATGAGGGCTTCAGTTGTCATCCATCCATTCATGCACACGTTCATACTGATGGTGGTAAACTGAAAAATCCTAAGCTGATCAAGATTTAGAGGAAATCGTCTAAGTTCATTCTTTAGAAACCTGCCAGGAAATACAAACTGTACTGAGTATAAAGGTTTTCCTAACATCCAGCGACTAAAAGGAGACTGCTCATAAAAATATATTGTATTTATCCACAATTAAAACTACATGTGTTTGTTTTCCTTCATTATTAAATTCATCTGACAGTAAAGAGAAACAATGTCAGACCAGATGGCATGTAGAAGTGAATATGTTCAGCAGCCAAAGTGTTGGAGCTGACAGGTAGAGGCGACTCCTGTCTGACTGTCCGTTCCTCCCACAGGAGAACAACCATGGACACATTAAGTACATGAACAACAGCCTAAAGCTCGCTTTCTATCTGAATTGTTTTATTTTACTCAAAGCTGCAAAAACAAGAACAAAACGTTAATTGCTGTCAGATGATTTCAAAGGTAAAAAGAATTAAAGTGAAAACCTTTTAGGAAATTCATAGGCCTTCTCCACTGCAGCATTGTACATTTATACTTTTCGGACACGACTAAAGAAAAACTTCTGCCCAGATAATGAGTTTAAAAACAACTCTTAAACCAGAGCTGCAAGAATGAGCAGAAAATTATTTTGTTCTTGGATTTCTGTCTATAAAATCCTTCAGAGTTAAAGCTGAAACAGAAACACTGACAGGTGGAGGAGAATCCTGATTGGTCGACCGTCCCTCACAGGACAACCACTAGTTCAGAGAGGTCGACCGTCAGGTTTTAAAGAGGAGAAGACAGTTTCACCTGATAGTTTCTGCTTTTTATCTTTAATACCAACAGTAGCTTCAATACCAAGCAAGGAAACATCACCCTGTCTCAACAGAAAAGTAAACATCAACTTTTAAATCAGAGAGCTCAGTGAGGCTGTGTTGTGCCAAGCTGATCGGTTCCTCTGACTGGTGCAGATGGGCGTGGCCGTCCTGCTGGCTGACTCAGTTGACATAAGAGGACTGAGGTTGGCATTAGCAAGAGGACGTCCTCCCAATACTCTGTGATAACAGAGGCTGACTGTCTACGTCGACGCAGAGCAGTAGGACGACAGACAGAGAGCCGTAGGACGACGAAACACTCACCTTTTTTGGAGATCTTCTGTTCTTCAGCGTTTTACCGACTACATGCTGCTCTCCTTCGAGAAGTGCTTTTGTCCTTTGGAAAGCTCCACCCAAAGTCGTCCGTTCGTACATTCATACCTTCGTACCTTCATACCTTTGTCTGTTCATACCATCGTAGACTTATTTTTAAAACTAAAGGATTTTACAAATTTACAAACATGCTGTTGTAGTTGTTTAACCTTTTGTTTACCCATTTATTTTGTTATTACTTTTCAATTATCGTTATATTTTCTACTGTTGTAAGAGAAAAGAAACAAAGTATGAATGTCTTTGCTGTCTCTCTGTTTTAAACCAATTTGGGACCAAATGTTCTTGATTTTTCTTTATTCATTGGTCTTTTAGTAATTTTTTTTATTTATTGTCAACATTGCTGAGTTGTTCAGTGAAAGGCAACAATCTGACTGATATGCTATTTAAATATTGAAGGGAATTTTTTATGAACCTCCTACAGTTTTGGACAATGTTCATATTTAATCAATCCTTTTTTTTCAAACTCTATAACTTCAGTTTCTGGTAAAAAACAAACTATAAATATCAGATTATTATTATTACTTTCATGAGAAATGAGAGTCAAAAACAAAATTAGCTAAAGTTGAAGCTTCATCTTGTCATCTTGACTTTTGCTTTATCAGATGAACATTATTTTTAGATTGCTTTGCAGTGTGACCAAGGCTAAGTAAGGCGGAGTAGAGCGGAGTAGAGTCGGGCTGAGTAGGCGTTAGTGGAAAAGTACAGCAACTATTAGAGAGTTTCTCTAAAGGTTTAGAACAGAAACATGACACAAAATTATCAGCTCACTCATTTTTTCTTTATTAATATATCAGAAGAACAGTTTAAGCTGATGGCTCAATTTCAGGAAACAAACATGGGCTGACTGAAAGGTTAAAAGAAATTTCAGGTTTCCTCTTTTTTAATTAAAACATGTTAATATTACACAACTGTAGCATTAATAAATACAAGCAGTAGTTTTCAAACAAAGGGTTTATTTATCAGATGATAAAAACACACAAAGTGACCTGATCCTAAATAAAAGGTCATTATTGTCTAAACCTAATTGTTCCACCTTTGGCCCCATCAGTCGGCCATCAAGTGTTCATGAAAAATGGTAACGAGTCTCTTCTTTGCTGCATTTTCTGTCGTTTCAGCCATGTTGGAGAATTTTTTAAGAGTGAAAAATGAAATTTAGCTTATAGAAGAAAAAATAGATAAAAAACGATCAACCACTTCATTCCATCTACTTGAGAAATAATTTTTAAAAAACGTGTCAACATTAATCTAAAAATAAACAACAGTAGCCAATTTAAATTAAGCAGGAACTGAGATAAAGACTCTTTGTTTGCTGAAGATTTTACTCATGCACATCAGATCATCTTCAAAAAGATAATCTGAATAAAAGTGAAAAAAACAAAGTTAACTCAATTTAAGCTTTTATCCAGTCAACTTCCCACCAAGAGAAAAAGTCCCTTCAGTTTTCCTTCTGTTCCTGGAAAACAGATATTTGTTTATTTTAATATTATTTGGTTATATTTACCTGCTGACTGACAACACTGTTTAACATTTTATTTTCCTTCTAAAAGGCTGAAGAGTTTCTGCCTGATCCATCCAGCTGGTCTCACAGTAAAAGCTTTTATGTCTCAGAGTCTCAAGTAGAACATCAGGATTTAACATAAATCACAGAATACATCAGCTGTTTTGTTATTTTAATAACATCTCTGTTTAGTCACTCCCAGGCTTACACATTCAAACATACGATCATATCAGCCCTGATCACCTCTGACCTCAGACACTGACTTTGACTTCAAAACCAGAGAAACAGAGAAATCAACGTTTATTTATGACTTGTTACGCCTGCATGTTTACTGATTGTTTCTTCATAAAAACTTCTATTGTCATAGAAAAGAAAAAACTCTGAAATAAAGTTACAAGCTAACAGAGCTCAGAACTTTTTTTCTTTTAATATTTGTTTAGTGAGACATAAGACACAAAATACTGTAAATTATTGTGTCGCATTGTGTTCATTTTTGAATTATCTGTAAAAACAGTGTCTACTAATGGCAAAGATAAAACTATAACAATAAAAACACAACGACCTCCTGTGTTTTTGGCTGTTTCTGTGGGTCACATTGACACATTTTCAGCAAAACGTCAGATTTTACAGTTTATTTCTGGATAAAACTGTAAATTACAGATCAGCTTTGTGAGGCTGAATAATAAAAGACTGCAGTGAGACTGTTGGACTGAGTTAAGGAAGTAGATGTAGCTGAAAGGTCACACACCCAGAGGGAGGAGCTGCAGAAGATTTGACAAGCAAATGGAGACAAAGAGCTAAAGGGGAAGATCAGCTGATGGAGAACATCAGCCTTCCTGCTGCTGTTTGGATCCAGTTCAGAAAATGTTCCTCAAGTCAGAAAAAAAGATCTCTGATCATTATCTGCTTCAATTGTTTTAAATATAATATTTACATTCTAATAAACTGATATTCACACAGAGTTGCTCCACGACTCTCAATGACTGTAAAATATTTGACTGTTTCATTATTTGCTGTCCTGAAATCTGATCAAGCACATGATTTATTGAACTTATGAGTAAATAAATAACTGGAAAAGCACCCAGAGAAAGCAGATATCCACCTGCACCACTCCCCATGTTGTTATCTAATTCTAACTTTTGGTACTTCTCCCATAAAATGTCTGTTAATGAGACACATGGCTGTGTTCCTGCTGTCACTCTGCTCTTCCAGCAGAGAGGAGAGATTTATGCAAGCACAATTAATTTGCTGTGAGTATGGTCCAACCATAGCGGGGCTGCTGTGCGAGGGGAGCCGCTTGTGAGCTCTCCGACACAGGAGGGGAGGTTAGCACCGCTGGTCGGTGGGTGGATATGCGCTTCATGTCAGATCAGCTCCAAAATTTAATCAGTTGTTCCTGGTCCCATTGCGTAAATTTCCTGAGAATTTCATAGAAATCCGTCCATTTCTTTTTGAGTTATGTTGCTAACGGACAAACAAACAGATGGCACAAAAACATTACCTCCTGGTGGAGGTAAAAAATGATTCAGTCAAACCTGAAAGAATTGTTTCAGTGACGGAAACATCACACTCACCAAGTCAGTAAATCACTTTGGTTTAGTTTCTGCATAGTGAAACAATCATGAAGTCTGTTGATGCATTTCTTTTAATAATAAATGGGCATCAAATAATATTCCAAGAATATGATCATCAATTGTCTTCGTAGATGTCTTCGTATTGATGTCTTGACTAAAAAGCTAGTGTTCATCAGCTTCGGCACGTAGAATATTCTGGAAAGATGTAGATACCACGCACCTAAAGATAGTCAGTATACCTGATGCAGGATGTGGAGCTTCCAGATCCAACTATTTTAGGATGCATAGGTAATCGGTAAGCCCATGTGTCATATTCCATCCATCATATCACACCTGTCATAACCCTCTCTTGCCCCTCCCCCTTTCACTAGCCAGGGCCACGCTTCAGAGATCTGAACATTAAAGTTTATTGAAGCAATGGAATGAAAGGTCTGAGGAGATGCGCCGATGGAGGCTAGGAAGAAGACTCAGAGTGGGGGTGTAGTCTTCAGGAATTAGTCTTTTCCAAGCCTGCTCAGAACCCCCCAGACAGAACCTGAAAGAGAGAGATGTTAGAGGAAGCTAGGTGAGAGAGAGGATGAGGGAAGGAGATGAAGGGAAGGAGGGGAAGAGGGAGGAGATGGGGATGAAGGGATGAGGATTTCAATTTAGTTTATTTATATAGCACCGATTCACAGACGTCTGTGATGGACTGGCGACCTGTCCATGGTGTTACGCCGCCTCTCGCCCCATGACTGCTGGAGATAGGCACCAGCCCCCCGCAACCCTGCATAGGATGGACAGATACAGAAAATGGATGGATGGATTCACTGATGTCATCTAAAGGAAAGTAATTTCAATACAAACATTCCAGTCAGTTTAAAGTTTTAGCTAGTTTTCTATTTAAGGAATCCCAGCAGATTGCATCAGGTCATTGACTGGCAGTTGTGCCCCATTGATGCAGACTCCAACCACAGCAATCCCTCATACTGAGCAAGCATGTAGCGACAGTGGAGCGGAAAAACTCCCCTTTAACAGGAAGGAACCTCCAGCAGAACCAGAACCAGAACCTGGCTCAGTAGGAGCGACCATCTGCCTCGACCGTCTGGGGGTTTAGTAAGACAGAGCAGAAACACAGAAAGAACAAAAAGAACTGACGTGGGAGTACTTTCTATATTAAAGTAAAGAAAGTAAAACGAATGAGGTCAATTAGAGAGTCGGGAAGGGAGGGGTGCAAAAACGATCGAGTCAGACGAGCATTATAGGCGGGCTGAGTTTATATAGACTGCAGAATAATTTGATATGCGATTCAGACTTGAGACGCCAGGTGATTCTAGTTTGGGTAGACTACTGAGTGGGAAGTGGATTTGGGGCGTGGTGTTGCTCCCGAACTTAAAGTGTAACTGAACCCCCTGAAAAATCATAACCCCGCCCCCAGACAACATGTGAAAAATTCTACTAAGTGGCCGGTGCCAGGAAGCACGGAGGGTCGTGGCCAACTGTGGAGGATGAGCGGAGGGGGGAACGTGGGGGTGTGTTCAGGAGGACAATGACAGCTCGCTTAATCTGACACTGAAACATGGACAGTGACCAAAGCAACGTTGGCAGTTTTGCGACTGATCGATCTGATCGACATTCATCTGTTTTGAACGTTAGCCTATGTTAGCATTACCACTCAGAGACTGGACTCCTCTTGTCTCCCTCTGCCTCAGCAGCACCGAGCTCGGGCGGCGCTGGCTCGGCGCCCTGAACCAGCGGATCCCCTCCGCCATCACCGGAGGTAGAGGAGTAGAGGGAGGCTTTATGGAGCTCAGCAGCCGCGAGCCGTATCAATTCGAGCCGCTGGCTCGGGGCGCTGAGTCAGTGCTGCTTGAGGCTGGCGCTGCTGCTGAGGCAGAGGAAGACAGGAGGAGTCCGGTCTCTGAGTGGTAATGCTAACATAGGCTAACGTTCAAAACAGTATGTTAGCTATGCTAACTAAGTGCTAATGCGATTATAATGGTTACCTGAAAAACGCAATCTAACTCCAAACTCGCCACGGGGCGAGTGTGTCTGATAGTTTTATACCCAAACCCACGAGGCGTGTCTGTGAGACCATGGCTGCTGTGACACAGTCAATGACTGTGACGTAGAGATGTACCGCTCTCCACCAATCACAAAATTCAAATGCAGTAGCCACCGTTCGACCCTAAGATGGCAGCACTAAGACACTTTTAGACCAAAAAGTGTAGAATTAAACAAGTTTACACAAAAATGTAAACAGATCCCCAGAAACTGAAAGATGGCATTGGTAAAGACCCATTTATACAGTTTAGAAGCAAAAAAAAGTTGTTTTGGGGTTTAGTTACTCTTTAAGTTACATTATCTCCATTTAATATGTAACACCTGTTGTCAATCAATCATTTTAACACAAATTATCCCCTTTATGCATCTTTTTTTATCTTTTATCTCCTTTTAAGTGTTTTTGTTCTTCCTAAAAAGACTGTAATCAGACATTAAATGCAGAAATAAATCTAACTCAGTGGAGCCTAAGTTGATCCTCGACGCTAAACAATCAGTTGTATTTCATATTTTAGAGCTACACCTTGTGGTGAACTGAGGAACTGAGTCTGATTCTAACTGAAGGTCTGACCCTCAACATGAGTAAAATCTGTCTGATTGGATCAGTTCAGATAAGATCCTTAGAAAGATGAAGCTGCTCTATGAGGCTTTAATGAAACAAAAGAATCAAACAGGATCTGATGCAAGTCCAGAGGGAAACCTTCACAGAAATATCACAAGCTAAAAATGAATAAAATAATTCTAAGAGAACGGGTTGAAAACAGGGTTTATTTGCAATGACATCAGTTTGTTGGTACTTATGCAATGATGCTGCAGTTTCCATCTGGAGAATTTTCAGAGGTTGTTTCTCTGAGAGACTCAATATCTGGATTACAGTAGGAAGATTTATTTCTCTTCTTTCTTTCTTTTTTGTAATAATTTAATCGTTGAACTCCAACAATTAACAAGACTCCTGCTGCCAGTCCCAGTGCGATGAAGAGGCCGATCCTACTTCGTGTTTCTCGCTGATGAACTGAAGTTGAGTTCTGGATTTTCAACTGATCAGAAGCTTCTGAAAAATAAATCCAACAAAACTGATCACAGTTTGTTCATAGCAACAATAAAATATGGTTGTTTGAACCTAAATCTAAGTTTGTTTCTGCTTAGATCTCAAAAGTAATGTTGCAAACAAAAAGAACAGATATCCAGAGTAATGTTTCTTACCAACGACTTTGAGGTGCAATTTTCCAGAGCCGTCACCATCTTCTGTCCTCACATCACATGAAACCTGACCGGAGTTGTTTATCTGTAGTCTGGACACATGGAGTCTGATTCGTCCTTCTCTGAGGACATCTTTGTCAATCTGGACTCGTCCTGAAAACCTTCCAGTCTTTGATACCTCATTGTTATTTACCACAATCAGGACTGATTCTGTCTGATTATGTGTCAGGTCACATTCTATAACTAGGGACTTATAGGGTCCATCAGGTCTGGTGGTGAAGGTCCACTCCAGAGTGATGTTGTGGTTCTCCTCTGCCTGATAGGAGCTCTGTGTCACATTCACTACAAATGTTGCTGCTGAGGAGACAGAGAGGGAAAGAGAGGAGCAGACACACTGAGAACTGGAACATGGGAGTCTTTCAGCTCCATCTAGAGAGCTTTCTGTCACATGATGGTCTCTGTCAATGATTATTGATGGATTTAGACTGAACAAAGAGAAGATGGAGACTGACCACAGAGACATGAGTTGATGATGATGAGCAGCAGAATCCTGGAGATCATCTTCTCCCTGTGAGACGAGACAGAGGAGAAGTTTATAACTTCTCTGATGGAGATCTGTGTTTACATCATGATAGATGACCTGCAGATGTATAGAGCTTTGTCAAGTATGAGGGCTTCAGTTGTCATCCATCCATTCATGCACACGTTCATACTGATGGTGGTAAACTGAAAAATCCTAAGCTGATCAAGATTTAGAGGAAATCGTCTAAGTTCATTCTTTAGAAACCTGCCAGGAAATACAAACTGTACTGAGTATAAAGGTTTTCCTAACATCCAGCGACTAAAAGGAGACTGCTCATAAAAATATATTGTATTTATCCACAATTAAAACTACATGTGTTTGTTTTCCTTCATTATTAAATTCATCTGACAGTAAAGAGAAACAATGTCAGACCAGATGGCATGTAGAAGTGAATATGTTCAGCAGCCAAAGTGTTGGAGCTGACAGGTAGAGGCGACTCCTGTCTGACTGTCCGTTCCTCCCACAGGAGAACAACCATGGACACATTAAGTACATGAACAACAGCCTAAAGCTCGCTTTCTATCTGAATTGTTTTATTTTACTCAAAGCTGCAAAAACAAGAACAAAACGTTAATTGCTGTCAGATGATTTCAAAGGTAAAAAGAATTAAAGTGAAAACCTTTTAGGAAATTCATAGGCCTTCTCCACTGCAGCATTGTACATTTATACTTTTCGGACACGACTAAAGAAAAACTTCTGCCCAGATAATGAGTTTAAAAACAACTCTTAAACCAGAGCTGCAAGAATGAGCAGAAAATTATTTTGTTCTTGGATTTCTGTCTATAAAATCCTTCAGAGTTAAAGCTGAAACAGAAACACTGACAGGTGGAGGAGAATCCTGATTGGTCGACCGTCCCTCACAGGACAACCACTAGTTCAGAGAGGTCGACCGTCAGGTTTTAAAGAGGAGAAGACAGTTTCACCTGATAGTTTCTGCTTTTTATCTTTAATACCAACAGTAGCTTCAATACCAAGCAAGGAAACATCACCCTGTCTCAACAGAAAAGTAAACATCAACTTTTAAATCAGAGAGCTCAGTGAGGCTGTGTTGTGCCAAGCTGATCGGTTCCTCTGACTGGTGCAGATGGGCGTGGCCGTCCTGCTGGCTGACTCAGTTGACATAAGAGGACTGAGGTTGGCATTAGCAAGAGGACGTCCTCCCAATACTCTGTGATAACAGAGGCTGACTGTCTACGTCGACGCAGAGCAGTAGGACGACAGACAGAGAGCCGTAGGACGACGAAACACTCACCTTTTTTGGAGATCTTCTGTTCTTCAGCGTTTTACCGACTACATGCTGCTCTCCTTCGAGAAGTGCTTTTGTCCTTTGGAAAGCTCCACCCAAAGTCGTCCGTTCGTACATTCATACCTTCGTACCTTCATACCTTTGTCTGTTCATACCATCGTAGACTTATTTTTAAAACTAAAGGATTTTACAAATTTACAAACATGCTGTTGTAGTTGTTTAACCTTTTGTTTACCCATTTATTTTGTTATTACTTTTCAATTATCGTTATATTTTCTACTGTTGTAAGAGAAAAGAAACAAAGTATGAATGTCTTTGCTGTCTCTCTGTTTTAAACCAATTTGGGACCAAATGTTCTTGATTTTTCTTTATTCATTGGTCTTTTAGTAATTTTTTTTATTTATTGTCAACATTGCTGAGTTGTTCAGTGAAAGGCAACAATCTGACTGATATGCTATTTAAATATTGAAGGGATTTTTTTATGAACCTCCTACAGTTTTGGACAATGTTCATATTTAATCAATCCTTTTTTTTCAAACTCTATAACTTCAGTTTCTGGTAAAAAACAAACTATAAATATCAGATTATTATTATTACTTTCATGAGAAATGAGAGTCAAAAACAAAATTAGCTAAAGTTGAAGCTTCATCTTGTCATCTTGACTTTTGCTTTATCAGATGAACATTATTTTTAGATTGCTTTGCAGTGTGACCAAGGCTAAGTAAGGCGGAGTAGAGCGGAGTAGAGTCGGGCTGAGTAGGCGTTAGTGGAAAAGTACAGCAACTATTAGAGAGTTTCTCTAAAGGTTTAGAACAGAAACATGACACAAAATTATCAGCTCACTCATTTTTTCTTTATTAATATATCAGAAGAACAGTTTAAGCTGATGGCTCAATTTCAGGAAACAAACATGGGCTGACTGAAAGGTTAAAAGAAATTTCAGGTTTCCTCTTTTTTAATTAAAACATGTTAATATTACACAACTGTAGCATTAATAAATACAAGCAGTAGTTTTCAAACAAAGGGTTTATTTATCAGATGATAAAAACACACAAAGTGACCTGATCCTAAATAAAAGGTCATTATTGTCTAAACCTAATTGTTCCACCTTTGGCCCCATCAGTCGGCCATCAAGTGTTCATGAAAAATGGTAACGAGTCTCTTCTTTGCTGCATTTTCTGTCGTTTCAGCCATGTTGGAGAATTTTTTAAGAGTGAAAAATGAAATTTAGCTTATAGAAGAAAAAATAGATAAAAAACGATCAACCACTTCATTCCATCTACTTGAGAAATAATTTTTAAAAAACGTGTCAACATTAATCTAAAAATAAACAACAGTAGCCAATTTAAATTAAGCAGGAACTGAGATAAAGACTCTTTGTTTGCTGAAGATTTTACTCATGCACATCAATTCATCTTCAAAAAGATAATCTGAATAAAAGTGAAAAAAACAAAGTTAACTCAATTTAAGCTTTTATCCAGTCAACTTCCCACCAAGAGAAAAAGTCCCTTCAGTTTTCCTTCTGTTCCTGGAAAACAGATATTTGTTTATTTTAATATTATTTGGTTATATTTACCTGCTGACTGACAACACTGTTTAACATTTTATTTTCCTTCTAAAAGGCTGAAGAGTTTCTGCCTGATCCATCCAGCTGGTCTCACAGTAAAAGCTTTTATGTCTCAGAGTCTCAAGTAGAACATCAGGATTTAACATAAATCACAGAATACATCAGCTGTTTTGTTATTTTAATAACATCTCTGTTTAGTCACTCCCAGGCTTACACATTCAAACATACGATCATATCAGCCCTGATCACCTCTGACCTCAGACACTGACTTTGACTTCAAAACCAGAGAAACAGAGAAATCAACGTTTATTTATGACTTGTTACGCCTGCATGTTTACTGATTGTTTCTTCATAAAAACTTCTATTGTCATAGAAAAGAAAAAACTCTGAAATAAAGTTACAAGCTAACAGAGCTCAGAACTTTTTTTCTTTTAATATTTGTTTAGTGAGACATAAGACACAAAATACTGTAAATTATTGTGTCGCATTGTGTTCATTTTTGAATTATCTGTAAAAACAGTGTCTACTAATGGCAAAGATAAAACTATAACAATAAAAACACAACGACCTCCTGTGTTTTTGGCTGTTTCTGTGGGTCACATTGACACATTTTCAGCAAAACGTCAGATTTTACAGTTTATTTCTGGATAAAACTGTAAATTACAGATCAGCTTTGTGAGGCTGAATAATAAAAGACTGCAGTGAGACTGTTGGACTGAGTTAAGGAAGTAGATGTAGCTGAAAGGTCACACACCCAGAGGGAGGAGCTGCAGAAGATTTGACAAGCAAATGGAGACAAAGAGCTAAAGGGGAAGATCAGCTGATGGAGAACATCAGCCTTCCTGCTGCTGTTTGGATCCAGTTCAGAAAATGTTCCTCAAGTCAGAAAAAAAGATCTCTGATCATTATCTGCTTCAATTGTTTTAAATATAATATTTACATTCTAATAAACTGATATTCACACAGAGTTGCTCCACGACTCTCAATGACTGTAAAATATTTGACTGTTTCATTATTTGCTGTCCTGAAATCTGATCAAGCACATGATTTATTGAACTTATGAGTAAATAAATAACTGGAAAAGCACCCAGAGAAAGCAGATATCCACCTGCACCACTCCCCATGTTGTTATCTAATTCTAACTTTTGGTACTTCTCCCATAAAATGTCTGTTAATGAGACACATGGCTGTGTTCCTGCTGTCACTCTGCTCTTCCAGCAGAGAGGAGAGATTTATGCAAGCACAATTAATTTGCTGTGAGTATGGTCCAACCATAGCGGGGCTGCTGTGCGAGGGGAGCCGCTTGTGAGCTCTCCGACACAGGAGGGGAGGTTAGCACCGCTGGTCGGTGGGTGGATATGCGCTTCATGTCAGATCAGCTCCAAAATTTAATCAGTTGTTCCTGGTCCCATTGCGTAAATTTCCTGAGAATTTCATAGAAATCCGTCCATTTCTTTTTGAGTTATGTTGCTAACGGACAAACAAACAGATGGCACAAAAACATTACCTCCTGGTGGAGGTAAAAAATGATTCAGTCAAACCTGAAAGAATTGTTTCAGTGACGGAAACATCACACTCACCAAGTCAGTAAATCACTTTGGTTTAGTTTCTGCATAGTGAAACAATCATGAAGTCTGTTGATGCATTTCTTTTAATAATAAATGGGCATCAAATAATATTCCAAGAATATGATCATCAATTGTCTTCGTAGATGTCTTCGTATTGATGTCTTGACTAAAAAGCTAGTGTTCATCAGCTTCGGCACGTAGAATATTCTGGAAAGATGTAGATACCACGCACCTAAAGATAGTCAGTATACCTGATGCAGGATGTGGAGCTTCCAGATCCAACTATTTTAGGATGCATAGGTAATCGGTAAGCCCATGTGTCATATTCCATCCATCATATCACACCTGTCATAACCCTCTCTTGCCCCTCCCCCTTTCACTAGCCAGGGCCACGCTTCAGAGATCTGAACATTAAAGTTTATTGAAGCAATGGAATGAAAGGTCTGAGGAGATGCGCCGATGGAGGCTAGGAAGAAGACTCAGAGTGGGGGTGTAGTCTTCAGGAATTAGTCTTTTCCAAGCCTGCTCAGAACCCCCCAGACAGAACCTGAAAGAGAGAGATGTTAGAGGAAGCTAGGTGAGAGAGAGGATGAGGGAAGGAGATGAAGGGAAGGAGGGGAAGAGGGAGGAGATGGGGATGAAGGGATGAGGATTTCAATTTAGTTTATTTATATAGCACCGATTCACAGACGTCTGTGATGGACTGGCGACCTGTCCATGGTGTTACGCCGCCTCTCGCCCCATGACTGCTGGAGATAGGCACCAGCCCCCCGCAACCCTGCATAGGATGGACAGATACAGAAAATGGATGGATGGATTCACTGATGTCATCTAAAGGAAAGTAATTTCAATACAAACATTCCAGTCAGTTTAAAGTTTTAGCTAGTTTTCTATTTAAGGAATCCCAGCAGATTGCATCAGGTCATTGACTGGCAGTTGTGCCCCATTGATGCAGACTCCAACCACAGCAATCCCTCATACTGAGCAAGCATGTAGCGACAGTGGAGCGGACAAACTCCCCTTTAACAGGAAGGAACCTCCAGCAGAACCAGAACCAGAACCTGGCTCAGTAGGAGCGACCATCTGCCTCGACCGTCTGGGGGTTTAGTAAGACAGAGCAGAAACACAGAAAGAACAAAAAGAACTGACGTGGGAGTACTTTCTATATTAAAGTAAAGAAAGTAAAACGAATGAGGTCAATTAGAGAGTCGGGAAGGGAGGGGTGCAAAAACGATCGAGTCAGACGAGCATTATAGGCGGGCTGAGTTTATATAGACTGCAGAATAATTTGATATGCGATTCAGACTTGAGACGCCAGGTGATTCTAGTTTGGGTAGACTACTGAGTGGGAAGTGGATTTGGGGCGTGGTGTTGCTCCCGAACTTAAAGTGTAACTGAACCCCCTGAAAAATCATAACCCCGCCCCCAGACAACATGTGAAAAATTCTACTAAGTGGCCGGTGCCAGGAAGCACGGAGGGTCGTGGCCAACTGTGGAGGATGAGCGGAGGGGGGAACGTGGGGGGGTGTTCAGGAGGACAATGACAGCTCGCTTAATCTGACACTGAAACATGGACAGTGACCAAAGCAACGTTGGCAGTTTTGCGACTGATCGATCTGATCGACATTCATCTGTTTTGAACGTTAGCCTATGTTAGCATTACCACTCAGAGACTGGACTCCTCTTGTCTCCCTCTGCCTCAGCAGCACCGAGCTCGGGCGGCGCTGGCTCGGCGCCCTGAACCAGCGGATCCCCTCCGCCATCACCGGAGGTAGAGGAGTAGAGGGAGGCTTTATGGAGCTCAGCAGCCGCGAGCCGTATCAATTCGAGCCGCTGGCTCGGGGCGCTGAGTCAGTGCTGCTTGAGGCTGGCGCTGCTGCTGAGGCAGAGGAAGACAGGAGGAGTCCGGTCTCTGAGTGGTAATGCTAACATAGGCTAACGTTCAAAACAGTATGTTAGCTATGCTAACTAAGTGCTAATGCGATTATAATGGTTACCTGAAAAACGCAATCTAACTCCAAACTCGCCACGGGGCGAGTGTGTCTGATAGTTTTATACCCAAACCCACGAGGCGTGTCTGTGAGACCATGGCTGCTGTGACACAGTCAATGACTGTGACGTAGAGATGTACCGCTCTCCACCAATCACAAAATTCAAATGCAGTAGCCACCGTTCGACCCTAAGATGGCAGCACTAAGACACTTTTAGACCAAAAAGTGTAGAATTAAACAAGTTTACACAAAAATGTAAACAGATCCCCAGAAACTGAAAGATGGCATTGGTAAAGACCCATTTATACAGTTTAGAAGCAAAAAAAAGTTGTTTTGGGGTTTAGTTACTCTTTAAGTTACATTATCTCCATTTAATATGTAACACCTGTTGTCAATCAATCATTTTAACACAAATTATCCCCTTTATGCATCTTTTTTTATCTTTTATCTCCTTTTAAGTGTTTTTGTTCTTCCTAAAAAGACTGTAATCAGACATTAAATGCAGAAATAAATCTAACTCAGTGGAGCCTAAGTTGATCCTCGACGCTAAACAATCAGTTGTATTTCATATTTTAGAGCTACACCTTGTGGTGAACTGAGGAACTGAGTCTGATTCTAACTGAAGGTCTGACCCTCAACATGAGTAAAATCTGTCTGATTGGATCAGTTCAGATAAGATCCTTAGAAAGATGAAGCTGCTCTATGAGGCTTTAATGAAACAAAAGAATCAAACAGGATCTGATGCAAGTCCAGAGGGAAACCTTCACAGAAATATCACAAGCTAAAAATGAATAAAATAATTCTAAGAGAACGGGTTGAAAAAAAAGGGTTTATTTGCAATGACATCAGTTTGTTGGTACTTATGCAATGATGCTGCAGTTTCCATCTGGAGTATTTTCAGAGGTTGTTTCTCTGAGAGACTCAATATCTGGATTACAGTAGGAAGATTTATTTCTCTTCTTTCTTTCTTTTTTGTAATAATTTAATCGTTGAACTCCAACAATTAACAAGACTCCTGCTGCCAGTCCCAGTGCGATGAAGAGGCCGATCCTACTTCGTGTTTCTCGCTGATGAACTGAAGTTGAGTTCTGGATTTTCAACTGATCAGAAGCTTCTGAAAAATAAATCCAACAAAACTGATCACAGTTTGTTCATAGCAACAATAAAATATGGTTGTTTGAACCTAAATCTAAGTTTGTTTCTGCTTAGATCTCAAAAGTAATGTTGCAAACAAAAAGAACAGATATCCAGAGTAATGTTTCTTACCAACGACTTTGAGGTGCAATTATCCAGAGCCGTCACCATCTTCTGTCCTCACATCACATGAAACCTGACCGGAGTTGTTTATCTGTAGTCTGGACACATGGAGTCTGATTCGTCCTTCTCTGAGGACATCTTTGTCAATCTGGACTCGTCCTGAAAACCTTCCAGTCTTTGATACCTCATTGTTATTTACCAGAATCAGGACTGATTCTGTCTGATTATGTGTCAGGTCACATTCTATAACTAGGGACTTATAGGGTCCATCAGGTCTGGTGGTGAAGGTCCACTCCAGAGTGATGTTGTGGTTCTCCTCTGCCTGATAGGAGCTCTGTGTCACATTCACTACAAATGTTGCTGCTGAGGAGACAGAGAGGGAAAGAGAGGAGCAGACACACTGAGAACTGGAACATGGGAGTCTTTCAGCTCCATCTAGAGAGCTTTCTGTCACATGATGGTCTCTGTCAATGATTATTGATGGATTTAGACTGAACAAAGAGAAGATGGAGACTGACCACAGAGACATGAGTTGATGATGATGAGCAGCAGAATCCTGGAGATCATCTTCTCCCTGTGAGACGAGACAGAGGAGAAGTTTATAACTTCTCTGATGGAGATCTGTGTTTACATCATGATAGATGACCTGCAGATGTATAGAGCTTTGTCAAGTATGAGGGCTTCAGTTGTCATCCATCCATTCATGCACACGTTCATACTGATGGTGGTAAACTGAAAAATCTAAGCTGATCAAGATTTAGAGGAAATCGTCTAAGTTCATTCTTTAGAAACCTGCCAGGAAATACAAACTGTACTGAGTATAAAGGTTTTCCTAACATCCAGCGACTAAAAGGAGACTGCTCATAAAAATATATTGTATTTATCCACAATTAAAACTACATGTGTTTGTTTTCCTTCATTATTAAATTCATCTGACAGTAAAGAGAAACAATGTCAGACCAGATGGCATGTAGAAGTGAATATGTTCAGCAGCCAAAGTGTTGGAGCTGACAGGTAGAGGCGACTCCTGTCTGACTGTCCGTTCCTCCCACAGGAGAACAACCATGGACACATTAAGTACATGAACAACAGCCTAAAGCTCGCTTTCTATCTGAATTGTTTTATTTTACTCAAAGCTGCAAAAACAAGAACAAAACGTTAATTGCTGTCAGATGATTTCAAAGGTAAAAAGAATTAAAGTGAAAACCTTTTAGGAAGTTCATAGGCCTTCTCCACTGCAGCATTGTACATTTATACTTTTCGGACACGACTAAAGAAAAACTTCTGCCCAGATAATGAGTTTAAAAACAACTCTTAAACCAGAGCTGCAAGAATGAGCAGAAAATTATTTTGTTCTTGGATTTCTGTCTATAAAATCCTTCAGAGTTAAAGCTGAAACAGAAACACTGACAGGTGGAGGAGAATCCTGATTGGTCGACCGTCCCTCACAGGACAACCACTAGTTCAGAGAGGTCGACCGTCAGGTTTTAAAGAGGAGAAGACAGTTTCACCTGATAGTTTCTGCTTTTTATCTTTAATACCAACAGTAGCTTCAATACCAAGCAAGGAAACATCACCCTGTCTCAACAGAAAAGTAAACATCAACTTTTAAATCAGAGAGCTCAGTGAGGCTGTGTTGTGCCAAGCTGATCGGTTCCTCTGACTGGTGCAGATGGGCGTGGCCGTCCTGCTGGCTGACTCAGTTGACATAAGAGGACTGAGGTTGGCATTAGCAAGAGGACGTCCTCCCAATACTCTGTGATAACAGAGGCTGACTGTCTACGTCGACGCAGAGCAGTAGGACGACAGACAGAGAGCCGTAGGACGACGAAACACTCACCTTTTTTGGAGATCTTCTGTTCTTCAGCGTTTTACCGACTACATGCTGCTCTCCTTCGAGAAGTGCTTTTGTCCTTTGGAAAGCTCCACCCAAAGTCGTCCGTTCGTACATTCATACCTTCGTACCTTCATACCTTTGTCTGTTCATACCATCGTAGACTTATTTTTAAAACTAAAGGATTTTACAAATTTACAAACATGCTGTTGTAGTTGTTTAACCTTTTGTTTACCCATTTATTTTGTTATTACTTTTCAATTATCGTTATATTTTCTACTGTTGTAAGAGAAAAGAAACAAAGTATGAATGTCTTTGCTGTCTCTCTGTTTTAAACCAATTTGGGACCAAATGTTCTTGATTTTTCTTTATTCATTGGTCTTTTAGTAATTTTTTTTATTTATTGTCAACATTGCTGAGTTGTTCAGTGAAAGGCAACAATCTGACTGATATGCTATTTAAATATTGAAGGGAATTTTTTATGAACCTCCTACAGTTTTGGACAATGTTCATATTTAATCAATCCTTTTTTTTCAAACTCTATAACTTCAGTTTCTGGTAAAAAACAAACTATAAATATCAGATTATTATTATTACTTTCATGAGAAATGAGAGTCAAAAACAAAATTAGCTAAAGTTGAAGCTTCATCTTGTCATCTTGACTTTTGCTTTATCAGATGAACATTATTTTTAGATTGCTTTGCAGTGTGACCAAGGCTAAGTAAGGCGGAGTAGAGCGGAGTAGAGTCGGGCTGAGTAGGCGTTAGTGGAAAAGTACAGCAACTATTAGAGAGTTTCTCTAAAGGTTTAGAACAGAAACATGACACAAAATTATCAGCTCACTCATTTTTTCTTTATTAATATATCAGAAGAACAGTTTAAGCTGATGGCTCAATTTCAGGAAACAAACATGGGCTGACTGAAAGGTTAAAAGAAATTTCAGGTTTCCTCTTTTTTAATTAAAACATGTTAATATTACACAACTGTAGCATTAATAAATACAAGCAGTAGTTTTCAAACAAAGGGTTTATTTATCAGATGATTAAAACACACAAAGTGACCTGATCCTAAATAAAAGGTCATTATTGTCTAAACCTAATTGTTCCACCTTTGGCCCCATCAGTCGGCCATCAAGTGTTCATGAAAAATGGTAACGAGTCTCTTCTTTGCTGCATTTTCTGTCGTTTCAGCCATGTTGGAGAATTTTTTAAGAGTGAAAAATGAAATTTAGCCTATAGAAGAAAAAATAGATAAAAAACGATCAACCACTTTATTCCATCTACTTGAGAAATAATTTTTAAAAAACGTGTCAACATTAATCTAAAAATAAACAACAGTAGCCAATTTAAATTAAGCAGGAACTGAGATAAAGACTCTTTGTTTGCTGAAGATTTTACTCATGCACATCAATTCATCTTCAAAAAGATAATCTGAATAAAAGTGAAAAAAACAAAGTTAACTCAATTTAAGCTTTTATCCAGTCAACTTCCCACCAAGAGAAAAAGTCCCTTCAGTTTTCCTTCTGTTCCTGGAAAACAGATATTTGTTTATTTTAATATTATTTGGTTATATTTACCTGCTGACTGACAACACTGTTTAACATTTTATTTTCCTTCTAAAAGGCTGAAGAGTTTCTGCCTGATCCATCCAGCTGGTCTCACAGTAAAAGCTTTTATGTCTCAGAGTCTCAAGTAGAACATCAGGATTTAACATAAATCACAGAATACATCAGCTGTTTTGTTATTTTAATAACATCTCTGTTTAGTCACTCCCAGGCTTACACATTCAAACATACGATCATATCAGCCCTGATCACCTCTGACCTCAGACACTGACTTTGACTTCAAAACCAGAGAAACAGAGAAATCAACGTTTATTTATGACTTGTTACGCCTGCATGTTTACTGATTGTTTCTTCATAAAAACTTCTATTGTCATAGAAAAGAAAAAACTCTGAAATAAAGTTACAAGCTAACAGAGCTCAGAACTTTTTTTCTTTTAATATTTGTTTAGTGAGACATAAGACACAAAATACTGTAAATTATTGTGTCGCATTGTGTTCATTTTTGAATTATCTGTAAAAACAGTGTCTACTAATGGCAAAGATAAAACTATAACAATAAAAACACAACGACCTCCTGTGTTTTTGGCTGTTTCTGTGGGTCACATTGACACATTTTCAGCAAAACGTCAGATTTTACAGTTTATTTCTGGATAAAACTGTAAATTACAGATCAGCTTTGTGAGGCTGAATAATAAAAGACTGCAGTGAGACTGTTGGACTGAGTTAAGGAAGTAGATGTAGCTGAAAGGTCACACACCCAGAGGGAGGAGCTGCAGAAGATTTGACAAGCAAATGGAGACAAAGAGCTAAAGGGGAAGATCAGCTGATGGAGAACATCAGCCTTCCTGCTGCTGTTTGGATCCAGTTCAGAAAATGTTCCTCAAGTCAGAAAAAAAGATCTCTGATCATTATCTGCTTCAATTGTTTTAAATATAATATTTACATTCTAATAAACTGATATTCACACAGAGTTGCTCCACGACTCTCAATGACTGTAAAATATTTGACTGTTTCATTATTTGCTGTCCTGAAATCTGATCAAGCACATGATTTATTGAACTTATGAGTAAATAAATAACTGGAAAAGCACCCAGAGAAAGCAGATATCCACCTGCACCACTCCCCATGTTGTTATCTAATTCTAACTTTTGGTACTTCTCCCATAAAATGTCTGTTAATGAGACACATGGCTGTGTTCCTGCTGTCACTCTGCTCTTCCAGCAGAGAGGAGAGATTTATGCAAGCACAATTAATTTGCTGTGAGTATGGTCCAACCATAGCGGGGCTGCTGTGCGAGGGGAGCCGCTTGTGAGCTCTCCGACACAGGAGGGGAGGTTAGCACCGCTGGTCGGTGGGTGGATATGCGCTTCATGTCAGATCAGCTCCAAAATTTAATCAGTTGTTCCTGGTCCCATTGCGTAAATTTCCTGAGAATTTCATAGAAATCCGTCCATTTCTTTTTGAGTTATGTTGCTAACGGACAAACAAACAGATGGCACAAAAACATTACCTCCTGGTGGAGGTAAAAAATGATTCAGTCAAACCTGAAAGAATTGTTTCAGTGACGGAAACATCACACTCACCAAGTCAGTAAATCACTTTGGTTTAGTTTCTGCATAGTGAAACAATCATGAAGTCTGTTGATGCATTTCTTTTAATAATAAATGGGCATCAAATAATATTCCAAGAATATGATCATCAATTGTCTTCGTAGATGTCTTCGTATTGATGTCTTGACTAAAAAGCTATTGTTCATCAGCTTCGGCACGTAGAATATTCTGGAAAGATGTAGATACCACGCACCTAAAGATAGTCAGTATACCTGATGCAGGATGTGGAGCTTCCAGATCCAACTATTTTAGGATGCATAGGTAATCGGTAAGCCCATGTGTCATATTCCATCCATCATATCACACCTGTCATAACCCTCTCTTGCCCCTCCCCCTTTCACTAGCCAGGGCCACGCTTCAGAGATCTGAACATTAAAGTTTATTGAAGCAATGGAATGAAAGGTCTGAGGAGATGCGCCGATGGAGGCTAGGAAGAAGACTCAGAGTGGGGGTGTAGTCTTCAGGAATTAGTCTTTTCCAAGCCTGCTCAGAACCCCCCAGACAGAACCTGAAAGAGAGAGATGTTAGAGGAAGCTAGGTGAGAGAGAGGATGAGGGAAGGAGATGAAGGGAAGGAGGGGAAGAGGGAGGAGATGGGGATGAAGGGATGAGGATTTCAATTTAGTTTATTTATATAGCACCGATTCACAGACGTCTGTGATGGACTGGCGACCTGTCCATGGTGTTACGCCGCCTCTCGCCCCATGACTGCTGGAGATAGGCACCAGCCCCCCGCAACCCTGCATAGGATGGACAGATACAGAAAATGGATGGATGGATTCACTGATGTCATCTAAAGGAAAGTAATTTCAATACAAACATTCCAGTCAGTTTAAAGTTTTAGCTAGTTTTCTATTTAAGGAATCCCAGCAGATTGCATCAGGTCATTGACTGGCAGTTGTGCCCCATTGATGCAGACTCCAACCACAGCAATCCCTCATACTGAGCAAGCATGTAGCGACAGTGGAGCGGAAAAACTCCCCTTTAACAGGAAGGAACCTCCAGCAGAACCAGAACCAGAACCTGGCTCAGTAGGAGCGACCATCTGCCTCGACCGTCTGGGGGTTTAGTAAGACAGAGCAGAAACACAGAAAGAACAAAAAGAACTGACGTGGGAGTACTTTCTATATTAAAGTAAAGAAAGTAAAACGAATGAGGTCAATTAGAGAGTCGGGAAGGGAGGGGTGCAAAAACGATCGAGTCAGACGAGCATTATAGGCGGGCTGAGTTTATATAGACTGCAGAATAATTTGATATGCGATTCAGACTTGAGACGCCAGGTGATTCTAGTTTGGGTAGACTACTGAGTGGGAAGTGGATTTGGGGCGTGGTGTTGCTCCCGAACTTAAAGTGTAACTGAACCCCCTGAAAAATCATAACCCCGCCCCCAGACAACATGTGAAAAATTCTACTAAGTGGCCGGTGCCAGGAAGCACGGAGGGTCGTGGCCAACTGTGGAGGATGAGCGGAGGGGGGAACGTGGGGGGGTGTTCAGGAGGACAATGACAGCTCGCTTAATCTGACACTGAAACATGGACAGTGACCAAAGCAACGTTGGCAGTTTTGCGACTGATCGATCTGATCGACATTCATCTGTTTTGAACGTTAGCCTATGTTAGCATTACCACTCAGAGACTGGACTCCTCTTGTCTCCCTCTGCCTCAGCAGCACCGAGCTCGGGCGGCGCTGGCTCGGCGCCCTGAACCAGCGGATCCCCTCCGCCATCACCGGAGGTAGAGGAGTAGAGGGAGGCTTTATGGAGCTCAGCAGCCGCGAGCCGTATCAATTCGAGCCGCTGGCTCGGGGCGCTGAGTCAGTGCTGCTTGAGGCTGGCGCTGCTGCTGAGGCAGAGGAAGACAGGAGGAGTCCGGTCTCTGAGTGGTAATGCTAACATAGGCTAACGTTCAAAACAGTATGTTAGCTATGCTAACTAAGTGCTAATGCGATTATAATGGTTACCTGAAAAACGCAATCTAACTCCAAACTCGCCACGGGGCGAGTGTGTCTGATAGTTTTATACCCAAACCCACGAGGCGTGTCTGTGAGACCATGGCTGCTGTGACACAGTCAATGACTGTGACGTAGAGATGTACCGCTCTCCACCAATCACAAAATTCAAATGCAGTAGCCACCGTTCGACCCTAAGATGGCAGCACTAAGACACTTTTAGACCAAAAAGTGTAGAATTAAACAAGTTTACACAAAAATGTAAACAGATCCCCAGAAACTGAAAGATGGCATTGGTAAAGACCCATTTATACAGTTTAGAAGCAAAAAAAAGTTGTTTTGGGGTTTAGTTACTCTTTAAGTTACATTATCTCCATTTAATATGTAACACCTGTTGTCAATCAATCATTTTAACACAAATTATCCCCTTTATGCATCTTTTTTTATCTTTTATCTCCTTTTAAGTGTTTTTGTTCTTCCTAAAAAGACTGTAATCAGACATTAAATGCAGAAATAAATCTAACTCAGTGGAGCCTAAGTTGATCCTCGACGCTAAACAATCAGTTGTATTTCATATTTTAGAGCTACACCTTGTGGTGAACTGAGGAACTGAGTCTGATTCTAACTGAAGGTCTGACCCTCAACATGAGTAAAATCTGTCTGATTGGATCAGTTCAGATAAGATCCTTAGAAAGATGAAGCTGCTCTATGAGGCTTTAATGAAACAAAAGAATCAAACAGGATCTGATGCAAGTCCAGAGGGAAACCTTCACAGAAATATCACAAGCTAAAAATGAATAAAATAATTCTAAGAGAACGGGTTGAAAACAGGGTTTATTTGCAATGACATCAGTTTGTTGGTACTTATGCAATGATGCTGCAGTTTCCATCTGGAGAATTTTCAGAGGTTGTTTCTCTGAGAGACTCAATATCTGGATTACAGTAGGAAGATTTATTTCTCTTCTTTCTTTCTTTTTTGTAATAATTTAATCGTTGAACTCCAACAATTAACAAGACTCCTGCTGCCAGTCCCAGTGCGATGAAGAGGCCGATCCTACTTCGTGTTTCTCGCTGATGAACTGAAGTTGAGTTCTGGATTTTCAACTGATCAGAAGCTTCTGAAAAATAAATCCAACAAAACTGATCACAGTTTGTTCATAGCAACAATAAAATATGGTTGTTTGAACCTAAATCTAAGTTTGTTTCTGCTTAGATCTCAAAAGTAATGTTGCAAACAAAAAGAACAGATATCCAGAGTAATGTTTCTTACCAACGACTTTGAGGTGCAATTATCCAGAGCCGTCACCATCTTCTGTCCTCACATCACATGAAACCTGACCGGAGTTGTTTATCTGTAGTCTGGACACATGGAGTCTGATTCGTCCTTCTCTGAGGACATCTTTGTCAATCTGGACTCGTCCTGAAAACCTTCCAGTCTTTGATACCTCATTGTTATTTACCAGAATCAGGACTGATTCTGTCTGATTATGTGTCAGGTCACATTCTATAACTAGGGACTTATAGGGTCCATCAGGTCTGGTGGTGAAGGTCCACTCCAGAGTGATGTTGTGGTTCTCCTCTGCCTGATAGGAGCTCTGTGTCACATTCACTACAAATGTTGCTGCTGAGGAGACAGAGAGGGAAAGAGAGGAGCAGACACACTGAGAACTGGAACATGGGAGTCTTTCAGCTCCATCTAGAGAGCTTTCTGTCACATGATGGTCTCTGTCAATGATTATTGATGGATTTAGACTGAACAAAGAGAAGATGGAGACTGACCACAGAGACATGAGTTGATGATGATGAGCAGCAGAATCCTGGAGATCATCTTCTCCCTGTGAGACGAGACAGAGGAGAAGTTTATAACTTCTCTGATGGAGATCTGTGTTTACATCATGATAGATGACCTGCAGATGTATAGAGCTTTGTCAAGTATGAGGGCTTCAGTTGTCATCCATCCATTCATGCACACGTTCATACTGATGGTGGTAAACTGAAAAATCCTAAGCTGATCAAGATTTAGAGGAAATCGTCTAAGTTCATTCTTTAGAAACCTGCCAGGAAATACAAACTGTACTGAGTATAAAGGTTTTCCTAACATCCAGCGACTAAAAGGAGACTGCTCATAAAAATATATTGTATTTATCCACAATTAAAACTACATGTGTTTGTTTTCCTTCATTATTAAATTCATCTGACAGTAAAGAGAAACAATGTCAGACCAGATGGCATGTAGAAGTGAATATGTTCAGCAGCCAAAGTGTTGGAGCTGACAGGTAGAGGCGACTCCTGTCTGACTGTCCGTTCCTCCCACAGGAGAACAACCATGGACACATTAAGTACATGAACAACAGCCTAAAGCTCGCTTTCTATCTGAATTGTTTTATTTTACTCAAAGCTGCAAAAACAAGAACAAAACGTTAATTGCTGTCAGATGATTTCAAAGGTAAAAAGAATTAAAGTGAAAACCTTTTAGGAAATTCATAGGCCTTCTCCACTGCAGCATTGTACATTTATACTTTTCGGACACGACTAAAGAAAAACTTCTGCCCAGATAATGAGTTTAAAAACAACTCTTAAACCAGAGCTGCAAGAATGAGCAGAAAATTATTTTGTTCTTGGATTTCTGTCTATAAAATCCTTCAGAGTTAAAGCTGAAACAGAAACACTGACAGGTGGAGGAGAATCCTGATTGGTTGACCGTCCCTCACAGGACAACCACTAGTTCAGAGAGGTCGACCGTCAGGTTTTAAAGAGGAGAAGACAGTTTCACCTGATAGTTTCTGCTTTTTATCTTTAATACCAACAGTAGCTTCAATACCAAGCAAGGAAACATCACCCTGTCTCAACAGAAAAGTAAACATCAACTTTTAAATCAGAGAGCTCAGTGAGGCTGTGTTGTGCCAAGCTGATCGGTTCCTCTGACTGGTGCAGATGGGCGTGGCCGTCCTGCTGGCTGACTCAGTTGACATAAGAGGACTGAGGTTGGCATTAGCAAGAGGACGTCCTCCCAATACTCTGTGATAACAGAGGCTGACTGTCTACGTCGACGCAGAGCAGTAGGACGACAGACAGAGAGCCGTAGGACGACGAAACACTCACCTTTTTTGGAGATCTTCTGTTCTTCAGCGTTTTACCGACTACATGCTGCTCTCCTTCGAGAAGTGCTTTTGTCCTTTGGAAAGCTCCACCCAAAGTCGTCCGTTCGTACATTCATACCTTCGTACCTTCATACCTTTGTCTGTTCATACCATCGTAGACTTATTTTTAAAACTAAAGGATTTTACAAATTTACAAACATGCTGTTGTAGTTGTTTAACCTTTTGTTTACCCATTTATTTTGTTATTACTTTTCAATTATCGTTATATTTTCTACTGTTGTAAGAGAAAAGAAACAAAGTATGAATGTCTTTGCTGTCTCTCTGTTTTAAACCAATTTGGGACCAAATGTTCTTGATTTTTCTTTATTCATTGGTCTTTTAGTAATTTTTTTTATTTATTGTCAACATTGCTGAGTTGTTCAGTGAAAGGCAACAATCTGACTGATATGCTATTTAAATATTGAAGGGATTTTTTTATGAACCTCCTACAGTTTTGGACAATGTTCATATTTAATCAATCCTTTTTTTTCAAACTCTATAACTTCAGTTTCTGGTAAAAAACAAACTATAAATATCAGATTATTATTATTACTTTCATGAGAAATGAGAGTCAAAAACAAAATTAGCTAAAGTTGAAGCTTCATCTTGTCATCTTGACTTTTGCTTTATCAGATGAACATTATTTTTAGATTGCTTTGCAGTGTGACCAAGGCTAAGTAAGGCGGAGTAGAGCGGAGTAGAGTCGGGCTGAGTAGGCGTTAGTGGAAAAGTACAGCAACTATTAGAGAGTTTCTCTAAAGGTTTAGAACAGAAACATGACACAAAATTATCAGCTCACTCATTTTTTCTTTATTAATATATCAGAAGAACAGTTTAAGCTGATGGCTCAATTTCAGGAAACAAACATGGGCTGACTGAAAGGTTAAAAGAAATTTCAGGTTTCCTCTTTTTTAATTAAAACATGTTAATATTACACAACTGTAGCATTAATAAATACAAGCAGTAGTTTTCAAACAAAGGGTTTATTTATCAGATGATAAAAACACACAAAGTGACCTGATCCTAAATAAAAGGTCATTATTGTCTAAACCTAATTGTTCCACCTTTGGCCCCATCAGTCGGCCATCAAGTGTTCATGAAAAATGGTAACGAGTCTCTTCTTTGCTGCATTTTCTGTCGTTTCAGCCATGTTGGAGAATTTTTTAAGAGTGAAAAATGAAATTTAGCTTATAGAAGAAAAAATAGATAAAAAACGATCAACCACTTCATTCCATCTACTTGAGAAATAATTTTTAAAAAACGTGTCAACATTAATCTAAAAATAAACAACAGTAGCCAATTTAAATTAAGCAGGAACTGAGATAAAGACTCTTTGTTTGCTGAAGATTTTACTCATGCACATCAGATCATCTTCAAAAAGATAATCTGAATAAAAGTGAAAAAAACAAAGTTAACTCAATTTAAGCTTTTATCCAGTCAACTTCCCACCAAGAGAAAAAGTCCCTTCAGTTTTCCTTCTGTTCCTGGAAAACAGATATTTGTTTATTTTAATATTATTTGGTTATATTTACCTGCTGACTGACAACACTGTTTAACATTTTATTTTCCTTCTAAAAGGCTGAAGAGTTTCTGCCTGATCCATCCAGCTGGTCTCACAGTAAAAGCTTTTATGTCTCAGAGTCTCAAGTAGAACATCAGGATTTAACATAAATCACAGAATACACAGCTGTTTTGTTATTTTAATAACATCTCTGTTTAGTCACTCCCAGGCTTACACATTCAAACATACGATCATATCAGCCCTGATCACCTCTGACCTCAGACACTGACTTTGACTTCAAAACCAGAGAAACAGAGAAATCAACGTTTATTTATGACTTGTTACGCCTGCATGTTTACTGATTGTTTCTTCATAAAAACTTCTATTGTCATAGAAAAGAAAAAACTCTGAAATAAAGTTACAAGCTAACAGAGCTCAGAACTTTTTTTCTTTTAATATTTGTTTAGTGAGACATAAGACACAAAATACTGTAAATTATTGTGTCGCATTGTGTTCATTTTTGAATAATCTGTAAAAACAGTGTCTACTAATGGCAAAGATAAAACTATAACAATAAAAACACAACGACCTCCTGTGTTTTTGGCTGTTTCTGTGGGTCACATTGACACATTTTCAGCAAAACGTCAGATTTTACAGTTTATTTCTGGATAAAACTGTAAATTACAGATCAGCTTTGTGAGGCTGAATAATAAAAGACTGCAGTGAGACTGTTGGACTGAGTTAAGGAAGTAGATGTAGCTGAAAGGTCACACACCCAGAGGGAGGAGCTGCAGAAGATTTGACAAGCAAATGGAGACAAAGAGCTAAAGGGGAAGATCAGCTGATGGAGAACATCAGCCTTCCTGCTGCTGTTTGGATCCAGTTCAGAAAATGTTCCTCAAGTCAGAAAAAAAGATCTCTGATCATTATCTGCTTCAATTGTTTTAAATATAATATTTACATTCTAATAAACTGATATTCACACAGAGTTGCTCCACGACTCTCAATGACTGTAAAATATTTGACTGTTTCATTATTTGCTGTCCTGAAATCTGATCAAGCACATGATTTATTGAACTTATGAGTAAATAAATAACTGGAAAAGCACCCAGAGAAAGCAGATATCCACCTGCACCACTCCCCATGTTGTTATCTAATTCTAACTTTTGGTACTTCTCCCATAAAATGTCTGTTAATGAGACACATGGCTGTGTTCCTGCTGTCACTCTGCTCTTCCAGCAGAGAGGAGAGATTTATGCAAGCACAATTAATTTGCTGTGAGTATGGTCCAACCATAGCGGGGCTGCTGTGCGAGGGGAGCCGCTTGTGAGCTCTCCGACACAGGAGGGGAGGTTAGCACCGCTGGTCGGTGGGTGGATATGCGCTTCATGTCAGATCAGCTCCAAAATTTAATCAGTTGTTCCTGGTCCCATTGCGTAAATTTCCTGAGAATTTCATAGAAATCCGTCCATTTCTTTTTGAGTTATGTTGCTAACGGACAAACAAACAGATGGCACAAAAACATTACCTCCTGGTGGAGGTAAAAAATGATTCAGTCAAACCTGAAAGAATTGTTTCAGTGACGGAAACATCACACTCACCAAGTCAGTAAATCACTTTGGTTTAGTTTCTGCATAGTGAAACAATCATGAAGTCTGTTGATGCATTTCTTTTAATAATAAATGGGCATCAAATAATATTCCAAGAATATGATCATCAATTGTCTTCGTAGATGTCTTCGTATTGATGTCTTGACTAAAAAGCTAGTGTTCATCAGCTTCGGCACGTAGAATATTCTGGAAAGATGTAGATACCACGCACCTAAAGATAGTCAGTATACCTGATGCAGGATGTGGAGCTTCCAGATCCAACTATTTTAGGATGCATAGGTAATCGGTAAGCCCATGTGTCATATTCCATCCATCATATCACACCTGTCATAACCCTCTCTTGCCCCTCCCCCTTTCACTAGCCAGGGCCACGCTTCAGAGATCTGAACATTAAAGTTTATTGAAGCAATGGAATGAAAGGTCTGAGGAGATGCGCCGATGGAGGCTAGGAAGAAGACTCAGAGTGGGGGTGTAGTCTTCAGGAATTAGTCTTTTCCAAGCCTGCTCAGAACCCCCCAGACAGAACCTGAAAGAGAGAGATGTTAGAGGAAGCTAGGTGAGAGAGAGGATGAGGGAAGGAGATGAAGGGAAGGAGGGGAAGAGGGAGGAGATGGGGATGAAGGGATGAGGATTTCAATTTAGTTTATTTATATAGCACCGATTCACAGACGTCTGTGATGGACTGGCGACCTGTCCATGGTGTTACGCCGCCTCTCGCCCCATGACTGCTGGAGATAGGCACCAGCCCCCCGCAACCCTGCATAGGATGGACAGATACAGAAAATGGATGGATGGATTCACTGATGTCATCTAAAGGAAAGTAATTTCAATACAAACATTCCAGTCAGTTTAAAGTTTTAGCTAGTTTTCTATTTAAGGAATCCCAGCAGATTGCATCAGGTCATTGACTGGCAGTTGTGCCCCATTGATGCAGACTCCAACCACAGCAATCCCTCATACTGAGCAAGCATGTAGCGACAGTGGAGCGGAAAAACTCCCCTTTAACAGGAAGGAACCTCCAGCAGAACCAGAACCAGAACCTGGCTCAGTAGGAGCGACCATCTGCCTCGACCGTCTGGGGGTTTAGTAAGACAGAGCAGAAACACAGAAAGAACAAAAAGAACTGACGTGGGAGTACTTTCTATATTAAAGTAAAGAAAGTAAAACGAATGAGGTCAATTAGAGAGTCGGGAAGGGAGGGGTGCAAAAACGATCGAGTCAGACGAGCATTATAGGCGGGCTGAGTTTATATAGACTGCAGAATAATTTGATATGCGATTCAGACTTGAGACGCCAGGTGATTCTAGTTTGGGTAGACTACTGAGTGGGAAGTGGATTTGGGGCGTGGTGTTGCTCCCGAACTTAAAGTGTAACTGAACCCCCTGAAAAATCATAACCCCGCCCCCAGACAACATGTGAAAAATTCTACTAAGTGGCCGGTGCCAGGAAGCACGGAGGGTCGTGGCCAACTGTGGAGGATGAGCGGAGGGGGGAACGTGGGGGGGTGTTCAGGAGGACAATGACAGCTCGCTTAATCTGACACTGAAACATGGACAGTGACCAAAGCAACGTTGGCAGTTTTGCGACTGATCGATCTGATCGACATTCATCTGTTTTGAACGTTAGCCTATGTTAGCATTACCACTCAGAGACTGGACTCCTCTTGTCTCCCTCTGCCTCAGCAGCACCGAGCTCGGGCGGCGCTGGCTCGGCGCCCTGAACCAGCGGATCCCCTCCGCCATCACCGGAGGTAGAGGAGTAGAGGGAGGCTTTATGGAGCTCAGCAGCCGCGAGCCGTATCAATTCGAGCCGCTGGCTCGGGGCGCTGAGTCAGTGCTGCTTGAGGCTGGCGCTGCTGCTGAGGCAGAGGAAGACAGGAGGAGTCCGGTCTCTGAGTGGTAATGCTAACATAGGCTAACGTTCAAAACAGTATGTTAGCTATGCTAACTAAGTGCTAATGCGATTATAATGGTTACCTGAAAAACGCAATCTAACTCCAAACTCGCCACGGGGCGAGTGTGTCTGATAGTTTTATACCCAAACCCACGAGGCGTGTCTGTGAGACCATGGCTGCTGTGACACAGTCAATGACTGTGACGTAGAGATGTACCGCTCTCCACCAATCACAAAATTCAAATGCAGTAGCCACCGTTCGACCCTAAGATGGCAGCACTAAGACACTTTTAGACCAAAAAGTGTAGAATTAAACAAGTTTACACAAAAATGTAAACAGATCCCCAGAAACTGAAAGATGGCATTGGTAAAGACCCATTTATACAGTTTAGAAGCAAAAAAAAGTTGTTTTGGGGTTTAGTTACTCTTTAAGTTACATTATCTCCATTTAATATGTAACACCTGTTGTCAATCAATCATTTTAACACAAATTATCCCCTTTATGCATCTTTTTTTATCTTTTATCTCCTTTTAAGTGTTTTTGTTCTTCCTAAAAAGACTGTAATCAGACATTAAATGCAGAAATAAATCTAACTCAGTGGAGCCTAAGTTGATCCTCGACGCTAAACAATCAGTTGTATTTCATATTTTAGAGCTACACCTTGTGGTGAACTGAGGAACTGAGTCTGATTCTAACTGAAGGTCTGACCCTCAACATGAGTAAAATCTGTCTGATTGGATCAGTTCAGATAAGATCCTTAGAAAGATGAAGCTGCTCTATGAGGCTTTAATGAAACAAAAGAATCAAACAGGATCTGATGCAAGTCCAGAGGGAAACCTTCACAGAAATATCACAAGCTAAAAATGAATAAAATAATTCTAAGAGAACGGGTTGAAAACAGGGTTTATTTGCAATGACATCAGTTTGTTGGTACTTATGCAATGATGCTGCAGTTTCCATCTGGAGAATTTTCAGAGGTTGTTTCTCTGAGAGACTCAATATCTGGATTACAGTAGGAAGATTTATTTCTCTTCTTTCTTTCTTTTTTGTAATAATTTAATCGTTGAACTCCAACAATTAACAAGACTCCTGCTGCCAGTCCCAGTGCGATGAAGAGGCCGATCCTACTTCGTGTTTCTCGCTGATGAACTGAAGTTGAGTTCTGGATTTTCAACTGATCAGAAGCTTCTGAAAAATAAATCCAACAAAACTGATCACAGTTTGTTCATAGCAACAATAAAATATGGTTGTTTGAACCTAAATCTAAGTTTGTTTCTGCTTAGATCTCAAAAGTAATGTTGCAAACAAAAAGAACAGATATCCAGAGTAATGTTTCTTACCAACGACTTTGAGGTGCAATTTTCCAGAGCCGTCACCATCTTCTGTCCTCACATCACATGAAACCTGACCGGAGTTGTTTATCTGTAGTCTGGACACATGGAGTCTGATTCGTCCTTCTCTGAGGACATCTTTGTCAATCTGGACTCGTCCTGAAAACCTTCCAGTCTTTGATACCTCATTGTTATTTACCACAATCAGGACTGATTCTGTCTGATTATGTGTCAGGTCACATTCTATAACTAGGGACTTATAGGGTCCATCAGGTCTGGTGGTGAAGGTCCACTCCAGAGTGATGTTGTGGTTCTCCTCTGCCTGATAGGAGCTCTGTGTCACATTCACTACAAATGTTGCTGCTGAGGAGACAGAGAGGGAAAGAGAGGAGCAGACACACTGAGAACTGGAACATGGGAGTCTTTCAGCTCCATCTAGAGAGCTTTCTGTCACATGATGGTCTCTGTCAATGATTATTGATGGATTTAGACTGAACAAAGAGAAGATGGAGACTGACCACAGAGACATGAGTTGATGATGATGAGCAGCAGAATCCTGGAGATCATCTTCTCCCTGTGAGACGAGACAGAGGAGAAGTTTATAACTTCTCTGATGGAGATCTGTGTTTACATCATGATAGATGACCTGCAGATGTATAGAGCTTTGTCAAGTATGAGGGCTTCAGTTGTCATCCATCCATTCATGCACACGTTCATACTGATGGTGGTAAACTGAAAAATCCTAAGCTGATCAAGATTTAGAGGAAATCGTCTAAGTTCATTCTTTAGAAACCTGCCAGGAAATACAAACTGTACTGAGTATAAAGGTTTTCCTAACATCCAGCGACTAAAAGGAGACTGCTCATAAAAATATATTGTATTTATCCACAATTAAAACTACATGTGTTTGTTTTCCTTCATTATTAAATTCATCTGACAGTAAAGAGAAACAATGTCAGACCAGATGGCATGTAGAAGTGAATATGTTCAGCAGCCAAAGTGTTGGAGCTGACAGGTAGAGGCGACTCCTGTCTGACTGTCCGTTCCTCCCACAGGAGAACAACCATGGACACATTAAGTACATGAACAACAGCCTAAAGCTCGCTTTCTATCTGAATTGTTTTATTTTACTCAAAGCTGCAAAAACAAGAACAAAACGTTAATTGCTGTCAGATGATTTCAAAGGTAAAAAGAATTAAAGTGAAAACCTTTTAGGAAATTCATAGGCCTTCTCCACTGCAGCATTGTACATTTATACTTTTCGGACACGACTAAAGAAAAACTTCTGCCCAGATAATGAGTTTAAAAACAACTCTTAAACCAGAGCTGCAAGAATGAGCAGAAAATTATTTTGTTCTTGGATTTCTGTCTATAAAATCCTTCAGAGTTAAAGCTGAAACAGAAACACTGACAGGTGGAGGAGAATCCTGATTGGTTGACCGTCCCTCACAGGACAACCACTAGTTCAGAGAGGTCGACCGTCAGGTTTTAAAGAGGAGAAGACAGTTTCACCTGATAGTTTCTGCTTTTTATCTTTAATACCAACAGTAGCTTCAATACCAAGCAAGGAAACATCACCCTGTCTCAACAGAAAAGTAAACATCAACTTTTAAATCAGAGAGCTCAGTGAGGCTGTGTTGTGCCAAGCTGATCGGTTCCTCTGACTGGTGCAGATGGGCGTGGCCGTCCTGCTGGCTGACTCAGTTGACATAAGAGGACTGAGGTTGGCATTAGCAAGAGGACGTCCTCCCAATACTCTGTGATAACAGAGGCTGACTGTCTACGTCGACGCAGAGCAGTAGGACGACAGACAGAGAGCCGTAGGACGACGAAACACTCACCTTTTTTGGAGATCTTCTGTTCTTCAGCGTTTTACCGACTACATGCTGCTCTCCTTCGAGAAGTGCTTTTGTCCTTTGGAAAGCTCCACCCAAAGTCGTCCGTTCGTACATTCATACCTTCGTACCTTCATACCTTTGTCTGTTCATACCATCGTAGACTTATTTTTAAAACTAAAGGATTTTACAAATTTACAAACATGCTGTTGTAGTTGTTTAACCTTTTGTTTACCCATTTATTTTGTTATTACTTTTCAATTATCGTTATATTTTCTACTGTTGTAAGAGAAAAGAAACAAAGTATGAATGTCTTTGCTGTCTCTCTGTTTTAAACCAATTTGGGACCAAATGTTCTTGATTTTTCTTTATTCATTGGTCTTTTAGTAATTTTTTTTATTTATTGTCAACATTGCTGAGTTGTTCAGTGAAAGGCAACAATCTGACTGATATGCTATTTAAATATTGAAGGGAATTTTTTATGAACCTCCTACAGTTTTGGACAATGTTCATATTTAATCAATCCTTTTTTTTCAAACTCTATAACTTCAGTTTCTGGTAAAAAACAAACTATAAATATCAGATTATTATTATTACTTTCATGAGAAATGAGAGTCAAAAACAAAATTAGCTAAAGTTGAAGCTTCATCTTGTCATCTTGACTTTTGCTTTATCAGATGAACATTATTTTTAGATTGCTTTGCAGTGTGACCAAAGCTAAGTAAGGCGGAGTAGAGCGGAGTAGAGTCGGGCTGAGTAGGCGTTAGTGGAAAAGTACAGCAACTATTAGAGAGTTTCTCTAAAGGTTTAGAACAGAAACATGACACAAAATTATCAGCTCACTCATTTTTTCTTTATTAATATATCAGAAGAACAGTTTAAGCTGATGGCTCAATTTCAGGAAACAAACATGGGCTGACTGAAAGGTTAAAAGAAATTTCAGGTTTCCTCTTTTTTAATTAAAACATGTTAATATTACACAACTGTAGCATTAATAAATACAAGCAGTAGTTTTCAAACAAAGGGTTTATTTATCAGATGATAAAAACACACAAAGTGACCTGATCCTAAATAAAAGGTCATTATTGTCTAAACCTAATTGTTCCACCTTTGGCCCCATCAGTCGGCCATCAAGTGTTCATGAAAAATGGTAACGAGTCTCTTCTTTGCTGCATTTTCTGTCGTTTCAGCCATGTTGGAGAATTTTTTAAGAGTGAAAAATGAAATTTAGCCTATAGAAGAAAAAATAGATAAAAAACGATCAACCACTTTATTCCATCTACTTGAGAAATAATTTTTAAAAAACGTGTCAACATTAATCTAAAAATAAACAACAGTAGCCAATTTAAATTAAGCAGGAACTGAGATAAAGACTCTTTGTTTGCTGAAGATTTTACTCATGCACATCAATTCATCTTCAAAAAGATAATCTGAATAAAAGTGAAAAAAACAAAGTTAACTCAATTTAAGCTTTTATCCAGTCAACTTCCCACCAAGAGAAAAAGTCCCTTCAGTTTTCCTTCTGTTCCTGGAAAACAGATATTTGTTTATTTTAATATTATTTGGTTATATTTACCTGCTGACTGACAACACTGTTTAACATTTTATTTTCCTTCTAGAAGGCTGAAGAGTTTCTGCCTGATCCATCCAGCTGGTCTCACAGTAAAAGCTTTTATGTCTCAGAGTCTCAAGTAGAACATCAGGATTTAACATAAATCACAGAATACATCAGCTGTTTTGTTATTTTAATAACATCTCTGTTTAGTCACTCCCAGGCTTACACATTCAAACATACGATCATATCAGCCCTGATCACCTCTGACCTCAGACACTGACTTTGACTTCAAAACCAGAGAAACAGAGAAATCAACGTTTATTTATGACTTGTTACGCCTGCATGTTTACTGATTGTTTCTTCATAAAAACTTCTATTGTCATAGAAAAGAAAAAACTCTGAAATAAAGTTACAAGCTAACAGAGCTCAGAACTTTTTTTCTTTTAATATTTGTTTAGTGAGACATAAGACACAAAATACTGTAAATTATTGTGTCGCATTGTGTTCATTTTTGAATTATCTGTAAAAACAGTGTCTACTAATGGCAAAGATAAAACTATAACAATAAAAACACAACGACCTCCTGTGTTTTTGGCTGTTTCTGTGGGTCACATTGACACATTTTCAGCAAAACGTCAGATTTTACAGTTTATTTCTGGATAAAACTGTAAATTACAGATCAGCTTTGTGAGGCTGAATAATAAAAGACTGCAGTGAGACTGTTGGACTGAGTTAAGGAAGTAGATGTAGCTGAAAGGTCACACACCCAGAGGGAGGAGCTGCAGAAGATTTGACAAGCAAATGGAGACAAAGAGCTAAAGGGGAAGATCAGCTGATGGAGAACATCAGCCTTCCTGCTGCTGTTTGGATCCAGTTCAGAAAATGTTCCTCAAGTCAGAAAAAAAGATCTCTGATCATTATCTGCTTCAATTGTTTTAAATATAATATTTACATTCTAATAAACTGATATTCACACAGAGTTGCTCCACGACTCTCAATGACTGTAAAATATTTGACTGTTTCATTATTTGCTGTCCTGAAATCTGATCAAGCACATGATTTATTGAACTTATGAGTAAATAAATAACTGGAAAAGCACCCAGAGAAAGCAGATATCCACCTGCACCACTCCCCATGTTGTTATCTAATTCTAACTTTTGGTACTTCTCCCATAAAATGTCTGTTAATGAGACACATGGCTGTGTTCCTGCTGTCACTCTGCTCTTCCAGCAGAGAGGAGAGATTTATGCAAGCACAATTAATTTGCTGTGAGTATGGTCCAACCATAGCGGGGCTGCTGTGCGAGGGGAGCCGCTTGTGAGCTCTCCGACACAGGAGGGGAGGTTAGCACCGCTGGTCGGTGGGTGGATATGCGCTTCATGTCAGATCAGCTCCAAAATTTAATCAGTTGTTCCTGGTCCCATTGCGTAAATTTCCTGAGAATTTCATAGAAATCCGTCCATTTCTTTTTGAGTTATGTTGCTAACGGACAAACAAACAGATGGCACAAAAACATTACCTCCTGGTGGAGGTAAAAAATGATTCAGTCAAACCTGAAAGAATTGTTTCAGTGACGGAAACATCACACTCACCAAGTCAGTAAATCACTTTGGTTTAGTTTCTGCATAGTGAAACAATCATGAAGTCTGTTGATGCATTTCTTTTAATAATAAATGGGCATCAAATAATATTCCAAGAATATGATCATCAATTGTCTTCGTAGATGTCTTCGTATTGATGTCTTGACTAAAAAGCTAGTGTTCATCAGCTTCGGCACGTAGAATATTCTGGAAAGATGTAGATACCACGCACCTAAAGATAGTCAGTATACCTGATGCAGGATGTGGAGCTTCCAGATCCAACTATTTTAGGATGCATAGGTAATCGGTAAGCCCATGTGTCATATTCCATCCATCATATCACACCTGTCATAACCCTCTCTTGCCCCTCCCCCTTTCACTAGCCAGGGCCACGCTTCAGAGATCTGAACATTAAAGTTTATTGAAGCAATGGAATGAAAGGTCTGAGGAGATGCGCCGATGGAGGCTAGGAAGAAGACTCAGAGTGGGGGTGTAGTCTTCAGGAATTAGTCTTTTCCAAGCCTGCTCAGAACCCCCCAGACAGAACCTGAAAGAGAGAGATGTTAGAGGAAGCTAGGTGAGAGAGAGGATGAGGGAAGGAGATGAAGGGAAGGAGGGGAAGAGGGAGGAGATGGGGATGAAGGGATGAGGATTTCAATTTAGTTTATTTATATAGCACCGATTCACAGACGTCTGTGATGGACTGGCGACCTGTCCATGGTGTTACGCCGCCTCTCGCCCCATGACTGCTGGAGATAGGCACCAGCCCCCCGCAACCCTGCATAGGATGGACAGATACAGAAAATGGATGGATGGATTCACTGATGTCATCTAAAGGAAAGTAATTTCAATACAAACATTCCAGTCAGTTTAAAGTTTTAGCTAGTTTTCTATTTAAGGAATCCCAGCAGATTGCATCAGGTCATTGACTGGCAGTTGTGCCCCATTGATGCAGACTCCAACCACAGCAATCCCTCATACTGAGCAAGCATGTAGCGACAGTGGAGCGGAAAAACTCCCCTTTAACAGGAAGGAACCTCCAGCAGAACCAGAACCAGAACCTGGCTCAGTAGGAGCGACCATCTGCCTCGACCGTCTGGGGGTTTAGTAAGACAGAGCAGAAACACAGAAAGAACAAAAAGAACTGACGTGGGAGTACTTTCTATATTAAAGTAAAGAAAGTAAAACGAATGAGGTCAATTAGAGAGTCGGGAAGGGAGGGGTGCAAAAACGATCGAGTCAGACGAGCATTATAGGCGGGCTGAGTTTATATAGACTGCAGAATAATTTGATATGCGATTCAGACTTGAGACGCCAGGTGATTCTAGTTTGGGTAGACTACTGAGTGGGAAGTGGATTTGGGGCGTGGTGTTGCTCCCGAACTTAAAGTGTAACTGAACCCCCTGAAAAATCATAACCCCGCCCCCAGACAACATGTGAAAAATTCTACTAAGTGGCCGGTGCCAGGAAGCACGGAGGGTCGTGGCCAACTGTGGAGGATGAGCGGAGGGGGGAACGTGGGGGGGTGTTCAGGAGGACAATGACAGCTCGCTTAATCTGACACTGAAACATGGACAGTGACCAAAGCAACGTTGGCAGTTTTGCGACTGATCGATCTGATCGACATTCATCTGTTTTGAACGTTAGCCTATGTTAGCATTACCACTCAGAGACTGGACTCCTCTTGTCTCCCTCTGCCTCAGCAGCACCGAGCTCGGGCGGCGCTGGCTCGGCGCCCTGAACCAGCGGATCCCCTCCGCCATCACCGGAGGTAGAGGAGTAGAGGGAGGCTTTATGGAGCTCAGCAGCCGCGAGCCGTATCAATTCGAGCCGCTGGCTCGGGGCGCTGAGTCAGTGCTGCTTGAGGCTGGCGCTGCTGCTGAGGCAGAGGAAGACAGGAGGAGTCCGGTCTCTGAGTGGTAATGCTAACATAGGCTAACGTTCAAAACAGTATGTTAGCTATGCTAACTAAGTGCTAATGCGATTATAATGGTTACCTGAAAAACGCAATCTAACTCCAAACTCGCCACGGGGCGAGTGTGTCTGATAGTTTTATACCCAAACCCACGAGGCGTGTCTGTGAGACCATGGCTGCTGTGACACAGTCAATGACTGTGACGTAGAGATGTACCGCTCTCCACCAATCACAAAATTCAAATGCAGTAGCCACCGTTCGACCCTAAGATGGCAGCACTAAGACACTTTTAGACCAAAAAGTGTAGAATTAAACAAGTTTACACAAAAATGTAAACAGATCCCCAGAAACTGAAAGATGGCATTGGTAAAGACCCATTTATACAGTTTAGAAGCAAAAAAAAGTTGTTTTGGGGTTTAGTTACTCTTTAAGTTACATTATCTCCATTTAATATGTAACACCTGTTGTCAATCAATCATTTTAACACAAATTATCCCCTTTATGCATCTTTTTTTATCTTTTATCTCCTTTTAAGTGTTTTTGTTCTTCCTAAAAAGACTGTAATCAGACATTAAATGCAGAAATAAATCTAACTCAGTGGAGCCTAAGTTGATCCTCGACGCTAAACAATCAGTTGTATTTCATATTTTAGAGCTACACCTTGTGGTGAACTGAGGAACTGAGTCTGATTCTAACTGAAGGTCTGACCCTCAACATGAGTAAAATCTGTCTGATTGGATCAGTTCAGATAAGATCCTTAGAAAGATGAAGCTGCTCTATGAGGCTTTAATGAAACAAAAGAATCAAACAGGATCTGATGCAAGTCCAGAGGGAAACCTTCACAGAAATATCACAAGCTAAAAATGAATAAAATAATTCTAAGAGAACGGGTTGAAAACAGGGTTTATTTGCAATGACATCAGTTTGTTGGTACTTATGCAATGATGCTGCAGTTTCCATCTGGAGAATTTTCAGAGGTTGTTTCTCTGAGAGACTCAATATCTGGATTACAGTAGGAAGATTTATTTCTCTTCTTTCTTTCTTTTTTGTAATAATTTAATCGTTGAACTCCAACAATTAACAAGACTCCTGCTGCCAGTCCCAGTGCGATGAAGAGGCCGATCCTACTTCGTGTTTCTCGCTGATGAACTGAAGTTGAGTTCTGGATTTTCAACTGATCAGAAGCTTCTGAAAAATAAATCCAACAAAACTGATCACAGTTTGTTCATAGCAACAATAAAATATGGTTGTTTGAACCTAAATCTAAGTTTGTTTCTGCTTA
Source organism: Valencia hispanica (assembly GCA_963556495.2). Lineage (NCBI taxonomy): Eukaryota > Metazoa > Chordata > Actinopteri > Cyprinodontiformes > Valenciidae > Valencia > Valencia hispanica. The sequence continues at coordinate 42,190,048 of OY747714.1, read as the reverse complement.
GATCTCAAAAGTAATGTTGCAAACAAAAAGAACAGATATCCAGAGTAATGTTTCTTACCAACGACTTTGAGGTGCAATTTTCCAGAGCCGTCACCATCTTCTGTCCTCACATCACATGAAACCTGACCGGAGTTGTTTATCTGTAGTCTGGACACATGGAGTCTGATTCGTCCTTCTCTGAGGACATCTTTGTCAATCTGGACTCGTCCTGAAAACCTTCCAGTCTTTGATACCTCATTGTTATTTACCACAATCAGGACTGATTCTGTCTGATTATGTGTCAGGTCACATTCTATAACTAGGGACTTATAGGGTCCATCAGGTCTGGTGGTGAAGGTCCACTCCAGAGTGATGTTGTGGTTCTCCTCTGCCTGATAGGAGCTCTGTGTCACATTCACTACAAATGTTGCTGCTGAGGAGACAGAGAGGGAAAGAGAGGAGCAGACACACTGAGAACTGGAACATGGGAGTCTTTCAGCTCCATCTAGAGAGCTTTCTGTCACATGATGGTCTCTGTCAATGATTATTGATGGATTTAGACTGAACAAAGAGAAGATGGAGACTGACCACATAGACATGAGTTGATGATGATGAGCTGCAGGATCCTGGAGATCATCTTCTCCATGTGAGACGAGACAGAGGAGAAGTTTATAACTTCTCTGATGGAGATCTGTGTTTACATCATGGTAGATGACCTGCAGATGTAAAGAGCTTTGTCAAGTATGAGGGCTCCAAGTTGTCATCCATCCATATTGAATTTATCTGACAGTAAAGAGAAACAATATCAGACCAGATGGCATGTAGAAGTGAATATGATCAGCAGCCAAAGTGTTGGAGCTGACAGGTAGAGGCGACTCCTGTCTGACTGTCCGTTCCTCCCACAGGAGAACAACCATGGACACATTAAGTACATGAACAACAGCCTAAAGCTCGCTTTCTATCTGAATTGTTTTATTTTACTCAAAGCTGCCAGATGATTTCAGAAGTAACAAGAATTAAAGTGAAAACCTTCTAGGAAATTCTTGGGTCTTCTCCGTTGTACATTTATACTTTTTGGACACGACCAAAGAAAAACTTCTGCCCAGATGATGAGTTTAAAAAATGCAGCAACAACTCTTAAACCAGAGCTGCAAGAATGAGCGGAACATTATTTTGTTCTTGTATTTCTGTCTATAAAATCCTTCAGAGTTGAAGCTGAAACAGAAACACTGACAGGTAGAGGAGACTCCTGATTGGTCGACCGTCCCTCACAGGACAACCACTAGTTCAGAGAGGTCGACCGTCAGGTTTTAAAGAGGAGAAGACAGTTTCACCTGATAGTTTCTGCTTTTTATCTTTAATACCAACAGAAGCTTCAGTACCAAGCAAGGAAACATCACCCTGTTTTTAAGCAGACGTTGACCTCCGCAGAAAATTAAAATAGTCTACCTACACCACAATTGCAACTTCCTATTTACAGTAAACTGCATTAAGCCATAGGAGAACATGCTGATCATCAACGCGTGATTGAATTTCTTCTGTTTAACAGCACTGAAGAAGAGGAACTTTGGGGCGCAGTATTGCCTACTCAGCAGATCTGATCCTCCCTCATGGTTCTCAGCGCTTCATGAAGTTTAATTCCGTTCCTGATGCTCTTCACTAACTTATTATCTATGTATAATTTCATGTTTGAATATACTGTATGATGCATTAATTTATTCTAAGACAGATCAGGTGGGCGCGACCCCAAGGATTTCTGGGTCATTTAGCGGATCATCGGAACTGTCAGTCGTGGAGGACGGGGCAGCAGCCAGAGAAGAGTCAGTGTGAAGTGGCCAGAGGTGCCGATGAGAGAGAATGAAGCACTAATTAAAAACCATTAACATGTTTTCCATCACTCATCTCAGTGTTTATGATTAAAACTCTTTCATGCTATCGCAACCAGTCCTTCAAACTCAAAAACCCCCATTAAAAGGCCAGTCTGTGGAACGGCTCCCTTTAAATAACATTACGTGAGTCATCGGGGTGGTAGGAGGATCAAGCGGGAGGGGGGCCGATAAAAGGGCTATAGGCATCCTTCTTGTTACTGACATCACGTAATAACCATCGGAGCTCAGTGTTTAACAGACACAGCAAATCAGGTGAGTCAATCTGTTCTATTTTATTGTTAGAGAGGTTTAAATATAACATATTCTACTGTTTAGGATGTGGAGGAACTCTCTGAAAACGTTTGAAATCAGCTTGACAATGATTGGTGTAATTAACACATTAGAACCTATCAAGGCTGCATTGTAAAAAATATGCATTAGAGTATTTAACAGAGATTCATTCATTGAGTTTAGATTAACAAAGCGACCTACTGGGTTCTTTTTTTGTTTTTTTAACGTGTCCTGTTTGGCAGTGTGGAGCTCAGAATTGGTGTCTGAGTACCAAGTAGAAGCCCAACAGATTTACTTTCACAAGCGGAGCAGTACAGCTTTTGCTATAGTACTCCACTTGATTTATGTGTGAAAAATCTTTATTATGCTTTGTTGGGGTTTTTATTTCCTGATGTTATGGACACGGAGACGGAAAATTAAGGAGAAGAAAGAAGGAAGATGAAGAAGAGAGGTAGGAAACAAAATGTCATGAGAGAGGTTGAGTTGAAAATACAAGAGAGGAAGGGGAACAAAGAAAACACAGAAAGACATTGAAGTCTGCCTCCATACCCACAGGACGGCAGAGAGAGGGGGAAAAACAAAACAAAACACGAAAAAGGAACATCGACAAAACCAACCAAACATTGTGAACTAAGAATTACACAACCACATCACACAAAAATAGATATAAAAATACAACAACGTCACAGAAAAACTCATGGTACCGATTAATCAAGCTCTAGTAATGATAACCTCAGCCCAAGAATATTTCCTTAAACACCAGAGACCCCACATCTATGTGTGTGTGTTAGCATGCTGGTGCATATAAGGTTTCTCCATAAGAGTGCTCGATAGTTGGTGTGAGCAGACATCAATCCGTCTCCCAGGAATCGATGCAGACATGAAGGAAATCGGAGCAAAGACGTCCAAAGGACCGCCAGAGCCCCAGGCGGACCCGGGCGGGGCCGACCGCATCCCCCAAGAGAGGAGCAAAGGAGAACCCCAGGGGAACATCCAGCGGCCACTATGCAGGGGCCTGGGGGGCTGCAGTGACGAGCCTGCAGGGGCCGCGGCCGGCCGCCGGCCGCCACGCGACGCCTCCACCCTAGGCCAATCCCCACCGCCAACATCCCAGCGCCCCACCAATAGCCGCAGGGGACGGACAGCATCCCCAGGCCGGGCTCAGCCAGCATCTGGACGCTAAGTTGTACCAGCTCCCGGGTCCTGATCCCGCGCAACGCAGGGCGCCGAGACCAGGCATCCAACGAGGGCCAGGGCCGGTCCAACCCGCCAATGAACCGGCCACGCACGGTGTGCACAGAACAGGTGATCAAACGAGCAGAGACGCCGGATCCGCATCCCGCCGAGCCACCGAGCAGGCACCACCCAACAATCCCAAACCTGGCACCTCTAAAAGAGGTGCCCCAACCAACCAAAGGAAGATATCGGCCCAGCGCATCGGCCGACCGACACACCGGCCCCCCCAGGCCCGGCCAGGCACGCACCAGGTCCGAACCGGATTGACCACCGGCACACCGGCAGGCAGGGGCCCCCGTCACCGGCGGGGAGTGACGGAGGGGGAAATAGGCCCCCCATTAAGTGTAAGGCCTGAGGTGCGCCAGGCGAGGGGGCAAACCAAGATCCAACCTGACAGGTAGACAAAGACATACAGACACAGTCATACGTTCCCTCCCTCTTAAACCCATACATTCTCACTGACTCACCAAGACACCCAAAAAAATGACGCTGTACCCTCACTCACACACCCCATGCACACTTTATGCTCCCAGGTCCAGGTACCGATGCCCCAGTAGAGCCACCAGCCCCCGACCCCCTACCTTCTAGGATGGAGACAAGCAGACCGCCAGGGGCCCCACAGTGGCAAAGCAGCCCGACAGCCCAGGACCCCGACCAGACCGCCTGTCCTCCTCCGGACCCCAACCCCTGATGGCCCGTAGCGAACAGGGGTGTGAAAAGACCCTTAGCCTCCATCCTCCCGCTCGAGTATGGTGTTGATGCGTGTTGTTATAATGTGCATTTAAAACAGAGGGGTGGGATGTGGGGGAGGCAGCCACACATCCCCTAACCCCCACCCCGAGCCCTCAGTGTCTATATGTGGATTAACAGTGGGCACCGGCACCAGAGGTGAAGCTGATTGTACCGCTCCCCCTCTGGATGCCGAAAAGTGTGCCCACCCCAAAGTCCCTACATATGTGTCGTGTGAAAATGTTATAAGTGGGAGTGTCTAAGTTGTATAGTACACCACGGGATAGCGAGGAGGGAAGCCCCTCCTCGCACCCCAGTGATGTGCCCATGCCCCAAGACCCTATATGAGTGGTAAATTGATGGAGCGGGTGGACAGAGGTGTCCAGGGATGGGGAGGGAAGGACTGGGAGACAAAATGTCTTCCCAGGGAGCCAGCTCCCCCACTGACCCCAATAGGCACCGCTGTTCACCGGGATCCACCAGGGGAGGGAGGCCATGGCACGTTCGACCCGGGGCCCACGGCCACAGCACCACAAAGCCCCACGGACCCCAAGGCAGTCCCCCCAGCCCCATCCCAGAAGGGGAACTAAACCCACCCTGACATTTGCTCTACTCTCAAAACACAAAAGACACTAGACACCCAGGTTGAGTTCGCCCCCCCCCCCCCCCCCCCCCTCCCGCACACCCCTCCCCCCCGTCCAAGTGCCCTCATAGGGGGAGAGCACCTGTCGCTACACAGCAGCAGCCTCCACGCCAGCAAAGGAGGCCACCCGCACACCGGAGGCCCCCAAACCGATGAGCCGGGCGGCGGACCCACCAGGCCGACATCCACCAGCCTCATTCTTTGTGGAGCGACCACTGTTGCTCAACGGCCCGGCAGGACACCAAACCCAGCTCCCCACCCACCTGCCCTGCACGCCCACCACCCGGCCAGTCCACCCGCAAGTCCGACCGATCCCGGCCAAATGCCCAACCCCAGCGCCCCACACAAAGACCAAGACCCAGGAGCCAAGTCCAGTGCAAAAAAGGACTGATCCGGCCCAGAAACGCCACCCAGCCGCCGCGACCAGCAGCCAGGCACCCCAACCAGCAAACAAGGCGAGACGCCATACAGGGACTGGCGATGACAATCGGCCCAGAGACAGTGTCCCAAACGACAAAACCAAGTGCCCCCCACCCCCTCTAGGTGATGGAGCCGATCAAAGGAGCCCAGAGAGATTGATCAGATATGGAGCCACAGGCCGTCTCAAGACCTATATGGTCCAACAAGAGATTTCTATACTGATTAATATTAAGAGCTTTTTTATTTTTCCAGTTCAGGAGGATAGTTTTCTTAGCGATGCATAAGGCAATGTGAACCATTAGAACTGACTTTGTGACCATGGTGACATCATTTAAATTTCCTAACAGGCAAATTGAAGGAGATGGTGGGATGTTACATTTCAGACACTTTGATAAGTCCTCACATATCTGGCACCAAAATTTCTTAACAGGTGGACAGAACCAAAGCGCATTAACATAAGTATCTGGTATATTGCTTGTGCATTGTAAGCAGGTATTAGACGATGTAAAACCCATCCTAAACATTCGTTGACCTGTATAGTGTACTCTATGAAGGATTTTGTATTGTATTAATTGCAAATTAGGATTTTTTGTTATTTTAAAGGTTCTTAAACATATCTGAGACCAGACGTTTTGGTCAAAGCTGGCTGATAAATCCACCTCCCATTTTGAAATAGGGATGGCTATTGATTCATCTAATGTAGATAAAGTTTTGTATATTTTAGACAGCAATTTGGGGGGGTTGAGATTAAAAAAAATCTAAAACTCTTGCTGGAATTTGTAATTCAGCTGTATTGAGCCTAAATTTACCTTTAATAATAGATTTAATTTGTTGATATTCTAAGAATTTGTTTTTATCAATTCCATATTGTGTAATTAATGTATAAAATGGGATAAAGTCTGTTCCTTCAAATATATGTTCCAGGTATTCAATTCCATTGCACCTCCAGACTGGGAAACTTATCATACATTTTTTTTGCAAGATGTCGGGGTTATTCCAGATGGGTGTACGTCTGCATGGGATTATTGTGGACTCTGTCATTTTTAGAAACTCCCACCATGCTGTCAGAGAGGAGCTGATATTTATGCTTTTAAAGCATTCATATTGTTTTATATTTGAGCTAATAAATGGTAGGTCTGAAAGTTTTATCTTATTACATAGTGTCTGTTCTACGTCTATCCAGGACTAGTCTAGGTAGCTATGTTTTAACCATCTTGATATGTATTGGAGCCTGTTGGCTAAGAAATAATGATGGAAGTTTGGTAGATCTAGACCTCCTTTTTCTTTGGTCTTCTGCAGTGTTTTTAAGCTGATACGTGGGGGTTTATCTTTCCAAAGAAATTTAGAGATAGAGGAGTCCAGAGATCTAAACCAGTCTAGTGATGGTTTACTTGGGATCATTGAGAATAAGTAGTTGATTCTGGGCAAAACCATCATTTTTATTAAAGCAACCCTTCCCATAAGTGACATGGGTAGAGATTTCCATCTAGCAAGATCATCTTCCACTTTTTTTAAAAGTGGGATGTAGTTTAGCGTTATTAAATCTGCCAGTCTTGGTGAGACATTGATACCTAAATAGGTAATATTCCCTGACTGCAGTTGTGTATTAGTTGGATTCTGGACAGAACAATTGATTGGAAGAACTGTAGATTTTAACCAATTTATAGAATAATTTGAAATGTTTGAGTAAGAGTTTATCAACCCGATTACCTGAGAGAAAGAGGTTTGTGAATGCTGGAGAAAAAGTAATACATCATCTGCATAAAGACTGATTTTATGTTCTATGTTATTGCATTTTATGCCTTTAATATTGTGAGTTTGCCTGATCGCTGTAGCTAGTGGTTCAATAAAAATAGCGAACAGGGAGGGAGAGAGAGGACATCCCTGCCTGGTACCTCTCTGAAGATAAAACCTAGATGATGTTTGGTTATTTGTTCTGATACACGCTGTTGGTGAACTGTATAATATTTTCAACCAGTTTATAAAAGAATTTCCAAAGCCAAATTTATGTAAGGTTACAAATAAGAATTTCAAGTTAACTCTATCAAATGCCTTTTCTGCATCTAAAGATAATATATTAGTTTTAATGTTTTTACAGTTAGAAAAATCTATTAAATCTATTAATCTACGTGAATTTGTGGATGAATGTCTCCCTTTAATAAAACCAGTTTGATCAGGATGTATTATAAGAGGAGTTACTTTCTCTATCCTTTTTGCCAGAGCTTTGCAGATTATTTTAAGATCAACATTAATAAGGGATATGGGACGATAGCTGGTAGGAAACAAAGGGTCTTTACCTGATTTTAGTAGAAGACTAATGTAGGCAGAATTCATATTTGGTGGGAGTCTGCCATTTTCCTTGGTTTCCTGCAGCATTCTGTGGAATGTTGGTGCCAGAATATTCCAGAATTCTTTATAGAACTCTGCTGGAAATCCATCTGGGCCTGGAGCCTTTTTATTGGGCATGCTTTGGAGGGCCTCCTGGAGTTCAGCCGCTGTTAGTGGTGAATCCAGGGCCATCGCTTGACTTTCAGATAATTTAGGTAGTGTTATGTTATCAAAAAATTGTTCAATTTCATGATCCGATGGATTTATCTCTGGTGAGTATAAAGCCTTGTAAAATTCTTTAAATGTGTTGTTTATTCTTCCAGGATCATATACTGTATTCCCGGTCTGATCTTTAATAGCAGATATAGTTGTTTTATCTTTATTAATTTTTAGCTGGTTAGCCAAAAATCTACCTGATTTATTACCTTGTTCAAAGTTTTCTATCCTAAGTCTTTGAATTAAGAACTGGGTCTGTTTATTAATAATTTGATTTAATTCTAGCTTTGCTTTACGGATTTTGCCTAGTCTCTCCTCATCTAGAGAAGCTTCTAATGAATTAATAGTTTCTTCTAATTCCTGAATACGTTTTTTTTCCATTTTCTTTTTATTTGATGAGAATGAGATTATTTTACCTCTAATCACAGCTTTTCCTGCCTCCCAAAGAATGGATGGCGACGTACCAGGGAGGTCGTTATATTCCAAATATGAGGCCCACTCTTTTTCAAAATATTTAATAAATTCTTTATCCTTAAGTAAGGATATATTAAATCTCAAATTTTTGCTTTGAGGTGTTTCTGTTTTATTTACTTAAGTTAGAGAAACAGAAGCATGATCGCTAACAGCTATAGGGTGTATCTCAGTGTCTGAAATGTCAGTCAACAGTGAGCTGCTGACTAACAAATAATCCAGTCGAGAATATGAATGGTGGACATTTGAGAAGAAAGTATATTTTTTGTCATTGGGGTGAAGAGATCGCCATGCATCACAAAGTCCATAATCGCTCATGTACTGTTTGACTATATCTATAGATTTCCAGCTGCGCTGAGTCCCTGCTGTGCTGAGCCTGTCTATTTCTTCATTTAAACCAAAGTTGAGGTCGCCCCCAAGAAGAAGTGAGCAATCCATGTGTTCAAGGAGCACAGAGAAGAAGGAATGAAAGAATGAGGGGTCATCAACATTTGGACCATATATACTGACAATACATAACTTTTGGTTATGTATAGATAGTTTTACTATAATAAATCTACCCTCTGGATCTGTAACTGTATCTATTACTGTAAAATTTAAATTTTTATTTATTAATATTGCTACTCCCCTTTGTCTGGAGTTATAGCATGCAGAAAACACATTAGGAAACTCAGGGGATTTAAGATCATCTGCAGCTGAGGTAGATTTATGGGTTTCTTGTAATAAGACGACATCTGCCTTCAATCTTTTAAACTGGTTAAGAATCTTAACTCTTTTCTCTCTGGTGCCAGCTCCATGAATATTCCATGTGACAAACCTTAGAGTAGTCATAGTTTTGAGATAAAAGTTGTAAAGTCCATATCACCATAGAAACAGATAAACACAGGTGTATTATTAGTTTGTGCTTGGGGTTGCCTGATTGAAAATCCAAAAGCCGAGATATAAGAAAGAGAGAAATAGAAGAAAGTTGTGAAGGTGTGAAGGGTGAGGGTGAGAGAGAGAGAAAGAAATAGTTATGTTATGAAAAAATTCTGTGTGTGTGTGTGAGTGATAAAAGAAGGAAAAGTGAGTGACAAAGACATTTGGTGATAGACATGTGAAGATGAGAAAAGAAAAAAGAGCCAGTAACCCAGTGCTTAGCCCTGGCCCCGCCCACATTGAGTGATGTAAACAACTTTACAGAGCTGCGCTAACATTAGATTATAGTTGACTGATAAAACAACTCTTATCTGACCAGTGTTACATGACTAATAAAGCCAAGGAGTAAGCTGGGGTCCCTGAACAGCTGCCCATTAACATACAGTTTATCTACCGCTACTGTAGCTCTGGTGCCTTCACTGATATATTTCTTCCTGATTGGGAACAAAACACGCCTTCTATCCAGGATTTCCTTCGGATATTGATCGTTAACGCTATAATTCGTTCCCCACAGCTCTCTGCCCTGGCCTCTGACCTGCTCTTTTTGCTTGTAATGCTCAAATTTAGCAACAATAGGTCGCGGCCGGCTTTTGTTGGGCTTCTTACCTCCGAGCCGGTGGACGCGGTGAAAAGTGATGTTTTTTACCGTGTCGCTTGGGAGCTTCAACTGATGTTGGAGAAAATCTCGGACGGTGGATTCAGCGTCGTCCTCAGCCTGTTCTGGGATCCCGGAAAAAACAAGATTGTCCCGCATTCCCCTGGCCTGTATATCCAAGATAGTTTCTTTCATCCTCTTCCTTTCTCCGGACAGCTGCGTCATCCCCTCGGTGAGTTTCTTTACACTCTCCGATGCGATGCTACCTGTTGTTGGCTGAACTCCAGGGATTCCCTTAGAGCTTGAAATTCTTTATGGAGAACCTCAACCAGGGCCAGACGGGCGTCTAGGCTGGTTAGCTTCTTATCTATTGAGTCCAGGACATCGCTGTAGCTTTTCTCTGGAGAGATGGTGGAGGTGCTGGCCTCAGAACGGGGGCGTTTTTGTGATGGTGTGCTTGTCAGCACAGCAGAGGTGGATTTCTGTGGCTTGCCCATAACAATGTTGTCAAAGCACTCGTCCAAGTAGCTTTCCAGGCTGTGCAAGGTTTCCTCGTCCAGTTTGTTTTATGGAGAAATACAAAATAATGGTTGTTATTATTAAACGTTTGCTATATTTGGCTCAAATGTTATGGTTTGTTTTTACCCGAGTTTGTTTGTTTTACCAGTTTACCGCCATATTACTTACGCACAGCTCTCGCGAGATCTCAGCAGCAGCTCATCTCCCGCCTGCCTTTTTCTCTCCCGCCTGCCTTATGTCAGAACCTACTGGGTTCTGACATAACTCTAAATACCCTGTTTCTGAGCCAGATACAAGCATATAAGTAAAGATTTTACAGCAGTTATTGAGAAAATTTGCTGAACAGCATGAATATCAGCATGAGTGAAAAAGGGGACCTGGTGGATAATTACTGCCGTGAATAATCTTGAGCACGGTCTGGGTAAAACTATTAAAATTAGAATGTTCATAAAACAGGTTTGAAATTCAGAATAAGCTACAGCCTGCTGGAACACTAAATGTCTGTAAATTTTAATTGATGTGTAGGCTTTGAAGTCTGTTCCCCTTTAAAGATGTACTCACCTCTGCATAGCCTATTTTTCTTTTTTTAAGTAGTAGCCTACAAATTAACTTTTATGTTGAAATTAGTGATGGCGAAACAAAGCCTCATGATGCACTGAAGCTGTCTATACCAGAGGTCCCCAACAACCGGGGTCCTCAGGACCCACTATCCTGCATGCTTCTGGTGTTTCCCTGCTGCTGCACACCTGTTTTAAATAGGTGTGTGATTAACAGGCTTCTACAGCAATTGGAGGCATGCTAAGGAGGTAATGTAATCAATTGAGTCAGATGTGGTGGAGGGGGGAAACATCTAAAACATGGAGGACAGTGGGCCCTGAGGAGGACCAGGGTTGGGGACCACTGATCTATCCAATTGTTCGAGTCATGTTAGGAGGCACCATGGTCACACATTTGCTCTACTGCACCACCAAGTGGACAATAAAAGTAAAACAGGCACAGTGATTATAATGATGTGGACCTTTAAGCTGAATAAATAAATTAGGATGTTTGTGATGGCAATAGCTGCACAGTTGGTAGCACTGTTGCCTTGCAGCAAGAAGGTTCAAATCCCAGCTTGGGATCTTTCTGCATGCAGTTTGCGTGTTATCTCTGTGCGTGCATGGATTCTGTCTGGGTACGTTACCTCCCACAGTCCAAAAACACAACTGTTAGGTGAATTGGTCTTATGCTTATGTTTAGCCCTTCCGCTGTGGGAACAGTGACGTCAGTGTGACCCCCAGTCTCAGGTATACACGGTCACTGAAATCCACCTTCGTTCACTAATCACAGGTATCACGGAATACAAAAAATCCTCCCGACATGTCCAGGAGAGTAACTTCCTGTCATTTTGCGTGGCATGCATTTTTTTTCTTTACTTCATACCCTCTCAGTCTGCCAGAGCTTGCTATTATCCCTTCCACTCTACCGTTGGGGTCACATGGACCCTCCTGTCCTTCCAACCCTTGCGCTGTGCCGTTGGGGTCACATGGGCAATGCACCATGAGGCTGATAACGTCCTATGGAGATGATGAAACTCAATCATGTCTTCTGGAGATGTTCTTGTACCCAAAGACTACAGGGATTATTGTTCCTTTGGTTGAATAGTTTATGCCACTTATAATTATTATATGATAAAATGATCTAAGGTTTGTAAGAAGAAATCTGGTTTAGGAATGAATGTTATGGTGGACTTTTGATTATGGTAGCTACAAGATGTCAGTCTGGAGAAAACTGTTGACGAGTTCAGATGTTCCTTGTTGTCTCTGAGTGATGATGGAGCTGATGTGTGGCGGACTCTCCTCTGTCTCCTCTCACATGGAGAAGATGATCTCCAGGATCCTGCTGCTCATCATCATCATCATCATCATCAATTCATGTCTCTGTGGTCAGTCTCCATCTTCTCTTTGTTCAGTCTAAATCCATCAATAATCAGTGAAAAGTCTGACTGTCAGTGAAGGTAACACTTCAATCCTCCAGCTGCATCTGATCCAGCAGTTTTACTAGAAGAGAATCAAGCAGAGCTCTGACAGCACAGAGACCATCATGTGACAGAAAGCTCTCTAGATGGAGCTGAAAGAGCTCCTATCAGGCAGAGGAGAACCATGACATCACTCTGGAGTGGACCTTCACCACCAGACCTGATGGACCCTGGAGAGAACTGCTTATCATCTGCAGCTTTTTAACTCATAGAGCCTTATTCTTGTATCATGCATATGATGGTGTTGAGGTGTCAGAGTCTCAGGATGAACAGTTTTCAGGCGAGTCCAGAGCGACAAAGACGTCCTCAGAGAAGGACGAATCAGACTCCATGTGTCCAGACTGAGGACTGAAGACTCTGGTCTGTATCTGTGTTATGTGAAAACTGAAGATGGCTTCGACTCTGGAAGATGTCGACTCAACGTTTCTGGTGAGTTCATGTTTCATCAACAGAGCCTGAAACATATTGATGCTGATCAGATTAGATCACCATGAACAGAACTTTATTCCTTTCTGATAAAATGCAACAAAAGTTCAGAATCTTTTTGCTAATTTTCTCCTTCTACAGTGAAACAATTGCTGCTTTGTAGAAATGTCCCAACTCAATGTCATACAGACGTTGATCTGTTCTCTATTAATATTTAATCCTTGCAGGGTGATGGGGTCGGGGGGGGTTGGTGCTGATCTGCAGAGATCAAGGGGAGATTTAGGCTCCATCCTGAACAGTTCAGTAGTTCATCACAAAGACTCTCATTAGCAATTTAGAGTCCAGTCAACCTAACATGGATGTTTTCTATGAAGGGAAGCTGGAGTTTCCACAGTTACACAGGGAGAACATGAACACACCACTGAGGAAGGGATTTGAACCAAGGACCTTCTTGTTGCCAGGCAGCAGCACTAACAGCTGCTCCACCCTGCAGCCCTACAGAGTGGATGGATTAATGAGAAGCCTCCATGTTACAGTAGCTCTATTGGAACTGATCCTGTTGAGGTTTAATGTGTCTGAGAACCAAGTGTCTCTGAGTGATGTTGCTTTAGTGGTTTTAGATCAGTGAACTGATGCTTCAGGACTCTTTATTCTGCTGCTCACACAACATTCAAAGCTACAATTCAACCAAAACAAGATCAAATAAAGACAGTTTCCCCTGACAGAAGATTATAAAGAACTAACAGCTTCTAATGATGAAGAGCATAAATCATCTTCATGTTTTCTCCTTCCAGCAGCTGCTGATGTCTCCCAGCCTCAGAGACCGACTGTGGATCCAGAACCAGGAGGTCGAGGAAGGATCGGCCTCCATGTTTCACTGGGACTGACAGAAGCAGCAGCAGCAGCAGCTCTGATGGTCAAACTTCTCCTAAGATTCTGTTTCAGAAAACATCAGAATGTTTCAACCTTTATTTCAGCAGTTTAACCCTGAAGCTCCATCAGCTGCTGGACAGATGGCTTCATGCTGGACTCTAGAATATTTTGGTGTCCAGAGGAAGTTTTGGTCGACTCGGTGACTCCAAGGTGTCCAGGTCCTGTAGCTGCTAAACAAGCCCAGATCATTACTCCTCCTCTACCGTGCCTAACAGCTGGTTTGGTGTGTTTAAGACTAGAAGTCTGGAGCTTCATTCAGATGCAGATGTGAGAACCTAAATTCTGCTGCCATGATCTTTCTAGAGAGAAGAGTAGTTGTCCTGGTGATGCTTCCTCATTGTTCTGACATGACCTTTGACCTACAGCATGCTAATTGAGGCCACTAAAGTATGATGGAGTTCTTGAGCTGCATGTCATTTCTCTTAACAGAGAAGCTGAAGTGTTTTTAAAAAGATTAAGAAGCTGAATACAGAGAGCTGGTGGACCGCTTTGTGAGATGGTGTGAAAACAGTCGTCTTACCTTGAATGTGAATAAAACAAAGGAGATGATTGTAGATTTCAGAAGAAACAGGGATAAGTTTCCATCATGGGAGAAGAAGTGGAGGTGGTTGAGGAGTATAAATACCTCGGAGTTCACCTTGACAACAGACTGGACTGGAGACTGAACAGTGAATCCGTCTACAAGAAGGGACAGAGCAGACTGTACTTCTTGAGGAAGCTTAAGTCCTTCAAGGTTTGCAGCAAGATGCTGCAGATCTTCTATAAGTCTGTTGTGGAGAGTGTAATCTCTTCAGCCGTCATCTGTTGGGGTAGCAGCATCAGAGCCAGGGATTAAAAAAGGCTAAACAACCTGATAAAGAAGGTTCTGGTTCTGTTCTGGAGACGACTGTGGAACATCTGGAGATGATAATGCAAAGGATTCTTCATAAAATCAAAAAAAAATTTTTTGGACAACCCTGAGCATCCTCTTCATGAGACTATCATGCAACAACAGAGCGTCTTCAGTCGGAGGCTTCTTCAGTTTCGCTGCAAAACAGACCGCTACAGGAAATCCTTCCTGCCCACAGCCATCATCATCTACAACAACTCCTTAAAGAATTAATTATATGAGCTACAACAACACTTAATTTCCCTCTGGGATCAATAAAGTAGTTTTGAATTAGAATTTTTTGAAATCTTGACTCCATAATTTTAATAATATTTTTTGTTATGCGTGAACTGATGTGTTTACCTGAAGTTTGAAATGGATTAATTCTATCAGCCTTATTTTATTTCTTAAAGCTAGAACGTTTAAACTGAAGATGTTCTAACTTTCCTCCATGATTGTATCTGAAGAGGATCTTGTTTTCTTCTCTCTCTTGTTTCCTGCTGATATTTTAAATCAGTTCTAAACTTTTCTGGACTCAATCAGACTCATTGATCTGTTCTGGTATTTTGTCTTATAGCTGGATGAACTGATGTTACTGAGCATAAAGTATTTTATCTGCTCCAGCTGGTCTGTTTATAATGTTCACATGTCATTAATAAATCCATATTTATGCAGACATGTTGTCAGGACCTTTATTCACTGTTGAAATCTTTGACTGTTTCCGGACCTGAGATCAACTCTGGTAAAACGAGCATTTTACTGAACGTTATTGCGCCATCTAGTGCTGAAAAGTCGCCATAACAAGAGAATCATAAATTGGATCCAGAGAAAGGATAGAGATTAGTAAACGTTGATTTAGTGGAATAAGGAAAATGTATTGTATCAAATAAACGTCTTTGCTTTAGGATTGACCGATGATGGCTTCATCTCTGTAAGATGTCGACTCAACATCTCTGGTGATTTCAGCTGAAGGTCAAATCATTCCAGGATCCTCCCTGTTAAATGATTCCTGGTGAAGTTTAGACCCTGAGAACTGGTTTATCTGCTGATATTCTGTATGATCCAGAATGAAGTGTAAAGGCTCTGCATACTGATGGTATAATTATAACGCTTGGATGCTAAAGCTTATATAGATAAAATACTCTGGATTAAAAATAAAAACACCAGAATTGATCATCTGACCATTTTCAATAACAGAAATTATGTGAAACATTTAAAAAACAGAAATTACATTAAGCAGCTGAACAAACTCCACAAACCGGATATATTTAACTGATCCAACATGTCTGATGTTTCTGGAGCAGCATCTCCTCCTCTTCATCATGTTCTATTAAAAAGCTCCTTTAGCTGGCATGTAATGTAAACTCATGTAATGTTTCCCTTAGTTTTTGTCCAGCTTGCTGTAATATGATCAACATGTCACCAAAACACATCGAGATATTATTATTTTAGAGGATAGAGCTTGTTGAAGAACCAGCTTTATCTGACTGAGGATCTTAAACTTTGTTTCTTCTGTTCATGTTTATTGATCAGACATATTTAGTCACTTCCTGTCAGCTCCATCTGCTTTAACCAATCAGCTACCATCTGATGATCTGAGATGAACTCCATCAATAAATCCTCTGCTGCTACTTTTTCTCCATTTAATACAGAAATTGAGGTTCTGGTCTGGTTCTGAAGGAAAAATACATTAAAACAGAACAAATCACTGAACAGATCCAATCAGACAGATTTTACTCATGTTGAGGTTCAGACCTTCAGCTGTTGATGCACACAGTTCCTAAATACACCACAAGATGGCGCTCCAATACAGACTGCAATGTGAAAACTGATCTCAGCTGGATTCTCTTTGCTGAAGGGTTGAACAAAGCTCCACTGTTATTGTTGGAAAAACTGGAGAAGAAGAAATCTTCTGCTTTAAAGGGATTTCTGGAAACAGGAGTAGAAAATATATTAAAGTTTGAAACAATAAATGCGAGTGCAGACATAAAACAGGAGCATCTGTCTTTTTTCTTTCTTTTTTTTAAAAGAAATGTATGTTTTTTTGGGTCAGTTATGCCTGCAGCACTTCCTGTTGTCTCGGGTTGGTCACACAGCCCAGAGTTACTGCATTGATCTTCTAACTAAGGTTCAGCTGAACAGACAACAACTGAACATCCTGATCCAAAATGATACATGTAAAAATGTGACGTTTGTAAACATGAGTGACTGGAGGACTCAAGATTCAGATTTAATTCATATAAAATTCATCAAAGTGAATAGTCCATCTTTAGATCTAATATTTCCTTCTTTTTTTTTGGTGTTAAAGAGAAGTGTTTATTCGGTTTTAAGTGAAAATAAGTTATTTAGAGTGGAAAGCGTTTCTATCAGAGTGCACTGTAAAAACATATTTGGTTAAATCTAAAAGTAAAGTTAAGGTACATTATTACAATGTAAACAAAAGCTTACTGGGAACATTAAGCTAGGTTTGTCACTTATTTTATTTAGCCCATTTTAAGTTTTAGCTACTGCCAATTCAAAAAAAAAAAATGTCTGAGCACGAGTATGAGACAAATGAAAAAGGCTTAGATGCTAAAAATGGAGCAACATGTTTACAGCAGCAGTTTAAAGACCTTGATATAGATGCAAACCCATCAAAAGAGACTGAGGTAGCTGTAGAGACCCAAGCTGCTGTAGAGGAAATTCTAAGAAGAAGCCAAAGAACCCGAGAGCGTACTGAAAAGGGTCAAGAACTGTATGACAGCCAAACTAAAAGGCTTCAATCTCGCTTTACTACCTCTTATGACAAATGGAAAGTTCTTCCTAAAGAGACTAGGAAACCAATCGATGGAACATTCTCCACTGAAATCCTGCAAACCTACATAACCAAGATCAGTAACGCTTCAACAAATGTAAAACAAGCTTATCACGATTTACGCCAACACACTACTCCGGATGGCAAGACGCGCCGCCGAGTAAACACGTGTGATGCTGTCTCAGGAAAGCTTTTGGAACATGCTGAGGATTCTCTTGAATTAAGAGAAAAGGTACCAGATACTCACAAAGAACAGGCATACTGGACTGAGACTGGCTCAGTGCTTACACGCGCAACCTCCAAAAGGTCTAGTATATGTTCACGAAGTTCAAGGTTTGCAAGCATCAGTTCAAAGCAATCAAGCCTGACCTCTTCAAAGAAGCTGGAAGCTGCAGCAGAGTTAGCTGCAACTCAAGCCACATTAAAGGTATTAGAGGACATGGAACTTAAGAAACAAGAGCTTGGGAACCTCGAAGTTGAGAACAGAAAGAGGCTTGCTCTGCAAGAAGAAGAAAATGCTGCAAGAAAAAATTTATTAGAAGAGAAGCGTAGGCAGTTAGAGCACTTAGAGACAGTTAAGAAAATGAATGCTGCAAAAGCATGTCTACAGGTCTATGAACAGGAAGTAGGTTCAGACGAAGAGATATCGGAGTTGCTCCAAAGCAGTAAGCATGTGAAAACCGAAGCTCAAACTACTCAAAGAAGGATTTCTGTGCATCATGTGGCAAAACCACAAAACGCCACACATGTACAACCTGCTATGGTGACACAGACTGTTGAAAGTGTGCAACCTGCTGCCATTGCTAATCAAGAAGATAGCACTACAGCTCTTGCCAAAGCAATAACGGAGTCGATCAATGCAATCCATCTCCCAATACCAGAGCCTTCTGTTTTCATTGGAGATCCACTAAGGTATAAAGACTGGAAAACATCCTTTGAGACATTGATCAGTAGGAAGAATATTCCAGTGAATGAGAAGGTCTACTACCTCCGCAAGTATGTTGGAGGACCTGCAAAAAAGGCTATTGAAGGCTACTTCCTGTTAGGCACGGATGCAGCCTACTATTCAGCATTGGACATCATGGAAGAAAGGTATGGAAGCCCCTTTGTGATTGCCAAGGCCTTCAGGGATAAGATAACTTCATGGCCAAAAATAGGACCCAAGGACAGCATTGAACTAAGAGAATTTTCAGATTTTCTACGAAGCTGTGAAGCAGCAATGTTGCAGATCAAGAGTCTCGCAGTTCTAAATGACTGTGGTGAAAACCAAAGAATGCTCAACAAGCTTCCTGATTGGCTAATAGCAAGATGGAACAGAAAAGTCCTGGAGGTTGAAGAATCAACACATGATTTTCCAAGCTTTAGCGAATTTGTTCAGTTTGTTGCAAGAGAAGCCAAGATAGCTTGCAACCCTGTGACATCTCTTCATGCTTTGAAGTCTGGTGATAGTGAAAAGGTTAACCTCTTAAGCCCCAGGGTCTCTCCAAGCTCCTAGTTCGAATAGGACATGCCCAACATTAATTTAGTTTTTCTCTGCACAAACAAACTCTGTATAAACAATCTTGGTATCAAAATGAAGCCAATGCTTGTGAGATTTAATCAGAGGTATAATAATTACAGGATATGTTACTGTGCCAAAGTAATTGTAGCTTGAACATAGACAAATTATAAGATTCTTTAGTCACGCCAATTTTTTTTTCTCATATTACAGTATATACACCATTCAAAATATGCCCCAGTAGAATATAAACTGCAGATAATCATAAACCAACATGTGTAGATTACCTGTACCAAGATTCATGTTGATGAAGTGAAGTGGAGCAATGTTACAGAGGTTTTAGTGAAAAAATAGCTAGATTTTAGGAATTTGGCACAGTTCGGCACATTTCGGCACAATTTGGCACAAACAGTGAAAGTTTCCAATCCTCAATTCCTGATCTACTGATTGCATTCAAGTTCAATTATATGCCTGAAAACAAAGTGTTTTTTATATTTTTTGGTAAAATATTCAACATATTTATCACCCTATTTAAATAACACTATAACAGAGTTAGGGTTGACTCCAACTGAAGAACATTTATTCAAATTCCAAATACAACAAAATTGTTAAATATACAAATGAAATGGATAACAAAACTGTTCACAACCCCCTCCTCGTATCAATGCAAATGTTCTTATATGGATGGTAATGTGCTTTGCATGCAATAACAATATGATCGTAGAGTGGCCTGATTTTGCACAGACGACTAATCAGGGG
>OY747714.1:42110540-42163040 GCA_963556495.2 Valencia hispanica | reverse complement strand
ATGCAATTGGAAGCAGCCACAGAACTATTGTCAGACAAGTAATGCCATCCCTTCAGTTGTCTGCCAACCTGACAAGTGAAGTCCGATACATATGTCGAACACAAGTCAAGGAGTTAGTCATTCCGCCAAATGTTATGAAGATATTGGAGTCAGACTTTAATGAAAGAAGCATGGAGGATGCTCACTTCTCACAAGAAGATCTTCGCTTCATTTCAATAATGGAGGAAGGAATCAAGATCAAGCCTGACGGTCACTGTGAAATGCATTTGCCATTTAAAGAAGACAGGCCGAGTCTGCCAGACAACAGGAAATGTGCCGTTCATCGCCTTAAGTGTTTGAGGAGGAGATTTGAGAAAGACAAACAGTACCACAAGGACTACTTAATCTTCATGAACGAAACAATGACGCGTGGAGATGCTGAGAAAGTTCCTGAAGAAGAAATCAACAAGAGCCCTGTTTGGTACGTCCCTCATCACGGGGTGTATCACCCACAAAAACCAGGCAAGATACGCATTGTGTTTGACTGCTCAGCAAAGTTTCAAGGCGTGTCATTGAACAATTATCTGCTTACGGGGCCAGAGCTGACCAATTCATTGATAGGTGTTCTCTGTCGTTTCCGCAAGGGTCCAGTAGCAATAATGTGCGACATAGAGCGCATGTTTCACCAATTTCACGTAAGAGCAGAAGACCAAGACTATCTAAGGTTTCTCTGGTGGGAGAATGGGGACTACCACTCCGAACCATCCGTCTTTCGGATGAAGGTGCACTTGTTTGGTGCAGCCTCGTCTCATGGTTGTGCAAACTATGGCCTCAAGTACATTGCTGCACAAGGTCAAGGTCGTTTTAGTGAAGCATCCATCCGCTTTATTGAACAAAACTTTTACGTGGATGATGGGCTGACCAGTGTGTCAACAGAAGAAGAAGCGAAACAGGTAGTCAGTGAAGCAAGACAGCTTTGTAGCGATGGCAAGCTACGCATCCACAAACAGCCAGGAGGTGCTACAATCAATCCCTGAAGAAGAGTGTGCTCAAACAGCAATAAATCAAGACCTAGCCTTGGGAGAGTACCAAATGGAGAGAGCCCTAGGGGTTAACTGGTGCATTACCTTAGATCAGTTCAGATTCAGAATAGTGGTGGGTGAACAACCGTTCTCTAGAAGAGGAGTGTTATCGACTGTTGCGTCTGTCTATGACCCTCTTGGGTTTGTAGCACCGTTCGTTCTAGTTGGAAAGCAGATGCTTCAGCAAATGTGCCGGGAGAAAGTCGGATGGGATGAACCACTGTCAGATGATCTTCGACCACAATGGGAATCCTGGCTTTTGGACCTACAGAATCTAGGTGATCTCAAGATAGACAGATGTTACCTTCCAGCAGGTTTTCCAGAAGACCGGAAATATGAGCTCCATCATTTCTCTGATGCTAGCATCACAGGATATGGAGAGTGCAGCTACCTGAGAGTGATCGGGACATCAGGACAAACTCACTGTGCTTTGGTGATGGGCAAAGCTAGAGTGGCTCCTACGAAAGTTACAACCGTTCCAAGACTTGAGCTTTCAGCAGCTGTTGTTGCTGTGCGTACAAGTGATCTGCTCAGAAAGGAGTTGGATTTAGCAGAGGTCCAGGAATTCTTCTGGACTGACTCCAAGGTTGTCCTTGGATACGTCAACAATGATGCAAGAAGATTCCATGTTTTTGTGGCAAACCGCATTCAGCGCATCAAGGACGGTACCAATCCAAGTCAATGGAGATATGTGTCCTCGGAAGAAAATCCAGCTGACCATGCGTCAAGGGGCCTTAAAGCAAAAGAGCTCATTGCTTTTAACTGGGTTAACAGTCCAGATTTTCTTTGGTGTGAAGAGCTTCCCAGTGGAGATAGTAAGGTGGGAGACATTGCAGTTGAAGACCCAGAAGTTCGTAAGGTCTTTGTGCATAGGACATTGACAACAGAAGATTCACTGCTTAAACGCTTAGAGAAGTTCTCCAGCTGGACGAGGTTGGTCAAAGCCATCGCTAGACTTAAGCGATGTGTCAAAGAGTTCAAAGGGTTGACATCGAGAACCAACGAAGCCAGCAGCCTGGAAGAGAGAAAAGATGCAGAACTTATCATCATAAGTATCGTCCAGAGGAAGAACTTCTCTGTGGAGATTCAAAGTCTTCAGAGCAAGGAGGAAATAACCAAAGGCAACCTGCAAAGGCTAAATCCTTTTGTGGATGGACAAAGCATCCTCAGGGTGGGAGGTTGATTAGAGCATGCTGCTCTGCACCCTCACATCAGGCACCCGGCAGTCTTACCAAAGACCGGTCATATAACAAAGTTATTGGTTGCACACTACCATCAGCGTGTGCAACACCAAGGACGTGGCATTACAATGAATGAGCTAAGGGCTAACGGGATCTGGATACTTGGATACTTGGATGCAGTCATGCGGTGTCGTCCTACATCTACAAGTGTGTCAAGTGTAGAAAGTTCAGAAGGTGCACAGAGGAACAAAGAATGGCAGACTTACCTCGTGAACATATGGAGACAACGGCCCCTTTTTACATATTGTGGGATGGATTTTTTCGGGCCATTCTACGTTAAAGATGGAAGGAAGGAAGTGAAGCGTTATGGCCTGTTATTCACTTGTCTGTGTTCTCGTGCTGTGCACATAGAAGTGCTTGATGATATGACGACCGATGCTTTTATCAATGCTCTTCGTGCTCTCATTGCTCTGCGTGGTAACGTTCGACAACTTCGTTCTGACCAGGGCACCAACTTTGTTGGTGCAAGACGTGAGTTCCTGGAAGCGGTTAAAGAGATGGATCAAGAATGCCTCAAGCAATTGGGCTGTGAGTTTGTCATGAACCTTCCGTCTGCTAGCCACATGGGTGGAGCCTGGGAAAGACAGATCAGGACAATACGAAGTGTGTTGACTTCCATTCTAGATCAGGCATCCCAAAGACTGCACAGTTCATCTTTGAGAACTTACCTTTACGAAGTAATGACAATTGTAAACAGCCGACCTTTAACAGCACATTTTCTGAGTGATCCAGCTGGGCCACAGCCTCTTACGCCCAATCACATTTTGACGATGAAGTCTTCCATAGTCTTGCCACCACCTGGAGACTTCGTGAAAGAAGACCTTTATCTTCGCAAAAGATGGCGTAAAGTTCAGCACTTAGCCAATGAGTTTTGGTCTAGGTGGAAAAAAGAGTACATGTTAAATCTTCAAGAGAGACAAAAATGGCACAAAACCCGCAGAAATGCGCAGGTCAACGATATTGTGATTGTGCAAGATGAAAATGCACCACGAAATGAGTGGAAACTCGCCAAGGTCACTGAAGTGTATCCTGGTGAAGATGGACATGTGAGAAAGCTGCAATAGCTGATCAGTGAATCAGCACTGGATGATCAAGGGAAGCGGCTCACAAAGCAGACTTACCTAGAACGGCCTATTCACAAGACAGTAACCTTGCTTGAAGCTGATTAATGCAGTCTTGGTGGTTGCTACCTCACTTAAACTCAAGTCTCATAATTTTAATTTGGAATCTTATATTTATTAAGTTAATAAGAAATCACCAGTGATTTGGTGGGAGTGTAGCTGCCAGCAGAGACACTTGCATAATTTAAGTTCCATAAAAGAATAGTTTTAATTTAATAAGTAACCATGCTTGAATATATCATAATCATATTTATCTGCATTTCTTTTACTTTGAAATATGTGTACAAGCTGACTTGTTAATGTAGGCTTGTATAGCGGAACTATTGTTCTGAGGTTCGGTTGGTTCAGACCTTGTTTGATGTCACACCAGCATCGGAGAATGTAGCGCAAGCCGAGCTTACTGCGGCTGTTAAGTTTTTGGTAATGTGATTACATTTGTAAGTTTATCGAGAGACGCATGAAAGAGAAGTTGCCTTTGTTACCTGTTTTTCACTCCCTGGAGTTAACGCGGTCAATGAGGTATGCATAGTTATTTCAATGTGTAATTATCAATGTAAAGCATAACTGCGTGACGGTTTATTAACAGTCTATCTAACGTTGTGTTTATTTAATGTGCTACTCTCTGTGAGAATATTCTTATTTCTGTAACTTATGTGATTTTTATGTTTTATTTAGTTCTCACGGCATGTTTGATGGCATTAAGGATGACATGGTTTGACCAATAAATGCCTGTAAAAGAGAACGCCTTGTGTCCGTGTCCGTTGACTGAAGGGGGTTACACAAAGGATAAAACACAGTTTGAAACATCACAACCTAAAAACATGAAATGAATTATAGCAGATCTGCTCCAGAAGGGGTTTTATAAAATGGCATTGATTGTTAGTACTTTATTGTAAATAATAATGATTGTGACATGACTATACAAATGAATAATAGTGTAGTTCATTACTGTAAATATTTTCCTCCAATCAGAGATCCAAGGAATAATATTTTTCAGTCTGTTGATTGTGTGACTCAGATGGTTAAGAAGTTCCCAGCCAGAGTGTTTTCAGAGTTATGTTTTTTGTTTCTCTGTGAGATTCAACATCTGGATCACTGTGGAAAGATTTCTTTCTGCTTTTTCTTTGTTGTAATTAAATAAAGGTCTAAAACCACAAAAAATGTACAGATACTGCTAACTTCTACATTTTGGAATCAAATTGCTTTAGCAGCATGAGAACGAGAAGAGAACAGCTTAGAAAGTAAAAGAGGTTTGATGTTTATGTGAATTCAGACTTTTTGTCATAAATGAAGCTGATTTTTTATGAGCTGAATTCTCTTTCTGAGCTGTGTACTGAATCTATTCAGAGAAACTCTGAAAAGGCCAAAACCTCAGCTTGTCGTTATTAAGATGTAGAAAATAAACCAGAAGAATGCTGGGAAATTCAGGGACAAAACTCATTTTGATAAATTTCTAGACGCCATGAGAGAAGATCAGAGCTGCTGAGCAGAGAAGAGATACAAGTGGAAGCTTCATTATTATAGCTGTCTGTTATTTGTTACAGTGTGTGATGGTGGTTTATTTAGTTCAATGTTTCTAATTTGATTTTCTAGAATAGTATGGATAAAAGTGACAATAATTAATAATCTTCCAACAACAACTTCCTTAACTGTGATTTGGCTCTCTTCACGTACCACTGATAGCAACGTGACGTCGCTTTTTGAATTACTGGATACATCAAGTTGTTTGACATCACAGCAGTGATGATAGATAGATAGATAGATAGATAGATAGATAGATAGATAGATAGATAGATAGATAGATAGATAGATAGATAGATAGATAGATAGATAGATAGATAGATAGATAGATAGATAGATAGATAGATAGATAGAGTTGATTTATTATATCATAACTTTTACACTTTCATGCTGCACATATCATGCGATCATTAGGCTACATCATTTTGACACATGGGACAACAGCAGGTTTAGTATCACACAGGAATTGAAACCAGCAACTTTCCAGCAAGTTCCACCTCACACACTAACGTTGCAGAAAAGATGAATCTGTTATTTAATCAGGAAACCTGAAGAGACATGAAAATGATTTTAAGAAACATTTCTGTGTGAACCCAGACTGACAGTTAAGATTATTCACTACATTGCCCAGAAATCCTTAAGGCCACGCCCACTTCTCCATATATTTATTCTACATAGATTATTCAGTACAGTTAAACATATATCCTAACACTATAAATACATAATAATTTCCTGGACGGCATCAGGAACAGAATTTAACTTCTTAAAGCTTTGAGGACCATGAGGGAGGAAAGTAGCTGAGAAGTCAAAAAACCAGCTGGGTAGGTCTATGGGAAAGTTGTCACTGTTTTCACATGAGTATTTCTACAGGGTGATTATAGCTGTACACATACCAGAACCAAAGGATTAAAAAATGTTAATGTCACCCGAGGGATTTCTGCCTGGATTCCTTGAAACTATCTTTTTTGTGTTTGTCTCTGGGCGTATACTGCTAGGAACATCAACATTTGTCCTTAAACTGTTGTTCAAAACAAGGCGTTGTAGATTTGGACGTTGTCAAAAACTGTTGTGTGAAAACTACAAGGTACGACAGCATAAGTGCATCCGGGGTCGGTGGGACAAAAACAATATAAAGAACTGACAGATAATTATTCTCCGTGTCAGGGAATCTCATCGAAGTCAACATTATTCTGGATTGGCATTGTAAAAAAATAAATGTAAAAGTGTGAAAACTTGATTGAAAGTGAGTTATTTGTTTCAATGCATATACATGAGTTTAATAGAAATTTTTTTTTTCACTTTCAATTTTTTTTCACTTTCAAAATTAATATTTTCAGTTACAATAATATTTTTCAATGCCAATTTTTATTTTCAGTTTCATTTCAAGCTGATATTGTTCTCACCCCATAAAGATCCAACTAAGAAAAAAAAACTCAGAAAACACTTAAAATGGTTTATTTATAAAATCACATTACAAAGTTAAATTCAGTTCAGAACTAATTTAAGTAAAAAAAAAAGTCAAAAAAAACAAAGGTAGAAAAACAGCATCAAGAAAAATAACAGTATATAGGAATGATTGAAGAAAATTGATCAATAATCAGCCTCTGCTCCTTCATTCATCTGATTTTCTTTCTCTTTTTGATAAACCAACCAATCATCAGTGCAATAATCAGGATGGCTACAGCGATCAGTCCAGCATGTTGATGACTGCTTCCATCTTCTCTGCCTCCCTCCATGTTCTCTGAAAAACAGAATCAGGTGTGAGGATGTGATGAAGAACCAACAGAATCCGTTTCCTCCTCAAACTGCTGACCAGCATCATTTGCTGCTCTCAGACCAGCTGCTTTCTCCAGAGTCTCGTCTACAACAGCTTTAGAAAACACAAACATCTGATCTGAGAAGTTCACAGCAGAACCAGAACCACATTTGGGCTTAAAGGGACATTCCCCCCTTAGATTACGGCCAACAACCCCACAATGACTTCTGAAGACATTTTCAACTTTAAGAAGATTCAATTATCAACACATTAAACCAGTTTATGCAGCATATTAAGTGACCAGAAATAATAGAAATAAATAAATCTGTTTAGGCTCCACCTCCAACCATCCATCTGCAGGAAGTTCTGCAACACATCCTCTCATTGGTCCTTCTATGGTTATTTTATTCATTTTAACTGTAATAGGGCTGCACAGTGGTGCAGTTGGTAGCACTGTTGCCTTGCAACAAGAAGGTTCTGGGTTCAAATCCCAGTCTAATTACATCAAAGGTTCTCACAGCCACAGTTTTAGGGAAAGATAAAGAAACATAATTGGATGATTTCTAAATGTTATCTTTTTCTTAACTGTGTGTTTTTTCTGCTACACATGTAATAAAAATACTAAAATGTATCCATTGGTGGGCTGCACTGTGCCACATTCAGTTTATAGCCTTGCAGCAAGAAGGTCCTGGGTTCGAATCCCAGCCTGGGGTCTTTCTGCATGGAGTTTGCATGTTCTCCTTGTGCATGCGTGGGTTCTCTCCGGGTACTCCGGCTTCCTCCCACAGTCCAAAAACATGAATGTTAGGTAAATTAGTTTCTCTAAATTGCCCTGAGGTATGTTTGTCCTGTATGTCCATGTGATGGACTGGCGACCTCTCGCCCAATGAAAGCTGGGGATAGGCACCAGCCTATCCCGCAACCCTGGATAGGATGGACGGGTACAGAAAATGGATGGATGGATTTTCCATCCTGACTCTGGGTCTGTTTCACTCTCACAATAACCAGGGATCTGCTAGAAACTCTGATCCACACAGACTGAAAACTCACCTGGAGGAGGAGCTACATCCAGGAAGACGATACCGATGAGGTCAGAGTTCAAACTGCGTCTCTTTCTGCGGCCTGCTTCTCTCAGAAACCCTCGACACTCGTATGTTCCTGTGTCGTTAGTCGTCACGTTGTTCAGAACCAAAGACACGTCTCCATCCTTCATCTGTCTGTCCTGCAGCTCCACCCGCTTCCTAAAAGATGGATGCTGGAGTTCTGGATCAAGCTGCTCATCTCTGTACAGGAGGACATATTGTGGCTCTAGATCAGGTCGGCTCCACTTTACAAAGACGGTGTGTTTGTTGTTGGGGAGCTGACATGGCAGAGTGGCGTTCTGTCCAGGAGCAGCTGCGATGTTTATCTGAGCTACAGGACCGAAAACACAGAGCAGAAAGGTCAAAGAGGTCAAAGTGAAGCGGTCCACTTCCACAGCAGCTTCAGAGAGAACAGACACCAAGGAGAGGACACTGGTGTCTGAGCTGGAATAACGTCTCAGGACCTTAAAACAGAAACTATTGTCTGAATCAGCAACAGTCTGGTTCAGATTATCTAATGGTTATTGGTTATTTACTGATAATTTTATGATTGAATATCCTTCCACTTAATGAAGACACACATGAGGCTGCACATGCAGAGCTACATTGTGCTCCTTCAGTTCATAACTCCTCTTTCTGACTCGGCTTTTATTTTCTTCATGATCCTCACAGAATTGCTGCATGTTTTGCATTCAGCAGATAATCCTCCCCACATCTACATCTAAATGCAATTTACATCGGTCCAGTCGTTTAAGTACCCAGACCAAAGTTCAATAACTGAGTCGAAACATTAGATGTGACACACTGGTTGAACTTTTATGCTGTATATAGAAAAATCTTGGAGTTAGATCACAGCGAAGAGAATATATTCTAGGAATGATTGATACACTGTCACTTTAAAAACTGAAAGAGAATAATATATTTAGCAACTAAATGGATAAAATATGTAATTATTGAAAAGATAATTTTCAACATTTGTTACTCGGTCAACTTTGTCATTTGTCTAATTTTCAAACAACTAGGCCTATCATGAAGAGTTCCCTATGATGCCTTAATAAGCTGTTTTAATCGTATTTATAAGTCTTTCATTACGCTGAGTTTTCACTTACGGTGCTTTCCATACTTCATTTTTGAACGGTCAATCCAAACCTTTTTGCACTAGAGCAGATCATTCATATTATCTATCCCATCTATCCTTTGCAGGTTGTGGGGTTTGCTGGTTCCTTTCTCCATCGGTCATCAGGTGAGAGGCGGGGTACACCGTCCAGATATTATCGCTCCATTTTCATGTTTGGCTCATTCTTTTAATTTATTCTCATCTCAAAAACCTTATAAGTAAGCGATGTCAAGCGGCAAACAACTTTCTTTTTCACAGCGTTCCTTAAAACATATGCATTAACATAACAAGAAAAGCTGATTCTGTTATTTTAATTGACAACTTAACACCTGAACAAACATGATAACAGCAACATTCATTCACCTTAACCAGACTTTCATTCAATTAATTAAAGGTTCATTCTACATATTCTTACCTATTCCAATGACAATCTATCCAATATTAATAGAAACTAACCTGCATCTGTTGATGGAGAAGATCCTAAGACCAGGCAGAAAACCTTGATTAACGTGATTAACGCGATAAACGTGAAAGCAGCCATGGAGAGATGTGTGACTGGTTGATGATGATAAACTGAGCGACTGATCAGTCTGGGGGAGATTTATCGCCAGAGGGGAGGGATAACTCTCTCACACCTTTCTGACTCAGTAACAAGCACATCCCACTTCCTGACTCACTGCTACAGTCTCAGAGAGCTATTTACCAGTAGGGGGCGCCATCACTACACCATCAACAGGATAACAACAGACAGACTGTAAATCCAAAGCTTCAGGTCTTCCCTTCACTAACACGCCATGTCTGGATATGTGGCTAAATGTGTTTTCTGCAAGTTCTCTGTCTTTACAGCTGCTTTGTCTGTTGATGTGGATCAGAGAAATGTTATAATAATATATTATTAGCGTTTAGCTGCCAGAGCTGGAAAATGTATTCAGGAGCAGTATATCGAGTTTTGTATCTCGTTCAAACAAAAACATGTTCTTGTTTAAAAAAGATCGATCCTAAAACAAAATCATAGAAACTTTTGATAAACTGCTCCTGGATTTATTTTCCAGCTCTGGCAGTTAAATGCTTCCGCAACTTTGAGCCTTTTTTAATTTACTGCCCTGCAGGTACAGCATGAAGCTCAGGCTCCTTAGATAAAGAGAATATATTTTTCTCTCCGTTTAAAAAATTACCAGAATCATTCATCCTGAATATAAAAAAAACAACATCTTACTGCTGCCCACAAGTAATAAAGAGTGGTGCATCTTTTAAATTGCATATCAGAAAAACAGAGGACTCACCTTTCTTTGTGAGGAAGCTGCTTTCTAACCCTGAGGAAGACTCTGCTCTCCTTTCCCACAGCTGTAGAAGCCACACCCTACAGGCTGGTTGAGGTTTGTTTGCTCTGGAATCCAACTTCCTGCCAGTCTCATTTATGTAAACACTGTCTTCTAACAGCATCGACATGTTTCATGAGATAAACATGTGGAGCTTATGCTGTTAGGAGATGTGATCTGTTTTTCTCCTTTTGGAGCTTTTGATTGTGATAAACAGATTTTCTCACAGCAGGAATGAAAAGCGTTTTTGAAACTCCTCTTTAACAGGAAGAAACTTCCAGCAGAACCAAAACGTGGCTCGGTACGAGCGTCCATCTGCCAGGTCCGACTGAGGGTTGGAGAAGACAGAGCAGAGACACAAAGAACAAAGGAACAGGTGTAAGAGTACTTTCTATATGAAAGAAAGTAAAAAAGCAGGAGAGGAAGAACGTTCAGTTACTGGGAGCATCATCTTAGTCGATGCCTTCCTCCAACAAAGCATCACAGAACAGAATGCCAAAGTAAATCAAAGTTGACACTTGAAATAACAGTAAATAATGCAACTGGAGAGTAGTTGAGGAGAAAAGTAGCCAGTCTGTCCTCCAGCAGTCTAAGCCTATAGCAGCATAACTACAGAGATAGCTCAGGATGACCTAAGCCACTCTAACTATAAGCTTTATCAAAAAGGAAAGTTTTAAGCCTGGCCTTAAAAGTAAACAGAGTGTCTGCCTCACGGACTAAAGCTGGGAGCTGGTTCCACAGGAGAGGAGCCTGATAACTAAAAGATCTGCCTCCCATTCTACTTTTAGAAATCCTAGGAACTACAAGTAAACCTGCAGTCTGAGAGCAAAGTGCTCTGTTAGGAACATAAGGAACAATTAGATCTCTGATGTATGATGGAGCGTGATTATTATGGGCTTTGTATGTAAGAAGAAGGATCTTAAATTCTATTCTGGATTTAGCAGGGAGCCATTGAAGGGAAGTTAAAGCAGGAGAAATGTGATCTCTCTTTTTAATATTCATCAGAACTCTTGCTGCCGCATTTTGGATCAACTGAAGGCTTTTAATGGCATTTTGTGGACTACCTGATAGTAAAGAATTACAGCAGTCCAGCCTTGAGGTAACAAATGCATGGACTAGTTTCTCAGCATCACTCCTGGACAGGATGTTTCTAATTTTAGCAATATTCCGGAGGTGAAAGAAGGAAATCCTAGAAACCTGTTTAATATGGGATTTAAATGTCATGTCTTGGTCAAAAATAACACAGAGGTTCTTTACGTTATTACTGGGGGCCAATTTAATGCCATCCAGGATGAAGTGATTGACTAATGAGTTTCTTTTTTAGAACTTCTGGTCCAAAGACAGCAACTTCTGTCTTGTTAGTATTTAAGAGAAAAAAGTTTAGAGTTATCCATGTTTTATTGTCTTCCTGACATGCTGTTCTCTAACTGATAAATATTATTGCATCATCTAGATCGCTGGAAATATATCCCAATCTGTCTAATGATTTTAGCCATTGGAAGCATTTTTTATATATATATATATATATATATATATATATATATATATATATATATATATATATATATATATAGTAAAAAGAACTGGCCCAAGCACAGAACCCTGTGGTACTCCACAAATATCCCTTGACTGTGAAGAAGATTTATCATTTACATGAACAAACTGGAATCTGTGGGACAAAGAAGATTTAAACCAGACTTTAGCTGGTCCCTGTCAGGCTGTTGTTCAGAGCAGCAGGACGATCAGACGGACTGCTGGATCAGGAAGGAGAAAAGAGAACCTTTTTCTACCTTTTTCCTCTTCTGTCTCTGCATCTGACTCACATCAGTTCCCATTTCTTTTAAGGAATAATCGCGGATTAAACTGACAAAAACTATAGAAAGGAAAACTGATCTAAAGAACCTCAATCCAAATGTGTGACTTAAGACGAAAACACAAAGGAATGAGCAATACGGCAATATCTAAAAAGAATAAACAAAGGTATGATCAAAACAGAAACACAAAAAAGACCCAAAGTACAAACACCCACGGATCATAACAGCCAGAGGAGAGAAGCTAAAAGAGAGAAATGACGTGCAGGGCAGGTGGGTGGGGCGCTGGGTTTGGTCTCCTGCTGGGCCATTGAGCAGCAGTGGTCACTCCACAAGGGAATGGGGATTGTGGATGTCGGCCTGGTGGGTCGGCCGCCCGGTTCATTGGTTTGCTCCTGGTCTGGGCAGGAACGTCGCCGGGGTTTGGGCTGCGGGATCCTCGACAGGTGCTCTCCCCCTACGAGGGCACTTGGACGGGGGGGAGGGGTGTGCTGGAGGAGGGGGACTCAACCTGGGTGTCTAGTGTCTTTTGTGTTCTGATAGTAGAGCGAATGTCAGGGTGGGTTTAGTTCCCCTTCTGGGATGGGGCTGGGGGGAATGCCTTGGGGTCCGTGGGGCTTTGTGGTGCTGTGGCCGTGGGCCCCGGGTGGATCCCGGTGAAGAGCGGTGCCTATTGGGGTCAGTGGGGAAGCTGGCTCCCTGGGAAGACATTTTGTCTCCCAGTCCTTCCCTCCCCATCCCCCAACACCTCTGTCCACCCGCTCCATCACTTTACCACTCATATAGGATCTTGAGGCATGGGCACATCACTGGGGTGCGAGGAGGGGTTTCCCATCTCAGTATCCTGTGGTGTCCTGCGTCCCAATTTTAATATACAACTTAGACACTCCCACTTATAACATTTTCATGCGACACACATGTAGGGACTTTGGGGTGGGCACACTTTTCGGCATCCAGATGGGGAGCTGTTCAATCAGCTTAACCTCTGGTTCCGGTGCCCACTGTTAAACCACATACAGACACTGAGGGCTCGGGGTGGGGGTTGGGGGATGTGTGGCTGCCTTCCCCACATCCCACCCCTCTGTTTTAAATGCACATTATTACAACATGCATCAACACCATACTCGAGCGGGAGGATGGAGGCTAGGGGTCTTTTCACACCCCTGTTCGCTACCAGGGAATGCTATCCATCCGCTGCGGCTACCCGTGGGGTGCCCCGACGTGGGGCAGGGGTGGGGCGCTGGGATGTTGGCGGTGGGGATTGGCCCAGGGTGGTGGTGGCGCGTGGCGGCCGGCCGCGGCCCCTGTGGTGCCGGGGGCCCCTCGTCGGGCGGTCCCTTGTTGGGTCTCTGCTGGGGGGTGGGGCGCCCCTGGGCCCCGGCTCTCCCAGTCGATTGACCGGCCCGCCCTGTCGCGGCTGGTTGCCGGCGGGGCCTGTGGGCTCGTCACTGCTGCCCCCCGGGCCCCTGCATAGTAGCCGCTGGACGTTCCCCTGGGGTTCTCCTTTGCTCCTCTCTTCGGGGATGCGGTCGGCCCTGCCCGGGTCTGCCTGGGGCTCTGGGGGTCCTTTGGACGTCTTGGCTCCGATCTCCTTCATGTCTGCATCGATTCCTGGGAGACGGATTGATGCCTGCTCACACCAGCTATCGAACACTCTTATGGAGAAACCTTATATGCACCAGCATGCTAACACACACACATAGATGTGGGGTCTCTGGTGTTTACAGATATATTCTTGGGCTGAGGTTATCATTACTAGAGATTGATTAATCGGTACCATGAGTTTTCCTGTGACATTGTTGTTGTATTTTTATATCCATTCTTGTGTGATGTGGTTGCGTAGTTCTTAGTTCACGATGTTAGGTTTGTTTTGTCAATGTTCCTTTTTCGTGTTTTGTTTTGTTTTGTTTTGTTTTGTTTTTCCCCTCTCTCTGCCGTCCTGTGGGTATTGAGGCAGACAATGTTTTCCTGTGTTTTCTTTGTTCCCTTTCCTCTTTTATTTTCAACTCACCCTCTCTCTTGCCTTTGTTTCCTGCCTCTCTTCTTCATCTTCTTTCTTTCTTCCCCTTAATTTTCCGTCTCCGTGTCCATAACATCAGGAAATAAAAAACCCCAACAATTCATAATAAAGATTTTTCACACATATATCAAGTGGAGGACTATAGCAAGAGCTGTACTGCTCCGCTTGTGAAAGTAAATCTGTTGGGCTTCTACTTGGTACTCAGACACCAATTCTGAGCTCCACACTGCCAAACAGGACACGTAAAAAAAAAAAAGAGAGAGAAATGACATAAGGCCTTGCAGTATTTAACATTGGTTGTGACGAAGGAATGATTAAGATCTCAAAGTGTTTCTGAGAAAGAAATGGTTTTATTTTAGCCAACTATCTGAATTGAGAAAAGCTGGATCTGGTGACTGCTCTGATCTGATGATCTTTTTTATATCTTGTTCTAGTTCTCTAATTTTAAGGAAGAACTCTGTTCTCCCTTTCCTGTTTCTCACTCATAATGTGACACAGTTGCATTTTTCACACTGTTAAAGCACCACAACCCCCATCCTGCATTTTTAAGGTTTACACAGTGGCATGACACCCTGGTTTACAGTTCAGGCAGGTAGAAACAGAACTACTGAAGACTTTGTTGGCTTAATTCCTGAACAAACAAACCTCTGTGTGACTCAAAGCAAGAATTCCTTTAAAACAGCTCAAACAGAAAGTAAAATGCTGCTCTCCCTACCTCATCGGTTTGCTCCTGGTCTGGGCATGTACGTCGCCTGGGTTTGGGCTGCGGGGGCCTCCGGTGTGCGGGTGGCGCTGGGGGCCTCCTTTGCTGGCGGGGAGGCTGTTGCTGTGTAGCGACAGGTGCTCTCCCCCTACGAGGGCACTTGGACGGGGGGGGAAGGGTGTGCTGGAGGAGGGGGACTCAACCTGGGTGTCTAGTGTCTTTTGTGTTCTGATAGTAGAGCGAATGTCAGGGTGGGTTTAGTTCCCCTTCTGGGATGGGGCTGGGGGGAATGCCTTGGGGTCCGTGGGGCTTTGTGGTGCTGTGGCCGTGGGCCCCGGGTGGATCTCGGTGAAGAGCAGTGCCTATTGGGGTCAGTGGGGAAGCTGGCTCCCTGGGAAGACATTTTGTCTCCCAGTCCTTCCCTCCCCATCCCCCAACACCTCTGTCCACCCGCTCCATCACTTTACCACTCATATAGGGTCTTGAGGCATGGGCACATCACTGGGGTGCGAGGAGGGGTTTCCCATCTCAGTATCCTGTGGTGTCCTGCGTCCCAATTTTAATATACAACTTAGACACTCCCACTTATAACATTTTCATGCGACACACATGTAGGGACTTTGGGGTGGGCACACTTTTCGGCATCCAGAGGGGGAGCGGTTCAATCAGCTTCACCTCTGGTGCCGGTGCCCACTGTTAAACCACATACAGACACTGAGGGCTCGGGGTGGGGGTTGGGGGATGTGTGGCTGCCTTCCCCACATCCCACCCCTCTGTTTTAAATGCACATTATTACAACATGCATCAACACCATACTCGAGCGGGAGGATGGAGGCTAGGGGTCTTTTCACACCCTTGTTCGCTACCGTTCACTCCCCGCCAGTGACGAATGCCCCTGCCTACTGGTGCGTCAGTGGTCAATCCGGTTCGGACCTGGTGCGTGCCTGGCCGGGCCTGGGGGGGGCGGTGTGTCGGTCGGCCGATGCGCTGGGCCTATATCTTCCTTTGGTTGTTTAGGGCACCTCTTTCAGGGGTGCCAGGTTTGGGATTGTTTGGTGGTGCCTGCTCGGTGGCTCGGCGGGACACGGATCCAGCGTCTCTGCTCGTTCGATCACCTGTTCTGTGCGCACCGTGCGTGGTCGGTTCATTGGCGGGTTGGACTGG
This sequence comes from Valencia hispanica, assembly GCA_963556495.2. Classification (NCBI taxonomy): domain Eukaryota; kingdom Metazoa; phylum Chordata; class Actinopteri; order Cyprinodontiformes; family Valenciidae; genus Valencia; species Valencia hispanica. The sequence continues at coordinate 42,147,124 of OY747714.1, read as the reverse complement.
CCCTGGCCTTTGTTGGATGCCTGGTCTTGGCGCTCCGCGTTGCGCGTGATCAGGACTGGGGAGCTGGTACAACTTGGTGTCCAGGTGCTGGCTGAGCTTGGCCTGGGGATGCTATCCATCCGCTGCGGCTACCCGGGGGGCGCCCCGACGTGGGGCAGGGGTGGGGCGCTGGGATGTTGGCGGTGGGGATTGGCCCAGGGTGGTGGTGGCGAGTGGCGGCCGGCCGCGGCCCCTGTGGTGCCGGGGGCCCCTCGTCGGGCGGTCCCTTGTCGGGTCTCTGCTGGGGGGTGGGGCGCCCCTGGGCCCCGGCTCTCCCGGTCCATTGACCGGCCCGCCCTGTCGCGGCTGGTTGCTGGCGGGGCCCGTGGGCTCGTCACTGCTGCCCCCAGGCCCCTGCATAGTAGCCGCTGGACGTTCCCCTGGGGTTCTCCTTTGCTCCTCTCTTCAGGGATGCGGTCGGCCCTGCCCGGGTCTGCTTGGGGGTCCTTTGGACGTCTTGGCTCTGATCTCCTTCATGTCTGCATCGATTCCTGGGAAACGGATTGATGCCTGCTCACACCAGCTATCGAACACTCTTATGGAGAAACCTTATATGCACCAGCATGCTAACACACACACATAGATGTGGGGTCTCTGGTGTTTACAGATATATTCTTGGGCTGAGGTTATCATTACTAGAGATTGATTAATCGGTCCATGAGTTTTTCTGTGACATTGTTGTTGTATTTTTATATCCATTCTTGTGTGATGTGGTTGCGTAGTTCTTAGTTCACGATGTTTGGTTTGTTTTGTCAATGTTCCTTTTTCGTGTTTTGTTTTGTTTTGTTTTTCCCCTCTCTCTGCCGTCCTGTGGGTATGGAGGCAGACTTAAATGTTTTCCTGTGTTTTCTTTGTTCCCTTTCCTCTTTTATTTTCAACTCACCCTCTCTCTTGCCTTTGTTTCCTGCCTCTCTTCTTCATCTTCTTTCTTTCTTCCCCTTAATTTTCCGTCTCCGTGTCCATAACATCAGGAAATAAAAACCCCCAACAATTCATAATAAAGATTTTTCACACATATATCAAGTGGAGTACTATAGCAAAAGCTGTACTGCTCCGCTTGTGAAAGTAAATCTGTTGGGCTTCTACTTGGTACTTAGACACCAATTCTGAGCTCCACACTGCCAAACAGGACACGTTAAAAAAAAGAGAGAGAAATGACAAAAGGCCTTGCAGTATTTAACATTGGTTGTGACGAAGGAATGATTAAGATCTCAAAGTGTTTCTGAGAAAGAAATGGTTTTATTTTAGCCAACTATCTGAATTGAGAAAAGCTGGATCTGGTGACTGCTCTGATCTGATGATCTTTTTTATATCTTGTTCTAGTTCTCTAATTTTAAGGAAGAACTCTGTTCTCCCTTTCCTGTTTCTAACTCATAATGTGACACAGTTGCATTTTTCACACTGTTAAAGCACCACAACCCCCATCCTGCATTTTTAAGGTTTACACAGTGGCATGACACCCTGGTTTACAGTTCAGGCAGGTAGAAACAGAACTACTGAAGACTTTGTTGGCTTAATTCCTGAACAAACAAACCTCTGTGTGACTCAAACTAATAGTAAACTGCTGCTCTCCCTCCCTCCCTCTCCAGGCCGAGCTATTCAGGTTTCAGGAGTCAAACGGTAAAGGATAAACCTGTCCTGTCAGCGACAGACAGTGAACTGACATTAAATCTTATAGTTTTCAGCAATAATAGGTTTCTGTGTTTTATCATCATGTCAACTCTGTTGTTTTATCAAAAATGTTCACAAAACAGGTTCCAGCTTCATCCTAAAATCTGCTCCAGGTTGTGTTTATAATCTGAGATTATGATTAATGATAAAAAATCATAAACAAGAAGTGGATTATATATATTTTATAAAGAAGAAGAATTGCAACAACAATTACATATAAAGAGAGCAGAAATGTCATTGATTAAACACAATCAGTCAAAATCTATTGAACTTGTTTCAAATGATGTGACAACCAATATAAGTCCAGAGAGCAAACAGGTTGTTGAAGGTGGGAATGAGAAAGTGTGAGAATGGATATAAGAATTTATGTGAGAGGACGAGTGCGTATGCGAGGTGGGGGACGAGGAGAAAGAGGAAGAGGCCAAGAAAGAGGAGGAGGAAGAGGAAGACAAAGAGTGGAAATATCTGATGGATGAAAGTCAAGCAACAATAATAGACCATGTTGTTGTCCATGGACTGATAATGAGGGAAGCAGGACTTAGAGTGAGACGATTTTCTGGGTCCACCATAGTAAGGACATTCAGAGAAGAGAACAGGTACAGTATACTACTGTATTTTTGTAATTATAAATTTACTGTACTACAGTATATGCAGCTGTTTCAATAGACATTTGTAAAATTCATCACTGTATTGCACTGCATGAATGTTTTTTGTAACTGCATATCTACTTTTTATAGAATTGCAAGGCTGCCACGTGCAGGTGGAAGGACAGCTATATTCACTCAGGAACAAGAGACCATTACAGTGGGCATGGTCCTTCAAAATAACACAAAACGACTCAGAGAAATCCAGGAACGAGTGACACAAGACAACACACACTTCCAGGGAATCGACAGTGTGAGCATTTCCACAATCTCTTCTATCGTAAAAGGATGCGAATGAAACAAGTTTACAGAGTACCTTTTGAGCGCAACTCACCAAGTGTGAAAGAACTGCAAGCTCAGAATGTGCAAGTAAATGTACATCCAGACACATTTAGTGTAATCCAGCTTGTCGACACATACCATGTGAATTACTAATTGTACTCTACAGCATAGCATTGTCTCTGTACGACTTACACAATTCTACATACAGTATGTTGTATTTCTACACAGACAATATTTGACTTGGAATCCTTGAACAGACCCCATGAGTAATTTCTGATCAATTTTGAGCTTTTTGTATAATGACAGAAACATATGAAAAATGTACTTCTCCCTGAGAACTATATATTTTGAACAATGTGTTTTCTATTTTTTGGTGTATTGTTTACTGACTGCCTGATAGTGTATGTAATTTTGAGCAATTTGTTTATTTGAGAGCAGTGTTTGATTTTGAGCACAGGTAAAACTGTTTTGAGGCGAAAGTTTGATTTTGCAAGTGTTTTAGCAATTGAGAAAAACTAATAGTGTGGGACAATGTCAGCTTCCACTGAGCTGCTCAAGTGAGGGAATGGTTTACCATCAATCGGCCGTTTATAAACCTGTACCTCCCTCCATACTCGCCTTTCCTGAATCCGATTGAGGAGTTTTTCTCCTCCTGGAGATGGAAAGTGTACTGTATGTTAGACAGCCCTACACCAGAGTACATCTGATGCAAAGCCATGGATTTAGCCTGTGGTGATGTAGGTGAGGAATCATGTCAGGGCTGTATACGGCACAGCAGAGGCTTTTTCCCCCGTTGGCTCAGGAGGGAAAATATTGCATGTGATGTTGATGAAGTGCTCTGGCCTGACCCAGCCCAAAGACAAGAAGAAGCCCATTGATCACATGTTTAGTCCTTTGATTTTTGTCACTTTCATTGTATACTGTAGTACAGTGCATTGTAGGCTGTATATGGTACAATAAACAAATTGTATGGCCCTGAACATTGTGCTTAACATTTGTTTTCAGTACTGACTGCTCAATAGATTTCGACTGGTTACAAGTTCATATCATCAAAGAGCAAAAATTACAGTATTACAGAAATAAAGTTTTTGAGATGCAGGGTACAGCACTGTAAAAAATAAGGGTACAAGAAGGAGGAAGAAGTTTTTGTAAATCGTGCTTGAAGCTGAGGTTTTGTGTTTAATGTTTTGAGAAAATGGAGCAAGGTTTCAGGAATTGTGTTTTAGCCATTGAGAAAAACTGTAAACAGATTTGAACATATTGTCATGTTTCTCTGGTTTAGTCCATCCTGGAGACAGTTTTTTCCCTAAATTTTGTATTTGTTCCTCCTGCAGGTCCAGCTTGTTTACAATAAAGAAGCCAAATGCTCTCTAATAGTATTTTTACAAGTTAGTTTCATTATTTTAGCAGTTTTGTTTAGACAAACTGAGCTATTATTGTTGTATATTGGTGATTTAAGTCAGCTTGTTAATTTATTTCTGATTAAATTTGTTTCCTGTTTTTCCAGTCACTCTTTAAGTTCATGATAAATCAATTTCTGCTGATCTCATTGTGAAAACTACAGTCCATAGGTGTCCATGAATGCCTAATTGAGCTGAACCTAGGCTGCAACTTTACTGAGGACCAGAACAAACTAGGAGATAAAACCTTATCAGTCTCTGAACTGAGACCAGAACATCTCACAAAGACAGAAATAGGATTTATTTTAGAGAACGTAATTACAGCTGTTCTGTGTATATTGTTGATCTCTGATCTTAAATTTTTTTCCATAATATATCATTTATAATTAGAGAAGTTCTTGCTGTTATCATGTTAACTGTCTGAATCTCGATTCAAATATAATCAGTTAATAACTGACTTGTCTCGTTGATTTAAATAAAAACTCTGATAATAAAATGTTTATTCACTTTATCATCAATTTAGGTCTGAATATCAGTTTCTTCTTCAAATAAAGACATTGTTTTATTTACAATAAGTATTTCTGAATAAATATAAGAAAAAAAGATTCAAAACCATGTACACCAATGATAAAATGTAATATTCACAACAAAAATTTCCTCAGAGACCTATTAAGTTAATTGAAAAGGTTTTATAGCTTGATTAAAATTATTTTCAGCCGTGTTTCTGATAGTACAGTTTGTGAGTCTGTTAACATCTGGATGTTCAGGGATGTGAGATCCTCACTGGCATGAAACTCCTGGATGAAGACTTTATTGTAGGAACATGATCATGCACAGCAGCTGATGGGAGCTTAGAATGAAACTTAACAGAAACAACTAAATATGAAATAAATGGAATTGATTATGAAACATCTGATTAGAAAGAGTTATTTAAAATTATTGCTGGTTTAATATAGATAGATAGATAGATAGATAGATAGATAGATAGATAGATAGATAGATAGATAGATAGATAGATAGATAGATAGATAGATAGATAGATAGATAGATAGATAGATAGGATAACCCCTATGGAAAGAAGATGCATAAAACGTTATGATACATTTAAAACAATGTGTCTCCTGTATTCCATTTCCTCTTTTCTCTGCCTTATAGGAGCTCTGTGTCACATTCACTACAAATGTTGCTGCTGAGGAGACAGAGAGGGAAAGAGAGGAGCAGACACACTGAGAACTGGAACATGGGAGTCTTTCAGCTCCATCTAGAGAGCTTTCTGTCACATGATGGTCTCTGTGCTGTCAGAGCTCTGCTTGATTCTCTTCTAGTAAAACTGCTGGATCAGATGCAGCTGGAGGATTGAAGTGTTACCTTCACTGACAGTCAGACTTTTCACTGATTATTGATGGATTTAGACTGAACAAAGAGAAGATGGAGACTGACCACAGAGACATGAGTTGATGATGATGATGAGCAGCAGGATCCTGGAGATCATCTTCTTCCTGTGAGAGGAGACAGAGGAGAAGAGTCAGCATCACATCAGCTCCATCATCACTCAGAAACAACAAGGAACATCTCTGCTGCTGCAGCTTTAACACATTTATTTAATGTTTTATCAACATTTACAGATGATGAAGAGAAGGACAGTTATCTGGAGGTTTTCTCTAAACTTCATATCTGTGAACTCAGAAATATCAAGATGAATAAACATCAGTGACGAGATGAAGAACATTCTAAGTTGGTTCATAAACTTTCAGCAGTATTTCATCAACATGACAGAAATGTTGACTAAAACTAAGAGATAAAACATAAAGGAAATTTTTCAGTGCAGCAAATATTCCTGTTTTTATAAAAGCTGATTACTAAACAAACATATGAGCAGGACATGTTCTCTGCAGCTTCTGAACTTTGAAAAAAAAACAGCTTCTGAATAAAATCAGTCAGTTATAGTTTATGATTTAAAAACATCAGTGAGTGAAGTCTGGAAATTACTAATAATTCTATTTTTAATGTGCATGTTTAGTTAATGACAAACATAATCAAGCACAGTTTAAAAGTTAGAATATCAAATAAAAGTTACTTTTGTATCACTCATTTCATAAAGTGAAACACATTTTATATAGATTAATTACCAGAGTGAAATATTTCCAGTCTTTTTGTAATTTTGAGAATAGTCATTTAAAAAAAATGCAATTTATATCGTAAACCCAGAAAATGGCTCTTTCAAACAATTCTGCTTACCCCACTTAAACAACACATTTGGCCTACCCAAAATTTAACAAAATATTACCAGGTTGTGTTTAAAAAAGAAGAATGCAGAAAATGCTGCAGCATCCACACAGAAAACAAACCATCACTGTAGCCTATAGAGGAATGGAGAAATGTAAATATCAGTCAGTTCAGATACTGATAATAAAGAAACTGGGCTGGGAGCACAAGTGGACGTTAGATCTGTGCTATACCTGGGGACTTCAGGAATACAACAGTCGTGTTGCATTCCTGAAGTCCTCAGGAATGCAACACGACTGTTGTATTCCTGGGAACTTCGAGAATACAACAGTCGTGTTGCATTCCTGAAGAGAATGCAACACGACTGTTGAATTCCTGGGAACTTTGAGAATACAACAGTCGTGTTGCAAACACAACATAGGTTACAGAAAAGGCAAACAGACCAGAACAAGTATAGACATTGACGTTCAAAATGCATCTATACCGCAGTAAAAGGGGGACATAGACAAAAATATACCTACTATAAGGACAGGATGGATAGTAGGCTATATTAGGTTGGATAGTAGATTATTTTAAAATATATCATGCTTTTTATTCCTGTAGTTTTGCTTTTTCTGCACCCTGCTGTAATGCTTTTGATGTTTTATGTAAAGCACTTTGAATTGTCCTGTAACATGAATTGTGCTATACAAATAAACTTGCCTTAATTGCTTAAACTCAAAGATCAGGTTTCTACAATAGGTGTGTCCCTCAGCAATGTTTATGATTGAGAGTTTTGTCTCGACCACTTTAAAAACTTGATGTGGGGTTTACCAGCACAGATCTAACGTCCACTTGTGCTCCCAGCCCAGTTTCTTTATTATCAGTATCTGAACTGACTGATTTTTAAATTTCTCCATTACTCTATAGGCTAACGTGATGGTTTGTTTTCTGTGTGGATGCTGCAGCATTTTCTGCATTCTTCTTGTTTAAACACAACCTGGTAATATTTTGTTAAATTTTGGGTAGGCCAAAAAGTGTTGTTTAAGTGGGGTAAGCAGAATTGTTTGAAACAGCCATTTTCTGAACAATAACCCCGGGTTTACGATATAAATTGCATTTTTTTAAAGGCTTTTCTCAAGATCACAAAAAGACTGGAAATATTTCACTCTGTTGATGAATCTATATAAAATGTGTTTCACTTTATGAAATGAGTGACAAAAAAAAACATTAAAAATAGAAGCTATACCTAATATAATCTTGTGTCTGGGCAGAGATAAATAGGGAAAATAGAGTTCCTAACAAATTAGATCTCATTCATTGATGGTTTAAAGTGTTTGTTTTTTTAAAGCGTTGAACCTGTTGGCTCATTTGGCATTGCCACACGCATAAGTTTGAGCTGTATTTGCTGTGTATGAAACTGTTTTTTTTTTTATCTGAGCGGATCCCACTCTTTGTTTCTTTTTCCTTCCTCTCTTTTCCTCTCTCTCTCGCTCTCTGATCACCTGGTCGGCAGAGTCGGACTCGATCCGACCTGCGTTAGCTGGTCTGTTAGCTGAAAGGTTAACTAGCCTTTGTCTGTTGGCCAAAGCTGAGGCCTTCCCCATGTGCTCCAGTTTAGCCAAAGCTAGTTTGACCATGTGGTCAAAATGACACATTTCATGCTGAGTTACTGGTAGCTGAGAGGTCTCTGCTGAGGTAACATCATTTCACTCCATGTTTGGATCTTCATGGATTTAATTCATTTTGGTGAATATTATTATTCTACATCCTGGTCTTCTCAGGTTTGATTTATTTCATATTAACAGATTTATTTACAATAAGATGAAGAAACCAGCAGGAAAATGGATGATTTTAACAAACAGCTGACCTCAGCAGTCAGACATCAACAACCGACTGAAGCAGCTTGAAGTAAAGAAAGTCAAATCTTGCTGTTAATCTGTGGAGATCCTGTAGAAGAAGAGCTTTAATGAGTGAGCGTTCAGGATGATCTCAGGCTGTTCACACTGCAGACAGTGGTTCTGGTTCTGGTTCTGGTTCTGGTTCCAGCCAGCGGTTTCAGTCACCACAAGGCTTCATGCAGCTGTTAACAGCTGGATCTTTGGAGGCCCAAAGTTTTACAATCCAGCTGTTACCAAGGCAACAGGATGAAGTCCATCAGAGGAGGTGGAGGAGCTGTTTAGATGTTTGCCTCCAGAATCTAAAGGCTGGTTATTGATGAAGTCCATCAGATCAGGATCATGACAGGACTGAAGCTGGTTTTCACTCTGAACTTTGGACTTATTGCTCCGAGTCATTGTGATGAAGAAATGAGCTCCCAGACACAGAGAGCTGCTAGAAAGCTCACGTGTCCAACTGTTCATCTTTCAGAGTCTCATCTGTTTTGTTCTGGTGCATGAAGACCCTGACAGAGGTCAAAGGTCAGACTGGGTGTGCAGAGGAAAGCAGCCTGATGGAGAACCAGAGTCCAATGATGCCGTGACAGAGAAGCCGACCCCCTGATAAACTTCCCTTTCAGATTGCAGAGCAAACATTTGCTGTCTGATCATCAGATTCACTCATTTAACATTTAGGATTTAGATTTGGTAAAATTGTGTGAAATATAAACATGATGTATATGATGATTTCTGATACATTTTGATTTTAAATGTGATGAAAGTGTGCTAAATATGAGAAAACTGTCTGCTAAATCTTTTGCATGTAAATGTTATGCTTGGTGCCTCATAATCAGCCCACACAGCTTATAATGAATTATTTCCATTTCATTTCCCTGGAATGTTGCTACTCACTGCTGCCATTTATTTGATCCAGAGATTGCTGTAAATAAACTAACGATGGTCCACAATCCTTGGGTTAAGATGTTTTCTCCATTCATGAATCACCAAATCAGCCACAGAAAAGTTTCTCTCTGTCTCCGCTCGATTCCACGGAGTTTAGAAAAACTCCAGCTGGTTTTTATGTCACAACCAGAGTTGGGTAGATTACCCAAAACTATATTCAAGTAAGAGTAGTACTACTTCAACAACATATTTTACTCAGGTTAAAGTATAAAGTAGCCATCCAAGAAATAATTCAAGAGTAAAAATACATAAAAGGCTACTTGAGTAGTAACTGATCAGAGCATCAGATCAGTTCTGGTCGTGCTGATTATTTAAAAATGATTTCATCAGACAGACTAAAATATAAAGTTATCTGCAAATTCTGGTATTTTAAAGAGTACAATAAGCAAATTAAAACATATACATATAATTAAAAATAAACTTAAAGCAGAAGAAACACTTTTTTCAAATCAGAATTTTAAACATGAAATTTATGAAACTAATACAACAACTAATGTATCTGTGTTAGAACAGGGTCAAATGTTTCTAGTAATAATCTATAGTGTTTACCATTTATTCATTTGATCTCCAAGTGGCTCTGCAGATACAAAATAAGATCAGAACAACAAAGCTTGTGTACAGACAAGAGGTCTCACTTCAACATAAACTGTAGGTCTGTGTACTTGTTTTGTGCATTTTTGGTTAAAACATGTTTGTTTTGATTCAGTGAAATTATTCGCAGTACGTAGAGTATCCAGAGAATTTACTCAAGAAAGAGTAGCGATACTTCATGAAAGTAAAAAGTGTGGTGCAGTAAATCTATTCCTAAATTTATTTGTTTCCCCAAAAAACTAATCAAGTAAATGTAACTAGATACCCAACTCTGATTATGACGACATAAAAACATATTAATAGCCTATTATTATCTAAAACATGTCATCAATAAAATAAGAAGCGCTCCTAGATAAACGTTTTCAAGATCTAGAGAAACTCGTCCATGCATTTATCTTTAGTCGGCTTGATTACTACAACAGCATCTTCACAGGTCTGCCTAAAAAGTCAATCAGACAGCTGCAGCTGATCCAGAATGCTGCAGCTCGTGTTCCTCACTAGAACCAGGAAAGTAGAGCACATCACCCCAGTTCTGAAGTCCTTACACTGGCTCCCTGTAGCTCAGAGAATCAATGTCAATCAATCATCAATGAAAAATCATCTCCAGAGGAAACATGAAGAAAACCTGAAGAAGAGTTGTATTCCTGTAAAGTCCACACATATGTATCTACTTATTATTAAGGGTATGAACAACGTTTGGAATTCCATTATTAATAATGGAATTCCAAATGTTCATATATAAATAAAACATGAATATTATTTTTCAAACTGATTTTTCTGGGATATATCTGTCTGGTTTTCCATCAGAGACAAACTGCGTAGTTGAATTAAGAAGTTTTGAACCTTAAATCTGACAGGGATAGGAATAGTTCTTTACTTAACCATTAAATAAAAAATACTTTACATGATATTTATTAATATATTATTTTTATACTATCTATAAAAGAAAGGATACATTATGCAGAGCAGCTACATTTCAATGTGATAGATCTAGACATCGTGTGAGAAAAAAATAAAGTAAAAACAGTGTTTAGCTTATATTAAATAAAGTTGAACAAGTTCAATCAGGAATCTGGTTGGTTTCCATCTTCATCTCTTGGATTAAAGCAGCAGCTTCATCTGATTAACCAAGCTGACTAACAACCTTCTGATATCATCTTTACATTTTCAGTTATATCTGAATAATGTAACAATTTGATTTCTGGATTCAATTCCTTCGTTAATCAAACTTCATCCATTATGAGCCACTGACGTATTCTGATATTTTGGTTGGAGACCTCCTGATAAACTGCGATGGACTGGAGACCTGTCCAGGGTGTTACCCCGCCTCTCTCCCCATGACTGCTAGAGATAGACACCAAACTCCGCAACCCTGCATAGGATGGACGGGTACAGATAATGGCTAGGTAGGTAGGTGGGTGGTTGGGTGGATGGATGGATGGACCTCCTGATAAAAAGTTTCTGCCTTTCCAAGAAAAAAAGTGGAATTCATACATTTGTGTTTTGTTTATATCAAGGGACCTTATATTTCTGAGCTGTGAGTCGGCTGAATCAATGAATGGAACAAAAATCCTGTCTTCAAAGTGCTGAGTAAATGAGCTAAAAAGCAAAAAACAAATATAGAAACAATATGTCCATTAACACTTTTATTGATAATCAGAGTTTCTGTTTAAACTCAACAAAAAACAGAATACTGGAGAAACGTCTTTAAAAAATTAGAAAAATAAACACAGAAAGTTTTCTGACCAAACTCCAGAAACGCTGAGTCGACATCTTCCAGAGTTGAAGCCATCTTCAGTTTTCACATAACACAGATACTCCCCAGAGTCTTCAGTCCTCAGTCTGGACACATGGAGTCTGATTCGTCCTTCTCTGAGGACGTCTTTGTCGCTCTGGACTCGTCCTGAAAACTGTTCATCCTGAGACTTTGACACGTCAACACCTTCAGATACATGATAGACGAATAATTCTTTGTGAGGAGCCATTAATCTGCAAAAGACGAACATTTGTCTCCAGGATCCATCAGGTCTGGTGGTGAAGGTCCACTCCAGACTAATGTTGTGATTCAGCGCTGTGTTTGCACTCAAAGGTTCATTGTAATGACAAAATTAAAACGTTTCTGTTGACAGGTTTTTCTGCTCATAAGGCATATTATTAAAGAGATGACATAATGTGGTAGGTGGAGTTTTGTGATAAATACATTTAAATTCACCTTCAGTTCATCCAGTTGTTTTCATAGAGTTGAAATGAAACTGCTCATCTTAGAAACTGTGGATGTTGTGTTTGAACTCTTTGAGGTAAAGGATGGAAAAACAGTACATATAACGTGCTGATGTGTTATCATTTTCAGAGTAGCTCTGGCTTTGTACGTCAACTGCTCTCCTTGTTAACAAGCTTCAATTAAACTCTCAAAGACAGAAAACAATCAGATATAATCCTTATCAAGATTCCTTAGCATTTATTTAGTAAAAACTAACTTGAAATAGTTTTATTTATTGTAGTGTTATTTACAATTGAATAAATACAGATTGCTTTTTAATGGTCATTCCAACAGCAGTAAAATAAATAAGTTCCCATAGACTTAACATTATGTTTTCCTGTACTGAAAACAAATTGTAAAATTGAAAGTCTTTCATTTCTTTAGAACAGAAGTTTAAGACTTTTCCCGAAAGTTCTTTCAGAGTTGATGTATTGTCTCTCTGAGATGCCGAAAGTTTATTTAGATCATAGAAGCTTTTCTTTTCTTACAACAATAAATCAAAACTAGAACTGTAACAGTGGAAAATACCACAGCTGCTGCTATAATCCCAGTGACCATTATTAGTTTCTCTGGTTGTGGAATCGATGTTGGTTTGTGAGGTTGAAGCAGATCAGCAGCTGCTGAAAAAAACAAATAATTTTACCTTTATTTATATTGAAAACTTATTGAAAGGTTTATATTATATTATAATCATACCTTTAATGTAAACAGTTCTCAGCAAGTTTAACAGTTCAATCAAATCTTAATACATATTTTTATTTTCTTCTCACCAGAGACGTTGAGGTAACATCTTCCAGAGTTGAAGCCATCTTCAGTCGTCACATCACACAGATACAGACCAGAGTCTTCAGTCCTCAGTCTGGACACATGGAGTCTGATTCGTCCTTCTCTGAGGACGTCTTTGTCGCTCTGGACTCGTCCTGAAAACTGTTCATCCTGAGACTCTGACACCTCAACACCTTCATGGACCTGATAGAGGACCAATTCTCTGAGAGGAGTCAGTAGTTCACAGGTTATAAACAGAAGTATCCAGGGTCCATCAGGTCTGGTGGTGAAGGTCCACTCCAGAGTGATGTCGTGGTTCTCCTCTGCCTGATAGGAGCTCTGTGCCACATTCACTACAAATGTTGCTGCTGAGGAGACAGAGAGGGAAAGAGAGGAGCAGACACACTGAGAACTGGAACATGGGAGTCTTTCAGCTCCATCTAGAGAGCTTTCTGTCACATGATGGTCTCTGTGCTGTCAGAGCTCTGCTTGATTCTCTTCTAGTAAAACGGCTGGATCAGATTATTGATGGATTTAGACTGAACAAAGAGAAGATGGAGACTGACCACAGAGACATGAGTTGATGATGATGATGAGCAGCAGGATCCTGGAGATCATCTTCTCCATGTGAGAGGAGACCGAGGAGAAGTTTATAACTTCTCTGATGGAGGTCTGGGATACATCATGATAGATGATCTGCAGGTGTACAGAGCTTTATCAATCTATGAACTCCAAAACACTTTACATTACATTCATCCATTCATACTGACGGTGGTTAGCTACATTGTAGCCACAGCTGTCCTGGGTCACACTAACAGAAGCTACATGTTTTCTTTAGGATACAAACCCACCACAAACTTATGAACAAAATGCCGGAGGTAAAAAAAGGTCATATATGGGGTGTGTATCTCTGCTCTAAAACATAAACATGACAGAAACTTTCTATAAAAATAAAATAAAATAAAAAACATCTAAACTGATAGGAGTATTTTGAGTTATTTTCATGGGGTAACAGCGCCATCTGCTGACAGTTTTGGTTGTGGAGTCGTTGTGGGTCTGTGTTCGTGAATGACAACACGTGAGTGAGGCGTCCTCCTTGATAGAAGATCTTTGTGAGCAATAGGTTATAGTTGCGGCACTCCTTCGCTGAGCTCTACAGCCAGTCTGAGCTGCAGCTCTGCTCATGTTATGAATACATATTTCTGTACTGTTTGGACTCGTCGTTTGATTCAGAATAGGGGTTAAAAGACAATAACTTTTTGAAAGAGATTTATTTTCAGCTGAATTTTCTCTACCACGCTGAATGTAATGAATAATTTCTATTTTATTTACCTGGAATGTTGCCACACCGCTACCATTTATTTGATCCAGAGATTGTAGTATAAAAACTAAATATGATCCACATAGTCCCTGGTTTAAGATGTTTTCTCTATTCTTGAATCACAAATTGAGCCGGAGAGAAATCTCTCGATGACGCAACGTTTAAAGTATTCTGGTATGTTTTTATGTCGCGACCAGAGGTGGGTAGACTAGCCTACGCAAAAGTTGTTCTCAAGTAAGAGTAGAATTACTTCAAGATATATTTTTGTTCGAGTAAAAGTTAAAAGTAGCCGTACAAAAATTGCTCAAGTATGAGTAAAATAGTCATATGTAAAACGGCTGTTACTGAGTAAGTGATCAGAACATCAGATCAGCTCTATTGGCATGTGTGATGCTCAACCGTGGTAGGGAGTAGGGACTCAGCAGCTCTGATCCTCCCTTGTGGTTCTCAAAGCTTCATCAAGTTTAATTCAGCTCCTGATGCCATTCATGAAATGATTATCCATTTATAATGTTATATGTTTGAATATACTGAATAAACCGTGAATTTATTGAATGAAAGTAGGACCAGGTGGGCGTGGCCCCAAGGAGTTCTGGGTAAATTAGTGCATAACTTTCAAGTCTCCTCTGCCTCTCTAAACTAAACTGTCATTAGCCTCACTAGAACTGCCATCCACGCCGAGAGCTGGAGCAACAAAGAAACAGACCTAGATGGATGAGAAGTCATTCCTGACTAAAAAAAACCAAAACCCTGTACTAAGTGGTGGAAAAATAGGAGAGAGAATTGACTTTCCTACAGAGGAGCAGGATGAGGAGCAGCATTTGATTGTCAACAAAGGTAGCAGCATCACATTCTGATCATTTAATTATAGTGAGTTAGTGGATGACTAGTGGCAGTGTGAAACATGGCGAAATGACCGACATAAGTAAGAAATTATCTGCCAAAAAACTTAAAATCGTCCGACATTTTGACCGATTTGCTTCCCCTAACCTTGCCCATATATTCCCATTAAAACAATCTTAAATAAGAGGTGTTGCTTCCGTCTGCGTCTCCCCTTTGATCAGCTATAGGGAGATTTTCAGCACCAGAACAGACAAAACAAAGGAGAAAAAGGAGAAAGAAACAAAGACTTCTCTGAGAGTTTGAATTAATATTTGTATTTATTAATGTGCGTCAGACCCGCTGTGTTTAACCCTGAAATAAGTTTAATTCAGAGTTTCATATTCAAAATGATAATAGGCGATAATGCCCAAATAAAGCTTTGTGGGGAAACACAATAAGATGACCTACATGTCCTAAAATTATAGACACACAGTTCACCAATAAGCCTTTAAAAGTAACTTACTTTCCTTGCTTTTCTTCTTCAAGCGGCTCCGCGACGCTCAGGCTGATGTAAACAATAACTTTCTATCCTCCGCTCAGATGAACTACAATCCTTCACATGTGTGTTCGTTAAGAAACTGAGGGCACTCCCTTTCGTGCAAGAAACTGAGGGTACTCCCTTTTGTGCATGGGAACACAAACCCTTAAAGTGAAAGTACATGCTGAAACTGATTGGAATCCTCATTGTCACACTCGGGTTAACTTTCTGAAACCTTTGCGTCACTCTTCAGAAAAAACAAGTCGCACAACAATCGAGGTAACTTATCAGGTTTGACAACTTTTGTTGTTCACTGCGTCCTGATAGAGGATGTGTAGGAATTATTACTCAGCAGCTCTGATCCTCCCTCGTGGTTCTCAAAGCTTCATCAAGTTTAATTCAGCTCCTGATGCCATTCATGAAATGATTATCCATTTATAATGTTATATGTTTGAATATACTGAATAAACCGTGAATTTATTGAATGAAAGTAGGACCAGGTGGGCGTGGCCCCAAGGAGTTCTGGGTAAATTAGTGCATAACTTTCAAGTCTCCCGTTCTGACCGGGAAACTTCCGTATTTTAACCATCTTTCCCGGCGTCTTCCCGTATTAATATTATCCCGTAAATTTATTTTAATATCACTTATAAAATCCTCTGCCTCTCTAAACTAAACTGTCATTAGCCTCACTAGAACTGCCATCCACGCCGAGAGCTGGAGCAACAAAGAAACAGACCTAGATGGATGAGAAGTCATTCCTGACTAAAAAAAACCAAAACCCTGTACTAAGTGGTGGAAAAATAGGAGAGAGAATTGACTTTCCTACAGAGGGGCAGGATGAGGAGCAGCATTTGATTGTCAACAAAGGTAGCAGCATCACATTCTGATCATTTAATTATAGTGAGTTAGTGGATGACTAGTGGCAGTGTGAAACATGCCGAAATGACCGACATAAGTAAGAAATTATCTGCCAAAAAACTTAAAATCGTCCGACATTTTGACCGATTTGCTTCCCCTAACCTTGCCCATATATTCCCATTAAAACAATCTTAAATAAGAGGTGTTGCTTCCGTCTGCGTCTCCCCTTTGATCAGCTATAGGGAGATTTTCAGCACCAGAACAGACAAAACAAAGGAGAAAAAGGAGAAAGAAACAAAGACTTCTCTGAGAGTTTGAATTAATATTTGTATTTATTAATGTGCGTCAGACCCGCTGTGTTTAACCCTGAAATAAGTTTAATTCAGTGCTTCATATTCAAAATGATAATAGGCGATAATGCCCAAATAAAGCTTTGTGGGGAAACACAATAAGATGACCTACATGTCCTAAAATTATAGACACACAGTTCACCAATAAGCCTTTAAAAGTAACTTACTTTCCTTGCTTTTCTTCTTCAAGCGGCTCCGCGACGCTCAGGCTGATGTAAACAATAACTTTCTATCCTCCGCTCAGATGAACTACAATCCTTCACATGTGTGTTCGTTAAGAAACTGAGGGCACTCCCTTTCGTGCAAGAAACTGAGGGTACTCCCTTTCGTGCATGGGAACACAAACCCTTAAAGTGAAAGTACATGCTGAAACTGATTGGAATCCTCATTGTCACACTCGGGTTAACTTTCTGAAACCTTTGCGTCACTCTTCAGAAAAAACAAGTCGCACAACAATCGAGGTAACTTATCAGGTTTGACAACTTTTGTTGTTCACTGCGTCCTGATAGAGGATGTGTAGGAATTATTACTCAGCAGCTCTGATCCTCCCTCGTGGTTCTCAAAGCTTCATCAAGTTTAATTCAGCTCCTGATGCCATTCATGAAATGATTATCCATTTATAATGTTATATGTTTGAATATACTGAATAAACCGTGAATTTATTGAATGAAAGTAGGACCAGGTGGGCGTGGCCCCAAGGAGTTCTGGGTAAATTAGTGCATAACTTTCAAGTCTCCCGTTCTGACCGGGAAACTTCCGTATTTTAACCATCTTTCCCGGCGTCTTCCCGTATTAATATTATCCCGTAAATTTATTTTAATATCATTTATAAAATCCTCTGCCTCTCTAAACTAAACTGTCATTAGCCTCACTAGAACTGCTACCTACGGCAAGCTGTTTTAACATTTAAAAGGTAGACTGGATATGGATTCTAGATATCTACAAATCCATTCTTCCTAGTAAGAATTAACATTCAAGATATTCATAAATCAATTTATCCTAGTACAAATGAACGTTTCGCCTATCTAAAATGTAATTCTTCCTAGGACAAATGACGTCACGTTTCCCATTCATGTGTATGGGATTTACAGCTGCTCCTACCCACAAATACATTCTTCCTATTTAGAATGGACATTCTGGATGGGAAAAATTAAATTCTTACTAGGAGAAATTCGAATTTCCGACAGCAAGAATTCAATTGTTACTAGTACAAACTCCTATTTTAGATAGGAAAAATTAAAATACTATTCTACCTATCTATAATTTAATTTTGGATATCCAGAAATACATTTTAACTAGTAAGAATGCTATTTTTGATATCCATAATTAGTATTTTAACTAGTTAAAATACACTTTGAGATGTCAGTAATTACATTTATTACTAGCAACAATGTCTTTTTAGATATCCTTAAGGATATCTGGTGACGTTTCGTTGGGTGGCCATTTTAATATAAAAAACATTCACTGACTATTTTTAATTACATTTCAGATGTCAGTAAAGTAATTCTTCCTAGTCAAAATTGCATTCTTGATAGTGAAAATGAAATTCTGACTAGTCAACATGTCATTCTGACTAGCAAGAATGTGATTTTTACTAGGAGGAATAACATTTTAAGATATCATAAATTACAATTATACTAGTAAGAAATAAAGAAACTGTTTAGCTGGCGATTTTAACCTTTATTTACTAGATCGGATATATATTTCAGATATCCAAAAATCAATTTGTACTAGGAGAAATTAACATTACGGATATCTAAAATGTAATTCTTCCCAGGACAAATGACGTCACTTTTCCCATTCATGTTTATGGGGTTTGCAGCTGCTTCCATCCACAAATACATTCTTCCTATCCAGAATGGACATAGTGGATAGGAGGAATTCAATTCTTACTAGGATAAATTCTAATTTCAGACAGCAAGATTTCAATTGTTACTAGTACAAACTCTGCGGAGTGACGCTTTCGGACCTTTCAGCCAGCTGTAGTACTTCCGGAGCATTAGCTTTGGTGTTTTTTTACCCGATCGCTGCAGGACCTCCCGCGGGTAACTGAACAACGTACACTGGATACCCAGACCACATCTAAGACGCCAGCATCACAAAAAGACAAAGGTTTTATTTTATGTGTCCAGCTACATAAACAAACTACGAAGGTAAGTTAAGCTTCTGCTTTGAGCTGCTGAATGTTGAAACATGCTAGCGCTTTAATCAGCAAAGTTAGCTCTGTGAGGAAGCAACGTTAACAGTGATGGGTTCACATTACGAGTCTTTTGTGTTTCTGAAATAAAATAGCCTAACTTCTGTGTTCATCTCAGTTTTAAACAGGAGAGGTCACGGTTCGATCAGAGTTCTTCAGGTCCATGAGGAAAAGCCAGAAGTCATCCTGCAGGTTCAGTTAAAAACGTAGAAGGTTCCTGCTTTTGAAAATGAAGTTTCTGCGGGTCATATCATTGCTGTGAGTTTGATACAGATAAACGCCATCATTACACTATATGTATCATATGGTACCAGAGAAAAGATGTGAAATAACATGGTCAGTGCCAGAAAGAATATAAAAGTAATGGGTCTCGCAGAAGCACGACTTTGTGAAATGAGTCAAGTTAATCATGATCTATTATACATTGTCATCTATAAATACTATGTCAAAATCTCACTTTACACATTTCAGTTCACCGAGATTTTCACTAACAAAAGTTCCCAACTTTAGTGTGTTAAAGGTTGTCTCTCTTAAGCTGCCGTTGTAATGTAATAAATATATGGTGTAACAGATTGTGCTGAGGGATTCAAAGCTGGTGGTGCTGCTGTGATGCCCGTGTGGAAGGTACAGCCTTGTGCTGTCATGTGGCAGCTCCACTCTACCAGACATTACTCCCAACATCACTTCCCCCAGTGATCAGCTGCAAAGAAACTGAACAAAAGTGGCATAAACCAAGGACCATGGTAGCAAGCCCTTTATTACCCTTTCATTTTGTGTACGTTTATTTCTTGAATGATTCTTAAACATGTTTTTATTTGGATACAGGGTATTAAACCGGGTCCAGTTAATGATTTGGTCATCATATCAGCCAGACCCAGGGAGAGGAGATTGACGGAAGGAATCAGGTATGTTGTTGTGTACGAAGCTCCCATGATCACAACAATGGCCGTCTCCGGGGATTTACCTCTGGTTGATTCCATGTTCGGTCCGGTGGAGGAGGGAAGTGTGCTGTCCTACCAGTATCGATGGTCCCCAGAACCCGTCCACACACAGATGCCCTGATCGACATCCATTCAGATAATTCCCCGTGATATGGAAGTCATGCAAACTATTAAATAAAGTAACTATTTGGTTTTTCTGCTTCTTCTTCAATGCCTTCTTGGCGAATTAAGGACTTGACTACAGTACAACATAATTTAAGCTACTGTGTAGGAAATCAGATTTAAAAGTTGTTAGTGAAATGTTGCTGCATTATCTTTTTTGTTTGTGATGTAATGTTTGTTAAATGAGTAATAAATTACTTGGATTAAAGCTTTTTGGTGTTTTAAAAGCTTAATTTGAAAAGATAAGAGACATGACTTAAAATGAGGGACCAAACAAAAGCAGATTACAACTTTTACTGACCACAGAAGTATTTAAACACGGTAAGTGAGCAAAGTCATTTAAACAGAAAAAACTTGTCAAAGGTTTGCAGGGTATGAGCTGTAGAATG
Organism: Valencia hispanica; assembly: GCA_963556495.2. Taxonomy (NCBI): domain Eukaryota; kingdom Metazoa; phylum Chordata; class Actinopteri; order Cyprinodontiformes; family Valenciidae; genus Valencia; species Valencia hispanica. Next base: position 42,126,849 of record OY747714.1, on the reverse strand, counting down.
TGATTCCATGAGAGCTCCTCTTTCTGCTTGTTGAACACTGACCATGGATGGTAAAGAGTCCTGAAGCAAGCCCCAAAAATACATCAGTAGGTCATATGAAGGAAACCTAAAAAATGGAAAACAAATATTTAGTAACACTAATAATTGTTCATAATTAACTAGACAAACCATTACACAACTTCAAATAAATGTATGTGCAAAAAATAAAACATTAAGCAATTTTGGTACTAAAATAGAGGACAAACCTGCTTATGTAACGCACATGTGTACAATTCAAATAGCATTTCTGAAAATGCATTTCAATCGGAATAATGTTACATGCAGTATTTGCTTCCATACTTGCTACTATTACATCCCAATAGTTATTTTAATAGAATACAAATACTTTTCTGTCTCTCCCGCTCTTACACACACGCCTGTGCACACGTTAACATAAGTGTCTAGATCTACCGTGTGAAGATAAAAACAGGAGCAGCTCCCTTTTTAACAGCCGTCGATCTGTTTCTGATGATGGTTCACGGATATCAGAGCCGACTACAGCCGGGTATGAGGCGTTACAGTGACAATCCACCTCATCGTTAGGAAAAGTAAAAAAAAAGAAAAAAAGTACACTATTGTACTTTTAAGATGCCTGGCTCTGTGGCACACAGCAGTGTTCGGCGGTTGTATCAGGAACTGGTATTTAAACTTTGACTGTTTCATAACAACTAGTATAGCAGCTACCTAAACATAGCATGTAACATGTAGCATAAGCTAACGGAAGTATCCGCTCTGGCTGACAGTTCAGCGGAAGTACAACTGTAGCTATACAGCACAGAGACCATCATGTGACAGAAAGCTCTCTAGATGGAGCTGAAAGACTCCCATGTTCCAGTTCTCAGTGTGTCTGCTCCTCTCTTTCCCTCTCTGTCTCCTCAGCAGCAACATTTGTAGTGAATGTTTCACAGAGTTCCTATCAGGCAGAGGAGAACCAGAACATCACTCTGGAGTGGACCTTCACCACCAGACCTGATGGATGCTGGAGAGAACTGTTTATAATCTGCCACTTTTTGACCTCTCACAAAGAATTCTTTTTTTATCAGGTACATGAAGGTGTTGATGTGTCAGAGTCTCAGGATGAAGAGTTTTCAGGACGAGTCCAGAGTGACAAAGACGTCCTCAGAGAAGGATCAAGTCTAAAGGTCCCCTAATGTAACCAGAACATATTCTGACATCATTTCAGTTCACATCTGAGAGGAATGCATCCAGAGGAAGAACTACAGTCATACCTGTTTGTCCACTTTGGTGCACATGAGGACGAGCTCCTGGGTCCTGGATCAGATGACTGACAAAGAGAAACAAACCAAACAAGTCTGACGGCTCCTGGGAAAAACTGCAGGTGGATTATTCATGACATCTCAACCACCTCAGAGTTTAGACTTCATTTAATTCAAGTCACAGTCAGAATGATTTGTTCTGGGTTTGTTTCGTTAAAAATAATGCTTCCTCCAGCCAACAGTAACTTCCCTGGTTTTAACAAGGACCCCTTAGTCGTCGTGGCATCTTCTTTGGGTTAGTTTTCACAATATTCCAACTAGACGTTCATAGTTTGAGCTGCAGTGTTGGATATTGTGGATATAATGTTCCACCATAGGCATCAGTAATGATTCACCTCCTCACAGCTTCAGTAATTTTTGACTCAGCAGACCCAATAATGGCAGCTTTGCCTGTTTTCTTCAGCTTATCTGAAACACATAAAATCTTATACTAAAGAGTGTCCTGTAGAGGCGACCTTTAGAATCAGAACCAGTTTAGATATGTTATATTTATCATTTACATGAACAAACTTGAATCTGTGGGACAAAGAATATTTAAACCAGACTATAGCTGGTCCCTGTCAGGCTGTTGTTCAGAGCAGCAGGACGATCAGACGGACTGCTGGATAAGGAAGGAGAAAAGAGAACCTTTTTCTACCTTTTTCCTCTTCTGTCTCTGCATCTGACTCACATCATTTCCCATTTCTTTTAAGGAATAATCGCGGATTAAACTGAAAAAAACTATAGAAAGGAAAACTGATCTAAAGAACCTCAATCCAAATGTGTGACTTAAGACAAAAACACAAAGGAATGAGCAATACGGCAATATCTAAAAAGAATAAACAAAGGTATGATCAAAACAGAAACACAAAAAAGACCCAAAGTACAAACACCCACGGATCATAACAGCCAGAGGAGAGAAGCTAAAAGAGAGAAATGTCGTTCAGGGCATGTGGGTGGGGCGCTGGGTTTGGTCTCCTGCCGGGCCATTGAGCAGCAGTGGTCGCTCCACAAGGGAATGGGGATTGTGGATGTCGGCCTGGTGGGTTGGCCGCCCGGTTCATCGGTTTGCTCCTGGTCTGGGCAGATACGTCGCCGGGGTTTGGGCTGCGGGATCCTCCGGGGTGCGGGTGGCGCTGGGGGCCTCCTTTGCTGGCAGGGAGGCTGTTGCTGAGTAGCGACAGGTGCTCTCCCCCTACGAGGGCACTTGGATGGGGGGGAGGGGTGTGCTGGGGGGCAACCCAACCTGGGTGTCTAGTGTCTTTTGTGTTCTGATAGTAGAGCGAATGTCAGGGTGGGTTTAGTTCCCCTTCTGGGATGGGGCTGGGGGGAATGCCTTGGGGTCCGTGGGGCTTTGTGGTGCTGTGGCCGTGGGCCCCGGGTTGAACATGCCATGGCCTCCCTCCCCTGGTAGATCCCGGTGAACAGCGGTGCCTATTGGGGTCAGTGGGGGAGCTGGCTCCCTGGGAAGACATTTTGTCTCCCAGTCCTTCCCTCCCCATCCCCCAACACCTCTGTCCACCCGCTCCATCACTTTACCACTCATATAGGGTCTTGAGGCATTGGCACATCACTGGGGTGCGAGGAGGGGTTTCCCATCTCACTATCCCGTGGCGTCCTGCGTCCCAATTTTAATAAACAACTTAGACACTCCCACTTATAACATTTTCATATGGCACACATGTAGGGACTTTGGGGTGGGCACACTTTTCGGCATCCAGAGGGGGAGCGGTACAATCAGCTTCACCTCTGGTCCCGGTGCCCACTGTTAAACCACATACAGACACTGAGGGCTCGGGGTGGGGGTTGGGGGATGTGTGGCTGCCTTCCCCACATCCCACCCCTCTGTTTTAAATGCACATTATTACAACACGCATCAACACCATACTCGAGCGGGAGGATGGAGGCTAGGGGTCTTTTCACACCCCTGTTCGCTACCGGCCATCAGGGGTTGGGGTCCGGAGGAAGAACAGGTGGTCTGGTCGGGGTCCTGGGCTGTCGGGCTGCCTCGCCACTGTGGGGCCCTTGGCGGTCTGCTTGTCTCCGTCCTAGAAGGTAGGGGGTCCATCTCCTGGGTCCGGGGGCTGGTGGATCTACTGGGGCATCGGTACCTGGACCTGGGAGGATGAAGTGTGTATGGGGTGTATGAGTGAGGGTACAGCGTCATTTCTTGGGTGTCTTGGTGAGTTAGTGAGAACGTATGTGTTTAAGAGGGAGGGAACATATGACTGTGTCTGTATGTCTTTGTCTGCCTGTCAGGTTGGGTCTTGGGCTGCCCTCTCGCCTGGCTCACCTCAGGCCTTACATTTAATGGGGGGCCTATTTCCCCTCCGTCACTCCCCGCCAGTGACGAATGCCCCTGCCTACTGGTGCGTCGGTGGTCAATCCGGTTCGGCCCTGGTGCGTTCCTGGCCGGGCCTGGGGGGGCTGGTGTGTCGGTCGGCCGATGCGCTGGGCCGATATCTTCCTTTGGTTGGTTGGGGCACCTCTTTTAGGGGTGCCAGGTTTGGGATTGTTGGGTGGTGCCTGCTCGGTGGCTCGGCGGGACACGGATCCAGCGTCTCTGCTCGTTCGATCACCTGTTCTGTGCACACCGTGCGTGGTCGGTTTATTGGCGGGTTGGACTGGCCCTGGCCCTTGTTGGATGCCTGGTCTCGGTGCTCCGCGTTGCGCGTGATCAGGACTCGGGAGCTGGTACAACTTGGTGTCCAGGTGCTGGCTGAGCTTGGCCTGGGAATGCTATCCATCCGCTGCGGCTACCGGTGGGGCTCCCCGACGTGGGGCAGGGGTGAGGCGCTGGGATGTTGGCGGTGGGGATTGGCCCAGGGTGGTGGTGGCGCGTGGCGGCCGGCCGCGGCCCCTGTGGTGCCGGGAGCCCCTCGTCGGGTCTCTGCTGGGGGGTGGGGCGCCCCTGGGCCCCGGCTCTCCCGGTCCATTGACCGGCCCGCCCTGGCGCGGCTGGTTGCTGGCGGGGCCCGTGGGCTCGTCACTGCTGCCCCCCGGGCCCCTGCATAGTAGCCGCTGGACGTTCCCCTGGGGTTCTCCTTTGCTCCACTCTTGGGGGATGCGGTCGGCCCCGCCCAGGTCCGCCTGGGGCTCTGGGGGTCCTATGGACGTCTTGGTTCCGATCTCCTTCATATCTGCATCGATTCCTGGGAGACGGATTGATGCCTGCTCACACCAGCTATCGAACACTCTTATGGAGAAACCTTATATGCACCAGCATGCTAACACACACACATAGATGTGGGGTCTCTGGTGTTTAAGGATATATTCTTGGGCTGAGGTTATCATTACTAGAGATTGATTAATCATTACCATGAGTTTTTCTGTGACATTGTTGTTGCATTTTTATATCCATTCTTGTGTGATGTGGTTGTGTAGTTCTTAGTTCACGATGTTAGGTTTGTTTTGTCAATGTTCCTTTTTCGTGTTTTGTTTCGTTTTTCCCCTCTCTCTGCCGTCCTGTGGGTATGGAGGCAGACTTCAATGTTTTCTTGTGTTTTCTTTGTTCCCTTTCCTCTCTTGTATTTTCAACTCACCCTCTCTCATGACATTTGGTTTCCTACCTCTCTTCTTCATCTTCTTTCTTTCTTCCCCTTAATTTTCCGTCTCCGTGTCCATAACATCAGGAAATAAAAACCCCAACAATTCATAATAAAGATTTTTCACACATATATCAAGTGGAGGACTATAGCAAGAGCTGTACTGCTCCGCTTGTGAAAGTAAATCTGTTGGGCTTCTACTTGGTACTCAGACACCAATTCTGAGCTCCACACTGCCGAACAGGACACGTAAAAAAAAAGAGAGAGAAATGACAAAAGGCCTTGCAGTATTTAACAATGGTTGTGACGAAGGAATGATTAAGATCTCAAAGTGTTTCTGAGAAAGAAATGGTTTTATTTTAGCCAACTATCTGAATTGAGAAAAGCTGGATCTGGTGATCTTTTTTATATCTTGTTCTAGTTCTCAAATTTTAAGGAAGAACTCTGTTCTCCCTTTCCTCTTTCTCACTCATAATGTGACACAGTTGCATTTTTCACACTGTTAAAGCACCACAACCCCCATCCTGCATTTTTAAGGTTTACACAGTGGCATGACACCCTGGTTTACAGTTCGGGCAGGTAGAAACAGAACTACTGAAGGCTTTGTTGGCTTAATTCCTGAACAAACAAACCTTTGTGTGACTCAGAGCAAGACTTCCTTCAAAACAGCATAACTAACTGAAAGTAGACTTCTGCTCTCCCTCCCTACCTCTCCAGGCTGAGCTATTCAGGTTTCAGGAGTCAAACTGTAAAGAACATAAAAACAGAAGATAAACCTGTCCTGTCAGCGACAGACAATGAACTGACATTAAACCTCATAGATTTCAGCAATAATAGGTTTCTGTGTTTAATCATCATGTCAACTCTGTTGTTTTATCAAAAATGTTCACAAAACAGGTTCCAGCTTCATCCTAAAATCTGCTCCAAATTGTGTTTATAATCTGAGATTATGATTAATGATAGAAATCATAAACAAGAAGTGGATTATATATATTTTATAAAGAAGAAGAATTGCAACAACAATTACATATAAAGAGAGCAGAAATGTCATTGATTAAACACAATCAGTCGAAATCAATTTAACTTGTTTCAAATGATGTGTGAAGGTTCACAATTAGTCAGAGGACAAAGGTGGTTTGACTTGCAAGTTGTTTTTTAATATTTTCTTTTCTTTTGAGAAAACAAGGGATAAAAAGTCCAACAAACATTGAAAAAGAGGTTGAGGGACAAAAATAGTTTGGGCCCAACTTAAAGTTAACTAACTAAAACACAGACAAAAAAAAGACTGACTGGCCTGACAAGGATTCTTCTTCCCCCAAGAAACACTCAGGGGAGGTTTTAAGCAGAAGGACAAAACTAAACTAGACAGATGGGGGAGAAGAAATAAACTAAAATTACAATTTACTAATTTAAGTTGAAACAAAGAAAACCATTAAACTAACAAATTAAACCTAAAATAATCTTATCAAAAAAGAAATTAAATCATAATCTTTAAGGAAACAAAACTAAAGTCCATGTAAAGGTTTGGCTGCTCCTCCTGCAGTTGTCTCCTTCAGTGGAGCAGGCCAACCTTCAATAATTGTGGGATTGAGGGCACCTGGGGTGAAACTCAAAAACAAACAAACTAAATAAACTGTTTTTCACTTAAGACAAATCAAATGTGTGCACTACATTTAACCTATATCAAGTAAACAAATGAAATGTTTTAATTTAAAGAAAAACAAAAGAAATACTGACACCTATGTGGTGGGTGCTGGTCCATCCACCACAATGTGACAACCAATATAAGACAGTTCAGAGAGCAAACAGGTTGTTGAAGGTGGGAATGAGAAAGTGTGAGAATGGATATAAGAATTTATGTGAGAGGACGAGTGCGTATGCGAGGTGGGGGACGAGGAGAAAGAGGAGGAGGCCAAGAAAGAGGAAAAGGAAGAGGAAGACAAAGAGTGGAAGTATCTGATGGATGAAAGTCAAGCTACAATAATAGACTATGTTGTTGTCCATGGACTGATAATGAGGTAAGCAGGACTTAGAGTGAGACGATTTTCTGGGTCCACCATAGTAAGGACATTCAGAGAAGAGAACAGGTACAGTATACTACTGTATTTTTGAAATTATAAATTTACTGTACTACAGTATATGCAGCTGTTTCAATAGACATTTGTAAAATTCATCAGTGTATTGCACTGCATGAATGTTTTTTGTAACTGCATATCTACTTTTTATAGAATTGCAAGGCTGCCACGTGCAGGTGGAAGGACAGCTATATTCACTCAGGAACAAGAGACCATTACAGTGGGCATGGTCCTTCAAAATAACACAAAACGACTCAGAGAAATCCAGGAACGAGTGACACAAGACAACACACACTTCCAGGGAATCGACAGTGTGAGCATTTCCACAATCTCTTCTATCGTAACAGGATGCGAATGAAACAAGTTTACAGAGTACCTTTTGAGCGCAACTCACCAAGTGTGAAAGAACTGCAAGCTCAGAATGTGCAAGTAAATGTACATCCAGACACATTTAGTGTAATCCAGATTGTCGACACATACCATGTGAATTACATTACTCCTCAGTAGAATCTGTATGAATCAGAAGTGCCTACCTTAGGCCTAATTGTACTCTACAGCATAGCATTGTCTCTGTACAACTTACACAATTCTACACACAGTATGTTGTATTTCTACGCAGACAATATTTGACTTGGAATCCTTGAACAGACCCCATGAGTAATTTCTGATCAATTTTGAGCTTTTTGTATAATGACAGAAACATATGAAAAATGTACTTCTCCCTGAGAACTATATATTTTGAACAATGTGTTTTCTATTTTTTGGTGTATTGTTTACTGACTGCCTGATAGTGTTTGTAATTTTGAGCAATTTGTTTATTTGAGAACAGTGTTTGATTTTGAGCACAGGTAAAACTGTTTTGAGGCGAAAGTTTGATTTTGCAAGTGTTTTAGCAATTGAGAAAAACTGTAATAGTGTGGGACAATGTCAGCTTCCACTGAGCTGCTCAAGTGAGGGAATGGTTTACCATCAATCGGCCGTTTATAAACCTGTACCTCCCTCCATACTCGCCTTTCCTGAATCCGATTGAGGAGTTTTTCTCCTCCTGGAGATGGAAAGTGTACTGTATGATAGACAGCCCTACACCAGAGTACATCTGATGCAAAGCCATGGATTTAGCCTGTGGTGATATAGGTGAGGAATCATGTCAGGGCTGTATACGGCACAGCAGAGGCTTTTTCCCCCGTTGGCTCAGGAGGGAAAATATTGCATGTGATGTTGATGAAGTGCTCTGGCCTGACCCAGCCCAAAGACAAGAAGAAGCCCATTGATCACATGTTTAGTCCTTTGATTTTTGTCACTTTCATTGTATACTGTAGTACAGTGCATTGTAGGCTGTATATGGTACAATAAACAAATTGTATGGCCCTGAACATTGTGCTTTCCATTTGTTTTCAGTACTGACTGCTCAATAGATTTCGACTGGTTACAGGTTCATATCATCAAAGAGCAAAAATTACAGTATTACAGAAATAAAAATTTTGAGATGCAGGGTACAGCACTGTAAAAAATAAGGGTACAAGAAGGAGGAAGAAGTTTTTGTAAATCGTGCTTGAAGCTGAGGTTTTGTGTTTAATGTTTTGAGAAAATGGAGCAAGGTTTCAGGAATTGTGATTTAGCCATTGAGAAAAACTGTAAACAGATTTGAACATATTGTCATGTTTCTCTGGTTTAGTCCATCCTGGAAACAGTTTTTTCCCTAAATTTTGTATTTGTTCCTCCTGCAGGTCCAGCTTGTTTACAATAAAGAAGCCAAATGCTCTCTAATAGTTTTTTTACAAGTTAGTTTCATTATTTTAGCAGTTTTGTTTAGACAAACTGAGGTATTATTGTTGTATATTGGTGATTTAAGTCAGCTTGTTAATTTATTTCTGATTAAATTTGTTTCCTGTTTTTCCAGTCACTCTTTAAGTTCATGATAAATCAATTTCTGCTGATCTCATTGTGAAAACTACAGTCCATAGGTGTCCATGAAGGCCTAATTGAGCTGAACCTGGGCTGCAACTTTACTGAGGACCAGAACAAACTAGGAGAAAAAACCTTATCAGTCTCTGAACTGAGACCAGAACATCTCACAAAGACAGAAATAGGATTTATTTTAGAGAACGTAATTACAGCTGTTCTGTGTACATTGTTGATCTCTGATCTTAATATTTTTTCCATAATATAATAATAATATAGTCATACATATACATAATACATAATATATAATTAGAGAAGTTCTTGCTGTTATCATGTTAACTTTCTGAATCTCGATTCAAATATAATCAGTTAATAACTGACTTGTCTCGATAAAAAAAAAAAGCTCTGATAATAAAATATGTTTATTCACTTTATTATCAATTTAGGTCTGAATATCAGTTTCTTCTTCAAACAAAGACATTGTTTTATTTACAATAAGTATTTCTGAATAAATATAAGAAAAAAAGATTCAAAACCATGTACATCAATGAAAAAATGTAATACAACAAAGATTTCCTCAGAGACCTATTCAGTTAATTGAAAAGGTTTTACAGCTTGATTAAAATTATTAATTTTCAGTCGTGTTTCTGATAGTACAGTTTGTGAGTCTGTTAACATCTGGATGTTAAGGGATGTGAGATCCTCACTGGCATGAAACTCCTGGATGAAGACTTTATTGTAGGAACATGATCATGCACAGCAGCTGATGGGAGCTTAGAATGAAACTTAACAGAAACAACTAAATATGAAATAAATGGAATTGATTATGAAACATCTGATTAGAAAGAGTAATTTAAAATTAAATTATTGCTCGTTTAATATAGATAGATAGATAGATAGATAGATAGATAGATAGATAGATAGATAGATAGATAGATAGGATAACCCCTACGGAAAGAAAATGCATAAAATGTTGATACATTTAAAACAATGTGTCTCCTGTATTGCTATTCCTCATGCATGAGTTTTCCATTAAAGTCCTTTCAGAGTTCATGGGCTGTTTCTCTGAGACACAGGTAGTTGCTATTCTTGATTAAAAATAGGTGTCGAAGCTAGGAGTATAGAGAAAAGTACCAAAATTGCTGCTGTTATAACCCAGAAGATCTTTGTCTGTCTCTCTGGTTGTAGAGTCAAAGTTGGTCTCTGAGGTTGAAGCCGATCAACTGCTGCTGAAAAAATATGAAATTATTTAGTTACATTTGTTCATGTTCAAAACTTTGGGAAGGGTTTTAACTTCAAAATGATATTCACATTTTTTGTGTATGCATTAATTAGTATTTTAGCTGTAGATAGATTAATTGACCCATACTGTATTTCTACTTTTTTTCTTAGAAGTTGAGGTAACATCCTGCAGAGTCAAAGCCATCATCAGTTGTCACATCACACAGATACAGACCAAAGTCTTCAGTCCTCAGTCTGGACACATGGAGTCTGATTCGTCCTTCTCTGAGGACGTCTTTGTCGATCTGGACTCATCCTGAAAACTCTTCATCCTGAGACTCTGACACCTCAACACCTTCATGGACCTGATAGAGGACCAATCCTCTGAGAGTCAGTAGTTCACAGGTTATAAACAGAAGTCTCCAGGATCCATCAGGTCTGGTGGTGAAGGTCCACTCCAGAGTGATGTTGTGGTTCTCCTCTGCCTGATAGGAGCTCTGTGTCACATTCACTACAAATGTTGCTGCTGAGGAGACAGAGAGGGAAAGAGAGGAGCAGACACACTGAGAACTGGAACATGGGAGTCTTTCAGCTCCATCTAGAGAGCTTTCTGTCACATGATGGTCTCTGTGCTGTCAGAGCTCTGCTTGATTCTCTTCTAGTAAAACTGCTGGATCAGATGCAGCTGGAGGATTGAAGTGTTACCTTCACTGACAGTCAGACTTTTCACTGATTATTCATGGATTTAGACTGAACAAAGAAAAGATGGAGACTGACCACAGAGACATGAGTTGATGATGATGATGAGCTGCAGGATCCTGGAGATCATCTTCTCCCTGTGAGAGGAGACAGAGGAGAAGAGTCAGCATCACATCAGCTCCATCATCACTCAGAGACAACAAGGAACATCTGAACTCATAACAACTCAGTCTGACCTTTGACCTCAGCTCCTTCAGATAGAAACTCTTGAACTCATTAGCTCCAGTGTCTCCGAGGGAGATCTGTGTTTACTGCAGGTTCGAATCTGGATCAGTAAAGTTGACATAGCAGATATTTTTAGAATAAAATAAAACATCAAACCTTTAAAGTAGGAGAATAAACGTTTTTTGTAACACAAAGTTTCATATTTAACTCAAATGAAGAGTATAAACATAATTTAAAGCTTAATCGCAAAGTTTTGTTGAGCAAACTGCAGATTTTCTGATAGGACAAGTAAAAAATGACTTAACTAGACTTTATTACATTAATGTTTAAAACACCGTTCAGTTCTACACAATTCAAGTATCTTCCAGCTACCATCCACTGACAGCTGATCCTCTCTACAGAGAAATCAATGTCTGAACTGATCCAGTGAGGAAGAGGTGAACTCATTTCTTTCAGTTTCCATAGATAGTGGCTGGATAAGTTCAGAAACATAACTGTACAGAAGAATGATATTTTGGGGGAATTCAATCTTCCTCGGAAGAGACAACTGAACCATTAAGAAAGCAGATTAGTTACTAATTACTTCTGCAACTAATTTAATGTAATCATGAGTTTATTCTCCTCAACTTCTCAGTCAAAGAACAAAAAGCTTCAGATTCTGTAATTGTAACAAAAACACCTCTGTAGAAAAAGAAAAAAGAAACCTTCATTCATCTGAGTCTGATCATCAACTGGATAAAAACATGTATTTTATATAAGTAAAGATCAGGTTTACGTAAAGGAGACTCTTGGTTGACCTGAGTCTGATTTTGTATCTTTAGTTTTGTAACAACTCATGGTTTATTCAGCAGTCATCATTTTATTGTAACTCAAGTTTCTGTTTCATTCCTTCTAAAATCTGAACAATTCAATTCAATTCAAAAATTCAAAATTACTTTATTAATCCCAAAGAGAAATAAAATGTTGTTGTAACTCATTATGCAATTTTCTTCAAAGATTTGTTGTAGATGCTGATGGCTGTGGGTAGGGATGATCTCCTGTAGCAGTCTGCAGATCTGAAGAAGCCTCTGACTGAAGACGCTCTGTAGTTGTATGACAGTCTGATGTAGAGGATGCTCTGGATCTATGGCGTCTTCTTTTCAACTCATCAGGGTTTTGTGGCTGTAGTTGAGGTATTATTTGAGCTTTTGTGATGTTAATCAGCTGCTGCCAGTTGTAAACCACCTTGTTGCCATGGTTATGCATCATAACAAATGTCCAAAGATAAAAAGTATCAGCAAAAATCCTTCCAGCTGCACAGCATTCAAAACCAGAGAGAGCAGTTGTCCACAAAAACAATGTTTCTACCAAAAATGGAAGAATTAAAGTTTTAAAAAAGAAAAAAATATGAACCAAAGTAACAGAGCTACTCCAACATGCTGCCACCTTGAGCGGCGCAATTCTGGAATATCAAATAACAAAGATCCTGAAACAGATTAAAAACTGATTAACCATAAACAATAACAGATTGATCTGATCTGTTAAGACTATAACTAATAAATAAACAGAATCTCAATAGAGCTTCTCTAGTCATAGCGATCACTCAAAGGGCTTTAAGCTAGAGCCAGATTAATCCTCACTATAACTCCAAGCATCTTCCAGATCCAGAGACTCTGGATAAAATCCATCCTTCTTTATATTGATGGTAGAGGAGATCAGATCAATATTACAGAACTTCTTGATGATCCACAAAGATCTTTTTCTTTCTCAGGAGACAAAACCTTCAGCTACCAGGACGATTCAGACAGGAAAAGATTTTACGATTAGGGAGAGGGTCTAGAAATGGATTTAGAGGCTTATTGACAACAGATTAGTCAGCTTCAATAACATCACATAAACCCTTTACAGTTTATCTTTGCTTTAAATGATTCTCTAAGAGCTTCAGTCTGTATTATATGGTGGTTTCTATGTGTCACTGAATGTTAGAAAACATGTATTTATACCTGGGTGTTAATGAGCTCAGATCAGACTGTTGCTTCTGAGTTTAACTTGGTGCATGCATAGATCTGTGAGATGAGATCTGGTTAGTAGAGAGATCGGAAATACATACATAGATTTATTGAAATAGTGAAATGAATATAGACATAGATATAAAGGTATAGATCTGTTGCACCAAGAGTTTCTTTCAGTTTCGTTTTTCTGATAAAAAGTTTTATCGAGCTTTTTATTCAAATATTTATGATTTTCATTTTTACATTTGTCCTAATTTTTTGCTATATCATATTGTACTGCTTCAACCTTTGGATATATCTTACCAATTAAAAGCTATATTTACATGCAGCTCACCACATGGTGCATCAGCGCTTGTCTCTTAAAAGAAAACCACGCTCGTTAAATTGGCGGCACTTTTTCCTTGAATTGTATAAAAGTATAATCATGTTCTTCTTCCCCAGTTTAAGTTCTTGCTGTAAATGCCGGGAACTGTAGCTTATTCTTCATAGGTCATCATAATTTTGACAAAAGTGCAGACTATTTTCACCTTGGAAGATACATTTAGTAGAATTATATTTAAGTCATTATGCTTACACAATTTTAAATTACATTTTCAGCCAATAAAGCAAACTGTGATCAAACTCTGAACTGTTATGAACTATATGAACCAATGAATTATGACCTATGAAAACCAAAGGGGAACATGATTAAAGCACAGTTGTTGCTATTAAAGGACTAACCAGTTAAAGATGCATTCATGTCAGTAGGAGATTCTCATCAACAACAGACAGAAGCCATCAAAGGTGTAGGGAACTATTGTTTTCTGCTACATCTATATTAGCAGTTATCAGATCTACCTACCAACACTAAATCCTTCAGGTGGACAGATAGACATCAGAGAAGATGGAATAGAGATGTTTTCTCCTCCTACACAAGGAGCGGTTTCTGTATTCTCTCCGTTGACACTGTCTCAGTGATCTCAGCACCAAACATAGAACCATGATATGTTGAGATCAGCAAATCAGTGGAAAGATTATGTGTGAACAGTTTGCAGAAGCTTGTATTTTTCTACAGAAACTAAACAAGAGGAGGAGAAAGCTCTGCACAGAGTTCAGCGTTTTGATGCTGCAGACATGAGGTCCAGGATTCCAGTCAGTCCCCCTAACCCTTCAAAATAAAAGCCTCTCATTGTGAGCTGGTGCCATCATTAGATTAAACTTTAGAGTTAAATCCATTACTCCAGTTTCTGCTGACTCATCTTTGGTTCTCTCAGCTTCATTAAGGTAAAACAGTTCTGCAGTCCGGACCAGTATCTGACTCCAGAACTGTCAATTAAGTTTTTATTCAGGAAAATATCTTTGAGCTTCACCAAAAAGTGGTTCAACTTGAATTATAATCACAGATCTAAAAATCAGTTTGCAGTTTTAACGTAGTTTAGTGATATTTAGATACATGTTGATGACTTTTCATATAAACTTTTCATAGCTGGGCAGCACTGGAAATTCAAGCCCACTTTCTGATGAAGTTCAACATGTTTTGGTTTCAGCTGCTAAGTTTATGTTCTGAGCTCATAAATATTCTGGAGAATGGCCCAAAATTCTGTTTTTACCATAACATGTTAAAAATGAAGGAACCAACACACATGTTTGGACTCTAAATTATAAAACTCAGCTTGTTGAGTTGCAGAGTAGGTTTCATGTTTTACTGGCAGTGTGAAAGGACAAAGATTAAGAAACAGGCCTCTCAGGTCTATGTAAACAAAGCCTCTGAGCTGCTTTTAGGAAAAGATTCAGGTTAAGATTGGAGATGCTTTCAAGCACTGAAAAAACTGCACAAGCGTATACACGTCCAGCATGTGTTTCTTTGACATTATGACTATTTTGTTGCGCTGGGAGCAGCACAGACTTCTAAGCTCAAAACAAATAGACGAGTAAGTTATCTATTTTTTGGGAGATTTTATCGTCCACCAGTTATCCAAGACAATAAAATAAGTACTAACCATTTCCCTCCTGTACCATTCATGTATTTAAAAGCTTTGTGTCTGGTAAAAGTACCAGAGGTGTATTAATTAAAATATATTTTCACATAGGCACCTTTACAATGAGCAACAAGAGGGGTTTATTTAATCCATATAGGTATCTGGATTTACAAAGTAATTGGACTAAACATTTCAGCAGGTCAGTTTTTATTCTTTTTCTTGATTGTTGTTCAGATTATATAAATATTTTAATAGAAACTAAAGTTAGACATTACATTACATAGCAGGAAGACCTTCTACCAAATGTGGATTTTATGTCATATTTGGTGAGTTTATTTCATATTCATAAACATACTTTCAATAGCTAGGACCACGCTTACGGGGATTTAAATACAATGTTTATTGAAGGAAGAGAGTGAATCGACGAGATGTCTGGGAAGATGCGTCGATGAAGGCTTTGCATGAAGATTCATTGTGGGGGTGAAGTCTTCTGAGATTCATCAAATAAAAACACCAAAACAAATACCACATTACTGTAATTCACAGATTCACGATAGTGTAGCTGTCCGAATTACATCAGTATAATGAACGTTCTTGGTTGTCCTCGTCTCCTTCCTCTTGGTCCATCGTCTCTCACATGGACTCTTCCTCCTCTTCCTCTTTGTATGAGTCTATCCATTGTAGATGATATGTGCCACCGGACTTTTATTCTGCCCAATTGATCTGATCACATCACCAGATACGTGTGTTAAATTTTGAGTTGCTGTGTCTAAAAGATGACAGCTGTGTTTTAGTGCAGTTCACATTTTGTTGCCAGTGTTTACATTTTTACTATAGAAGTGTGGAAGGTGTTTAGTGACTGAGAATGTGTTTAAGATTTTGAGAAAAAGAGTGGAGGAATTTTACTAATTTTGTCTAAGTACCTGGGCAGTATTTAAGGTTTGGCCAAAATAGTCCTTGATTTGTAAAATTAGTTTAGGCCACTGAGAATTTGGTTAAGAGAATTGAGTTTAGTGTTTAGCAATTCAGAAAAACTGTAAAAGGAAACTAGCACATGGAAAAAGAAGAAAATGAGACAAAATGAATGTTCTACATCAGCGGTTCCAAACCTTTTTTCCTTGAGGACCCCCTTTGCCTGTGTCCAACACAACCTTGGACACCCTAATTCCAACTCCTACCTGCATAAAAGTAAAACTGAATAATTACAAACTTTTTTTTGCAAAATTAAACAACAATTTTAGGCTTTTGCTCTTCTTCTTTTTTCACACTGTAGGCTACATAGGCAATTTTCTTTTTGTCTTTTTGATTTTAAAAATGTATTATTTACAAATATAATTTTGGTAACCCCACAATCTCACCACAAACAAAATTGTGCAGACCTCCTACGACCTCTAGGGA